>JBBBDQ010000430.1:0-27500 GCA_037127315.1 Ascarosepion bandense
TATATATATATATATATATCTTATTACCCTGTGTAGAGAAAATGTTTTTAGAATCCTTATCTCTCCTATCAATTATAAAAATGCACCAGTAAGTTCTTGCATTAACCAAACATAAACAACATGCAGTTGTAAGTTGGCGTCTATATCGTCAAAATGTAATGCAATTTGTGAACATATCAAGCCTCTTAGACAATCTAATAAAATATAAAATCAAATTAAAACAAATATTAGCAGATAATAAAAGTAACACGTGTAAAGTATTTTAAAGCAAGGTTCAAAATAGTTGAAAATAATATCATGGACAAGTATTGCCCATCCCCTTTGAAAAAAATATCCTTTACCACAGGAGATGGTATCTTGAAATCTGTATAGATTTTTAATTAGGGTACATAATAATATAAATACGTTTCAATACTTGATACGCTTATTTCCGCTGCGTAACTTATACAATATCTGAATTAATTTGGATTCTAGTTTTCTTAGAAAATGCCAAAACGTAGTCAAACTGATCTGTTCTTAGCAACTGTAACGGTCGAAAAAACTTGAAAAAGAACTTTGAACAACTGATACCATTCTATTGGGATGGACAAAAAATTATATATAAATTCGAAAAAGAAATGAAAAACAGAAAAGAAAAAATATGTTTGGTGTGAAATTGACAACATCAGACGTAAAAGAAAAAAATGAGTCGATAACTAAGGATATTCTCGACATGATGCAAAGGAAATAGAAAACGAGGCCAACACATAGAACGGAATACAGAAAACTAAACAGGAAAATAAGTAAATGCAGACAGACTAAAAAAGAATGGCTCAACAACAAATGTGAAGAAATAGAGATTGACCCCGAATAAGAAAGGAGACATGTATAAAAATATAATGGAAACAACTGGACAAAGGGCATGCTCCTCAACAGTATGGATATAATCAAGGCACAGAACGCTCATATTAGAGAAAGAGAAAATACTTCATCGATGGGAAGCATATATTAGAGTTCTCTTCCATGAAGAAATATGGCAACCGACAGCACATACAGATACTGACGGCCAGAAATATTAAAATTTGAAGTGCAGTCTGAAATAGCCAAACTGAATTGAGACAAAGCAGCTAGACAAGACGACATTGTTATAGAGATGCTGACAGTCTTAGACGGTTTCGGTGTTGAGAAAATTACAGTGATGAGATGAGATACCGGAAGACTGAAGAAGATCGATTTCCAAAGCAATATCTAAGAAGCCAGGTGCAAACAAATGTGAATTCCAATGAACAATCAGGTTAATGAGTCATATAACAAAAATCATCATTGGAATCCTGATGAAGAGGGCGCGCAGTAGAATCAGGCCAGTGATAGGACAAGAACCATGCGGTTTCCTCAAGAACACTGGCTGGAACAAAGAACGCAATATTTATGCTTAGAATATTATCATGAAGAGGTATAAAATTGATGAAAGACGTGTACCTGTGTTTTATACACTACGCAATGGTATTCGACGAAACTATCACCCGGTTGTAGCTCTTCCCACTCTTTTGAACAAAAGTAAAAGACAATCCCTATTCTCTGTGTGGGAAGGGGTTCCCGGTTGTCTTTCCTCTCCTCAGGGCTTGATAATGTGTGAATGGTAGCAAGGTCTTTTCATGCTTAGTATATTTGATTGGTGGTTTCTGGTTGCTGCGTCCAATTTGTAGTCAGGAGCCCGGACTCTCGCGTAGCGTCTTGAGAGGCCGCTCTGGTCAACGTTTGAAAAATAACGAGATTCTTGGAGTGCCCTTTGCGCATGGATAGGTGTCCCTGAAAGTGCCTCCGGTGGGTAAACCTGAGACCACCTTATGCTGTCGTCCGCGCTAGTTCGCTTCCCAGACATGGTTTATTTGTTGACTGACTGATATGTTTTCTTAAACTAATTAAACAAAAAAAAAATAATAATAATAAATCACTCAACAACTCTTTGTCGAACGTCCGTGATATCCGTACCAAGTATTGCAGCGTTGAATCCTTCTTTGACGAAAATTCCCTCACATCTTAGTTCTCTCTGAAAGTAACCGTGACACTTCTATCCCTTCCTGTGATTTCTATATCCCTTGCTACATTCCCCTCTTCAATATCCATATGCATATGCATGGACTTGACGTTTATGTCAATTAACATCTTCCTCTAGTTAGAGTGATTTCTCTTGAATTCCCAGAACATTTCTACATGTGTCTCTGTCTCTGTCTCTCTCTAAAAAGCTCGGTTAGTTATCTTCTCTTTCTCTATCACTCCCCTTCCTCTCTGTTTCGTACTAGACAGCATATTGAAAAATATAGACAAAGCCATTTTGTCTCATCCATTCTCTATTATATTTGTGTTCGGTGACATGAATGCTCACCCCGCCTAGTGGCTGCAAATCTCCCTCACAGATATTACTGCTTTACATACAAATAACTTTTCAATCACGCAAATGGTGGATTTCCGCAAGCGTTTCCATAAAAACTCTAATGGCTTCCTGCTAGATCTCTGTTTCACTTTTATCCCTGATTCTTGCCATGTCATGAAGTTCTAGCTCCATGGCAACTCTGATTATGCAGCGGTTTCCGTTAATATCTCTTTCCCTTTCCTCTTTCCATGACCTCCTACCAGCAAAATACCCTCCTGATATTAAAGAGCGGATTGGGATGCGTTCCGCCATTTGCTTTCTGATGTCCCTTGGAAAGACATAATCTCCCTGTTGAAGACGGGGCATCCAAGGTCTCTTCTTGAGTGAAAGCCGGCATTGATGCTTTTATCCAAACCAGGAGATTCCAACTGAAGCCCTATTCTTCGGTTTCGTTATCTCCTGCTTGCTTGGCTGACATTACTCACAGAAACTATTTTTCCTGGATTTACTGGACTGATGGGTTTGTCAAGTAAAGGCATCTTTTTGACCTTTTTGGCGCTGCTTGCTGTAAATGCAAGCGAGTCCTAAATAACGCTAAGCTGTATAGCATCCAGGAAGTTTGGCTATAGTTAGCGGCTCTAAGAACTACTTGACTCTAAGGACTAATTGGCGTTTATGTAAAAGTGTGCTAAACAACATCAAACCTTCGATCTATCCAGTACTCAATAATTTTGACTTACTCCCATTCACAGCCGACAAAGCCGAGTGCTTTACTCACAAATTTTCTTACCTTTCTACACCTGATTCACCTAAAGTACACACACACGAATATTCTCCTAGGTTAAGTATATCTCAATCAGCTGTTTCTCAGCACTGTGCAAAAGTATTAAGAAAAGAACAATTTTATGAGGCATATTGATAAAAAATAAACAATCTAATTAAAGTAATTTTATTTGATTTACTCAACAAATGCTTTAACAAGAAAAATACTTGTTACAAAATAAATTTAATATTTAGTATAACAGCCTTTTGCTTTGATCACAGCCTTCATTCTGTCAGGCATTGACATCACAAGTTTCTCCAATGTATCTAATAGTATATCCTGCCAAGCAGCTTATATTTGTTCCAAAATATGTCTTGAAATGTAACATTAGATTTATCAATTTGAGAGGGGGAATAAGAAAAAAGTCAGTCATATCCAAGGATAATAGAATAATGAGTAGTTTAAAAAATAAGTTGTTTAATAGAAAATACAAAAAATTAAATATAACTTCTTTTTAATATATTTCTTTTATACATAGTATTAAATAATCAATATTTATTAGCAATTTACTTGTCTTTTTAACCTGTATTTGAATATCAGTGAGGTATTCGGAAAACCACTCGAGTCCAAATAATTTTCCACACTACCAGTAGTGTTTGGATAGAGGTTATTTTAAACTTTATTTTGATGCCTCATAAAAGATAAAATAATTCTTGTGCAAATAATTTTGCACAGTAGTGTTCGTAACCTATTCTCTTGTCTCTAATATTATTTCTAAGATTGTCCGGCATCACGCAAGTGGTTGTGATAGTATTTCAGCCATTGTAATTTAATAGTCTTCCCCTAGACTCTCTCTCTCTCTCTCTCTCTCGACCTCTCCAAACTCTCTAAGAATTACTTTGCATCCTCTTGCTATCAGAAGTGTTGAAAGTAATCTTTTGTAGTTCCTCTCTTGAAAAACTCTGTAATGAACTTTGAACCTTGGAACTATTGACCTATTAGACTCTCACCGCTTTTTGGCTCAATGTTCGAGAGTATTATCAATGTTGAAATGATTCCGGATCTCTTATCCAACAAATCATTTTCAGTCAAATGGTATAGCTTCAGGTTCCCCAGAACTACTGCTGTTGTGCTAAGATTTGCCTTTTCCCCACTGTATTTGACTTTCAGTGAGTTCTTTTAGGAAAATCACCACTGCTAGAAAACTTTTGCACACTACCGGTAGTGTGCAAAAGTGTTAGGACAAAGGTGATATTAAACTTTTTTTGATGCCTCATAAAAGATAAAATAGTTCTTGTCCTAATACTTTTACAGTATTGTATATAAACAAATACGTACACAGACAAGTCAAAAACATTTTTGAATTGCAGCAATTTAATTTTTAATACGTGCTTTTAAAGGCGAGAACTTGTTTTTTGGGGACTGTCGCAGATCAGTCAGCATTACAAATGGGTACGTCAGTGATTTTCATTAGCATTGGAGAGGACAGATTTTGTTTTTCAATTGAACGGAATTTCTTTCAACAAACTTGACGATGTTCATTTTTAGTTTCACCATTTAGTTTTTTGATTCCTATTTATTCAAAGACTTGTTTACCAATGACATCAAAGCTGACAGCATTATTTATTTTGCAAACGACTTAATTACATTTTCTGAAGATATTTGTCTTGTCGCCAGTAAGGATTCCGTTTGTAAAAGTTTTAAATATAAAAGTACCTACAGAAAATTAATGCAAAATTCTTGAAGAAAAACAAAAAAAAACAACAATCAGCCAATTGCTAAAATGTTATTTACTTCTTCTAGTCTCGTGACATCGTTTTCTTATCATAGATGCAGTGATCGATTCTTACTAAGGATTATTTATTTTAGGGGATAGTTCGTGCATAGAATAGATGATTCATTGACAGTTGAAATATTAAGGAAACGGACGAGATGTATTTGACTCTCATGAGGTGAACATAGATGAAAAAACAGCGGTTGGGAATATTATCGAAAAGGCACAATCGTCTACGAGCTACAAAGAATAGAAAATCACCCACGCTTTAAAGAACACGCATAATATTCATGGCCTGAAACTGTACACACAAAGGCACAGACTCAGACATGCACACGCACGCACACACACATGCCAATTCGGTCGGGTTTCAATCCTGGGTTAGGAAGCGACCGGAGTCTAAGCCTTACTGATGAGCTGTAATACAGCGAAACAAATCTCTCTGCGGATGACTATATATATATATATATATATATTATCTATAGCAACAACAATACCAATAGTAACCGAACTAACTCTGCAGAAAAAAAGTATTAAACTAGTATTAATTAAGCTATAATTTAAATCGTCTTGTACAACCCACCGAGAACGAACTCGAAGGAAAAAAAACAAACGAAGTACATGAACAAAAAGTCAAGCACTCGTAAGAAAGAAAAAAAAGACGAAAACCCTAACACTAAAGCGCTCAATACGAAAGTAGAATAAACAAAGCCAGACTTAGAGCTTTAATTTCCCTGACGAGACGTTAGGCGAAACCGTGGTAGGTTGTTGGCTCTTGCTTAGATTTTCTGTCTCTCTCTATCTCTCTCTCTCTTTCATATATATATATATATATATATATATATATATAAAGATAAGGAGGAAAATAGGGATATACATGTGTATATACGCGTAGATACACATCAATATATAAGTATTGACCAGATGTGAATAAAACATTACTCAATGCTTTGTAACAGAGTAACAATATACATTAATAAATATACATATTGTCCTACGTTTCAGGCACGACTAGGAGTTCCTAGCATTTTTGCAATCATCAGGTGCATACCACACTGGGCTTTTCCTAATTTAAATTATTTGTTCGCATTTCTTGAAGTTCGTTATAGGTATTAAATCGGATCTGCGAACATGTTTGCTTATAATATGCATTATTAGATTAATAGCAAAAAATAGGATGCCTAAACCTTGGTGAGAGAAAAAACAAATTTATAATTATGGTCTGTTAAAATTAAACCCACGATGCAAGAGACGTAATGAGCTTATCTACACTTAAATACATTTAAAATAGCGTCAAAATAGGGATAATGAATACGCACAGATTTAGGCACTCAAACATATGCATGCATTAAAAAACCCATAGAAAGGGCTGATAGTTTTCAATTTGAATTATACTTATACATTACTACTGTATTACTACTGTAATAATAAATAATTAATTATTAAACTGCTCATGTTATAATAAAAAATAGTTACGTTTAATACAAAACCCAAAACTAAAAAACGGAGATATCGAGCAGAAATCGTAGGGAGAATATATATATATTTACATTTTAATATTTATTGAATAAAGTTTATTTTTAATCGAGTTCCATCTTCAACCAGTATTGTAAGTTTTTCCATTGTTTTTTGTCCTCTATTTTTGACCCTTTGTAATTAAGTCAAAGCAGCCCTTGACAAGTGTTGGCGTAAAGGTTTCTTTGGGATAATTATGGCGTCTATTTTGTTTAAGGTTATTAACTATTTCTGTGGGCACAAATCATTATTTCACGGCTTCTGTTCCGATGAACTTAGATCACTGGTGCCCCCTAAATACGAATTTGCACGAGATACTAGATTAGCAACTAGATCCCACCCTTTTACAGTGAAACCGATAAAATGTAACCGCAACTTCTACTCCAACAGTTTCTTTCCTCGCACTTCCCGACTGTGGAATTCCCTTCCACACGATTGCTTGCCCGACGGCTACAATCTCCAGGAGTTTAAATGTAAGGTCAATAGACATCTCCTAACACACTAACCTGCTCCCATTTTATCAAACACTTTTCCCATCTGCCCAACCCTCATCCTCGGTATCCTTACTCATCAGTCACTTTCCTCCTGACATTCCCTATATCTAACCACTCCTTCTCTTTACCTTCCCCTATGTAGCTCCAATAGTGGCAGTGGAATGCCTTGCTTGGGGTGAGATGATCAAAATATATATATATATATATATATAAAAATTGTCTACATGTTTTTTTTTTTTAATCCGAGCGATTTCGACTGTAGTTTCAGCCATTTTCGAAGATGAATGTTGTTTTACGTGTAACAGAATGTACGTGATGTTATGTATGATCTAAAATAGTGGTATATGTTATGTACGGAACACGGTAAGCATGTTCTTAGCGTGTTTGTAGTTGTTGTCATTGAGTGTTGTCTTTTGCGTTAAAATTAATAAGGCATCCGTTCTTGTTAATCATTATTTGCATGTTGATGATGCTATGATATTTGTGTTGTCGACAAGTATGTTCCAGATAGGTTTTGGTAGGTCTCCCCGCTGTGTCTTTCAATGAGATCGAATTGAGCTTCGTTGAAGGAGATCCAGCGTGGGTCTTCGGGTAAGTTTTGTAGTTGTGTGGCCGATATAATTATTTACGAAATTAGGGTCAAGAGAGCAGTTCTTCAAGGGAGTTGCATATTTTAGGATAATATTTCAAAGTGAAGATTCGCTCTGTTTATAATTGCTCTGAAGTTGGTTTATGTAGAAGATATTAATGTTATTATCATTATTGGTGTGTTTGCTGTTGTTATTATTCAAGCTTAAAGAAACAGTATAATGTGGTAGTCAACCAAATTATTTGGAAAGTGTTTGTCTAGCGTTATGTCGTTCTTAAAAAAAAGAGTGAGCGAAAAGATGAGTTCTCGTAGGCTCTCGCGAGGAAATTTTTAATAACACCGATATTATATTTAAGGTGACTAATTAAATCACAGGTGATGGGTATTTTTCTGGTAGTTTTTTTTTATAGAGAGAATAGTTAACGTATTATTACGAGACTCCCTGAGGACGTCTGAGAACGGGAGTTATTTTTTATTTTATTTTTTTTTTTGTCTAAGCTCATATATGAAGTTGGGGTTGAAACGTTTTTTGAATACGCATCAACAATAATTATATAAAACTTCGGAATCTCTTGCATCTTTTTTGGACGGTCTCCTTGTTTATGTTGATAAATGCTGATACAACCTTTGTCTTTAGTTAATCTTTGGTGTCTAAAATAGTTTTGTTAATCACTCACTGAACTGTGTCTACAGATATTAATCAAGGCGGCTGTAGTCTTGAGAAATAGGTGGCCACATGTAAGGGTTGATGTGGTCGCAGAAATTATCTGACACTTATGAGTGATTTTCCTGTTTGTGCAGAATCCTGTTGCCAGGTATAGGATCTTCCAGCTGCCATCCTATTGATCTCTGATAGTACTACATCTTTAAGGTACTTGTTATAGGCCTCCGTTTTAACTCTGAGACCCTTTACCAACAAATTCAGGAGTACTTTTCTGAACATAAGGTCGCCATCAGTAGTTATCACTTTAAACATCATTGAGTGAACATATCATCCAACTCCTTCAGAATTCTCTAATTGTCGATAGATTGACACCAAAACCATTGTATTGGAGCTTCCGGTGCGAATGCCAAAGAGTACCGCTTACCGTTTCCAAATATCTAGCGCTGTGAATTTCATAATGATGCTCTTTTACTCACAGACGGTACCCAACTGACCTTACTGTACAGTCTACAAAATGCGCGAATTTATAAATATAAAATGATGATAATTTACTCATAGCACCATGTATATAAGTGGACTTTGAGACCAACACCGAGTGGTGACGGTGTGCTTTATTCTTGGACGCAATTTTCCGGCCTGAAGATTGCGTCTAGCAAATAAAACAGACTACTGGCCCTTGAAGTTATGCTCGTGTTTAGATCACCCTTTCCCCGCTCCTAAACCTATATCTGCTAAAATTCCCGTGTAGATTTCATCAAGATACTTTTGCTCTCATTCCATAAAGATTTCTAGGTCACTGGCTAAGATACACCTAAGTAGATCATTTATTATTAAAGAAATCCAACTTCAATATGCAGCTGGCTTTAATGACCAGGAGTCAATAACATTTTTTTTTCCTTTTCTCGATGATCAACAACGCAAATCGGTTTCTCTCCTCGAGGCCTGACCATTATATTAGAGATAGATAACTGGTTTGTTATATTGCGTCTTTTTTGCTATCTCACTCCGTACAACAACGAATTTATTTTTAAAGATCATACGGTGATGTTTTCGTAAGTGTTTTTTTTTTCTCTTCTTTTCTTTAAATGATGAATTCTTTGGAGAAGAGAAGGCGTAAACATGTCTCTCATGGTTGTTTGGACTGTGAAATATTTACAGTCACTTAATCATCGTGTGTAGACGGTCGATTTTTTAAAATATTCTTACAAATATAATTTCTTAAATATACAATATTTTCCGGTAAAAAGATCAGTTTCAAAATTTTAGGCACCCTGTGTTTAAAATGACATAAGTTTAATCTGAAAAATGGCCTGGAAAATTGTTGTGGACCCCGTCAGAATAGGTCCGCAAGAAAACTCGAACTCGGGAATTAGTGAAATATAAACTACCGGATATGCGTTGTGCTGCAGTGGATATCGGCTCGGAACGAGAAACCGGAAAGCCGAGTTCGAATTCCAGTTGAGTTCACTGCACTCACTTACGCGCAAATACCCTTGGGAAAGGTATTAATCCGTCTATTCCTTCCAGTTATGGGTTAAATAACAGGACAGATTGGGTCCTATAGCCTTGACTGGCAACCAGTCTACCGCAGAAAGTAATGGCAACCTACTGCGAGATAATCTTCTGCCCAGTCAGTCATGTCTCTTTCGAGAGATGATCGCCCAAGCGTTTTTCATGTATGGCATTTAACTGACTGATACACTACTGTCCATAAGTTTGGGACCACTTAATTATTTTTCTTAGAGAATAAATCTAACAAATTTTATATCTTAGAAGAATAAATATAGATATATTTTATTGTTGCTCACAATTGTACAATAATTAAAACCAAAATTAACATAGAGTAATTTCAAATTTAATTAAAGTTAATTCATATTTTCTTTTCACCAAAAAACTACCACGAGCCTTTACTAGTGCAGAGCAAATCCTTGGCATTCTTTCTAATAACTTGTAAATATAAGTTAGTGAAAGTGATTTCCAAGCATCCTGCAAGCATTTAAACAACATTTTAAAAGCTCATTTCAAACTGTACGATCAATTCGTCCCTTATTCTCCTTTAATAGTGGTTTCTTAACTGCTACACAGCCCAACAGAATTAAGTCATCTCTTAACAGTAGTAACAGATACTGGATGTTTCAATTTCACTTGTTAATTCTGGAGTGGTTTTTCTTCTATTCCTCTTGCTAGATATGATCAAGTGTGTATCCTCTACAATAGATGTTACAATAGATGCCTACCAGATCTTTTTCTGTCAATATTTAACCCAGTTTCCCGAAGCCGTTGAAGGCAATAATGCACGTCATTTTTTGATAGGCTTAATTTTGTAGCGATAACACGTTCAAAATATCCTTCTTTCGAAAGAATTTCAATCTGAGATCTTTTTTTTATTTATACTTTAGTAATGTGGTTTACAAAAATAAATTTTACAGTAATTATAATATCTGAATAAATCTGAATTTTCGGCAAAAACTTGATCGCAATAACAGGAGCCAAGTAGCAAACTGAGTAAACGTTTACTTTAAAGTTGAAAAGAATACTCTTTTTTACTTTACATCTGCATAAGAATAACAAAAATACAAACTCGGCGAATTTGATTCTGCTAAACATTTGGGTGGTCCCAAACTTATGGTCGGTTGTGCATCAGACAGTTAAGTGCCATACATGATACACGCTTGGGCGATCATGTCTCAAAAGAGACATGTCTGACTGGGCAGAAGATTATCCCGCAGTAGGTTGCCATTGCTTTCTGCGGTAGACTGGCTGCTGACCAAGGCTATAGAACCCAATTTGTCCTGCTATTTAACCCATAACTGGAAGGAATAGACGGATTAATACCTTTCCCCGATTTCTCATTCCGCGCCGATATCCAATGTACCACAACGGAAAACAAATACACGTCAGTCGGACTGCCAAGTATTACACCTTTGTGATTCAACCCACCTCAGCTCAACCCCGAGAGACATATTCTCCCGGTATTCATGATAATAAAAAATTATTTTAGGCCAAGAAGTGTAGGTCCCATAACAAAAATATTCCGCATAAGACGAGAAAACAAATTGACCCAGAAACAAAAATAATTCAAGTATGATTATTCCCACTCGATGTATTTAAAAAATAAGCCGACCCCAAGAGAACATAGAGTTTTATCAAGATTCATTATTTATGAACGACACTTAGTTACGTACTATGAGCAGAAGACAACGAACTGATGGCTGAAACACGAAGAGAACTGAATTGTATATGGTAGTAAAAGAAGGTAGGTAGAAAGAAAGATCTATCTATGGAAGAGGATAGACTGGCTGATGCAAATTCATATACTGGTTTGATTTTGATATCACTAATTCATAACAAATTAGAGATGTCAAAATGTTATATTCCGGGAGGGGAAAAACAGAGAAAGAATAGTGCAAGAAATAACTCTTAACTCTGAGGATAGATAAATAGAGATTTATTATACCTCATTACATTAAACCAAATACACGTACACCAACGATCAGCAAACACGAATAACAATTAAGAAGGCAATGTCTCTGTATAAGACGTAAGCGTCCGTCTTGAGAAGAAGGCTTCCGTCTACTGAGGTCTAACTCTCGTCTAAGGCCGATGGCTCTTGTAGGCCCTCGTATAATCACGACCAGTCTCGTTTAATGGCGAACACTCGCGATCACTCTCGTTTAATGGCGAACACTCGCGATCACTCTCGTTTAATGGCGAACACTCGCGATCACTCTCGTTTAATGGCGAACACTCGCGATCACTCTCGTTTAATGGCGAACACTCGCGATCACTCTCGTTTAATGGCGAACACTCGCGATCACTCTCGTTTAATGGCGAACACTCGCGATCACTCTCGTTTAATGGCGAACACTCGCGATCACTCTCGTTTAATGGCGAACACTCGCGATCACTCTCGTTTAATGGCGAACACTCGCGATCACTCTCGTGTAATGACGAACACTCTCGTGTAATGACGAACACTCTCGTGTAATGACGAACATTCTCGATCTCTCTGTAGTTCGTTCTAGCCTCGGTCTTTTATAACCCGGGCTATACCCATTACTGGGTAAGACAGGATATTCCTCCACAACACAAAATCAAACAAGTAAATGAATTTAACTATATAGGATACATTATAAGAGACGATGGAAACTCTAACTAACAGCTGCCAGGCGCTTTGGAAAAGCGAAATATGAATTCTAAAACCTAAGGAAATTATTACGTAACGACAACAAACAAACCTCAATTGCAATGATCATCGTTCCTCCTATACAGCAGTTAATGTTCGAAAAGTTTCTCGTGGCGACTTGAGGCCAAAGAGAGGTTGTTCTATGGAAAGACACTGAAAATAACAAGAAGTAGACGTTTAAGTAATGAGGAAGTTTCAAGGAAAACGGAAGCAAAACGAAGACATATTATCAGAAAGTGACATTTAACACTTTGTGTATGTGTTGAGGAAAGAAGTTATGGATATTTTAATACTCACATTGTCATCTTATTGACAAGAGAGACAAAGGAAAGCATTATGAGTGATTGCAGTTGTGGCTGGCTCTTGTTTTTCATTTGACATTTCTCTTGAATGTATCGGACGAGATTTACCTTATATTCTTACGGAAACGTGGTCTCCTTTGCCCCTCATCATCTTTGTTCAGAGGTAATTCGGGTTCAACCTTTGATCTCTTCTTTTCTTTGTTATCCGCTCTATTTAGCCTTTCTTTAGAGGTTATGTTTGGTTCAACCTCTGACCTATTCTCTTCTCTCAGTTGGGCTTGGAGAGGAAATGGGTAGTTTCTTCCACCTCACTCTCCCTTGTTTCTATTTCAATCATGGGGAGCTCCAAACCACTACCCTGGTTATTTTCACTGAGGTTATTGCTTTTTCGTTGCTAGTTTTCCTTCCCCTCAGGGATGTTGGAACAGAGTGCAGTTGCTTCGCGGTAGTACACGGGTCTCTCCTTCCAACTAGCTATGTCTAGTCCTTACTTTCTGTTTTTTCATCCTTATGTTTTCTACATATCCAGAGTCTTCGTCTGTTTCCATATCCTCTGGCTCCACTAGGGTTGTTTTCCTAGTTTTGGCTCTCTTTTCCTTAAGCTCATCTATTTTCCATTTAGCTATTTCTGCTAATTTTAGATCATTGACATGGGTCCATCTCCTGCATCCGATCTTTTGATCCCAGTCCACAAATGATACCAGTCCGGTTTGCTGAACTATTCTATAATAGGGCCTCTATCTCTGATCTATTTTCCCTTTCTTTAATGGAACTGATTTTCTTGTCCCTCTCAGTCCTTTCTTGAGTGTGGCTTCAGACATACACTTAGTTTTTTTACACATTCGTCTTGTAATATTTAGAACTGAAAGAAATATATTTCACATTCACTATCCAAATCAGTTGACAGTTCATCTTTCTGTTACTCACTTGATTCCTCCCCATACTCGGTGAGTTTCAAACTACAACCCTGGACTTCGACACTAGAGCTTTTCTTTCAGTCGTTCCTGAATTTGAGAATGAGGTATTTCATTTTCTCACACCAACTCATTTGACTCTTCTTATGCGGAATCCCTGTCTCTAGTATATTATTATTGGGCTTTCACCCGACCTTTCAGGCCTTATTCACCTTTAGAAGTCTAAGTTCTTTCCTCAGTAGTAGCTTGACTTTTACCGATACCAGTGGCACTCTTCTATTTTTTACTATCAATGCAGTGGGATTAAACTCCATTCCGGCTTCATGACGATGAAGCCAATATTGTCCCAAAATCAACCCTCACAAAACCTGAGGCTACAGAAAAACTCTAGACGCTGCTCGCCTCCTCCACTTCCATCCGGAGTTCACCATCATCTTTATTTTCATCATGGTCCCTATTCCTCTTCAGTAATTTAAATGTCGACCTCCTTGTAGTTAACCTTATATCTCAAGCGGTCATAATCTTCTTGATTCAGCATAGAGATCCGTGACTATGTAACTATTAGAGTTTTTAATAATAATCCTCCCACTAATGTCTCACAATGAAGCCCTTCCTCTTCTAACAAGACATGAGACACCCTAGCTGCCCTCTTTCGTGTCCTAGTACCTTTGCACACACGCCAACCGGCGACAGAACTAGTCCATTTCCAGAGTCATTCATACAGATATCCTAATTTGACCCTTTCCATCTGGGTGACCGAAATCAGAGCATTTCATTCGTCCTACTTCGCCGAGGACAGCTTCTCGTCAGGTGACAATACCAGCAACTCCTCATATGGAAATTTGCAACAAAATGACCCACACGGTCATCTCCCCAACACCTCATTTTTGTCGTTCTGTTACAGGCCAGCCTCCCTATTACTACTGGGGTAACTCTTCTTAGTTCTTCCAATTCTTCAGGTTCATTTTTATACTAAATTTTGGGGCTCCCCATTCAATCTCCCACCATTTAGCTCTGATCTCCATTTCACCACACCGGCGATTTTATTGAAGTTGCTGGCCATCCCTGTTTCGATGGACAATTCGTATTTCTGTATCCTTTACGGCCACATGTCCAGCAAACCAAGCCGTATTTACCCGGCATAGGTTCATAATAGCTATACCTTCTTCAAGAATCTTTTTTTCCTAAACCTTTCACTCTCTACCAAAGATCGTCGAAAATCACTCTGACGACAAGAACTTTCTCTGGATCTTTGCTATCTTTTGCTTAGGCCATCCAAGCCGATAAATTCAGGAGGCCTTCCTTTAATGTATTTTGAAGAACTCTCTGCGCTCATGCGTACAAATCGGCAAACTGTGCTTGGATCACTGCATTTTCCTGCACCTTTTTCAGA
The DNA here is from genome assembly GCA_037127315.1 of Ascarosepion bandense. NCBI lineage: Eukaryota > Metazoa > Mollusca > Cephalopoda > Sepiida > Sepiidae > Ascarosepion > Ascarosepion bandense. Next base: position 14,948 of record JBBBDQ010000430.1, read on the forward strand.
GAATGCTATTCCGGTCAGCTTCTCTGCCCTAACCCCCAACTCTCCGGAGATCTCATCCTGCAACTGAGTTACTTTCAAAAGTGTCCTCGTGCACTCTATTGCCGTCCCTTTGTCCACAAACTCCCTCAGGATCCTATCTTCTACCTCTTTCCAGGTTATCTGCGGATTCTTCTGTCGGAGCTGCTCTATAAATTCTGAGGTCTTCCCCGTTGCGGTATTCCATGCCACCTATACGATCTCACGGTCCGAAAGTCCTAAAACAATCTGGGACTTGTGGGCAGACAACAGCAAACCTCTTAAATCCTTTTAGTCCTCTCGAAAACGTTGGTAATTGGGGTGCCCCCATATTCCTCTCAATTCGGTGGTGTGTTGTTGCTCTCTCACTTCCTCTTCTTCCTCCACCGTGTCCGAACCCACTGACTTGTGGTCTGCCATGCTATCTAAAAAACTCCGATAATTCCATTAGAAACGCAACGGCAGAACGCAACGACAGAATCAAGAATCGAAACGAATTACAGAAGAGCACCTTACCTATTACAGCCGCTTGGTCTCGTCGACTTCGTTGCTTGTTCTCGATCACTTGAGTAGTTGTCACTTTGTTCTCGTTGACTTTGTAGCTCGTCCTCGTCGAATTGACTTGTTGCCACTTGTTCTCGTCGACATCGGTGCTCGTTTGCGTCGTCGTTGTCACTTGTACTTTGATTTCTGATTCCATACTCTGTTATCCGCCTTACCCCTAACTATACATCCGCTCTATAGCTTTATAAGCTCTTTTGCACTTGGAAATTCTATGAAAACCTACGTCATAGATATCAATCGGATATAAACGAGAACGTTTTCTCTTTGGATGCTTATTGAGGACACTCATAAAAAACGGAAAAAATATTAATAAAATCTTCCATATTTATATTTATTGTTATTTCTCTTTTATGAATCGTAGGAATTTTTTTCTTCGTCTTGTTAATAAAGTTTAAAGCAAATATAGCCAAGTCATATTGTACTGAATTGGGAGCAAATTAAATATTTTTGTAAAAATCTTGTTTTTATTAGAGAAAGAAAGAAATAAGTAATAACTAATCATAAATGAATGATGATAAAATAAAAAAAAAATAGTCATCGTCAATGGCCAGTCTTCTGAAGTTCACTCGTCAACGCAGGCGACAGCTCAATACTTATTTCCACTCACCGCTTTAGATTACCGATTTTCCAAGGAATATAGTAAATATCCTTGCGCATCTTATAACACGGGTTATGCTTAAACATTCATAAAGTACCTGACTTCAGATCTCTTCTCTGATCGAGATCAGATTAAAAAACTCAGATTGAAACTTTCATTGCCCAAAAAGAGATAGAAACAGGCTAATAACGAATCATCGTTACTGAGCTGACCCTGTATTTACCCCAGTCTTCATAAACTGTTGTACTCTCAATCGAATTCTTAAATTAAACGTCTACTTGCAATACAGGTCACCCCGTGTCTCAACTGAACTTTCTATATTCTATCCATCTCTAATGCTGAAAATTGTTCATTTCATTGAGCCGCATGAATTTCTTGGATCATGTCTTCATCTATATTTAGAAAAGTCATATCAGACAAACAATGAGGTATTGCACGCATAAAATAAAACTGAATGTATGGTCATCAGCAAATAGAAGACCCGAAAATGCCAAGTAAACGTAAGAGACACTAAAATAAAACAAGGAAATTTAAATACCTGGGAAGTGTTCTAACAGAGGATGGAAAGTGCGACATTGAGAGCCGAAGACGCATTGACATGACAAAGGCTGCATTTCAAAGCTAAACAGAGGACTGAAAGTCAGGAAAATCTCATTGGAAACGAAGAAAAGAGTGTTAGACTGCTATGTGATATCTGTCCTTCTGTATGGCAGTGAACGTTGGACGATCTCATCAAAGATGAAGGAGAGGCTTGAGGCACTAGAAATGTGGTTTCACGGAAGGAGGCTGAGGATACGATGGACTAAACACGGGACCAACGATGAGGTGTTGGAGAGGATGCAAACGAGAAAAAAACTCATACGTAGCATCAGGAAGAGGCAGATGAGGTTCCTGGAACACGTAATGAGGAAAGAGAGCTTGGAAAATTTAGTACTCACAGGACAGAAAGAAAGAAAGAAAGAAAGAAGGCAGCAAGAGACATCTGAGCAAGTGGGTGGCGGAGTGGGGTTTGGGAAATATTAAAATATTTAGAGTGACAATAGACAGAGTCAAGTAGAAGTCTATGATAACCTACGTCCCGAAGGGAGACGGTATGTCTGGATTATATCTTTCGCATTTTTAACTGTTCTTATGGTGATGAAATATATTTAGTTCTATTGCCACTTTTCTAAAGACGAAACTTTGCAATCCTCTATCTATTTCATCGTTATTTCCATGGCAGATAGATGAGCTGCAGAGGGTACGACGAGTAAATTATCGCTATTTTAGACCTATAATTCTGCACATGCACATTGTTTGTTTATACACTTGTCGACTTATAGTATATTGGGGTCATTTGAGCACTATCTGTCTAACAAAGAGCACCATGACGCAATTCACTCCGAACAATTTGGAAACCGCATTATGTTCAGCTTGGCATTCACACTGGAAGCTCCAGTACGAATATTTCGGAATGTTTGGGTGTCAATATGAAGACAATGCAGAACGAGTTGGTTGAGTCTAACGGTGATTATAAATGTACTAGCAATATAGCCCGGCGTTGCTTGGGTGTAATGAAAGCTTTAAAGCTAATCCATGGTCCTGGAGCTCAGACTATTTGGACGTTGTCACAAAAGATTTAAAAGCAAGAGTTGTTTCCAGTTAAAGCAAAACCGTAGACTGAAAGAAAAATGAATGGATGTAAGTCAAATTTTGATTTCCTAGCATCGATATTAAATATGTTTTTTCGGTCGTAAACTGAAGTTTGAAGGCTACATAAGTCCTCTGAGTAAATGATTTCATGGCTGAGACTAAGAACTACAATTATACCTACTTAGAGCCAAACCCGAAGTAAAAACTAAAATAACATACAGGCCGATGAACAGACACACACACAAACATCTTGCCTTATATATATATATATATATATATATATATATATATATATATATATATATATTATCGATTTTCTGCGCTATTGTAAGAACTGCAACCTTGAAACTTTTGAATATCGTTTCTTATGTCTTTGTCTATGAGTGTATCAAACTTGAATAAATCGGACCACGCCTTCTATAACCCAATTTGTCGGTTGTCTGTTTCCGATATTTGTCGGAGGTACATCGACACAAAACCTAGCTAAGAACACTCGCAGACGCTTATAGTACAACTGTGTAAATTTTCAAGGAAATCGGTTCAGCCGTTTCGGAGTCTATAGGTAACGGACACACACAGACAAAGTTCCATTTATAAGTTTAGATTAGATTTGGAAGGATAACTACGACATTCCCAAGGAGTACTAAACTCAACAAATAGGTTTAAATCAAGTGCCTTGAGGTGGTAATACTGCTCTTGGTCAAAATGCTGGCTGCTGGAAGATCTTATGCAAGAGAACACGGTCAACTTCTAACTTCCCGGCTAGCACAGTCAACTTGCTAACTTCTCGGCTAGCAACCCTTTTGATTTTTTTTTATTTGGAAGCATTTGAGTGAGAGACCAAAAAAAAAAACTCCTTGTAACACCAAAAATGAAGGATTAAGAGAGTATTCACCAACTTATTAGATCCCTAAATTTTTCTTGGGGCCGTGTTTGAAGCCAATGGTGATTTTATTGCACAAATTTGCTCTTTAGTATTTCAAGATATTTATGTGTACTTTTAATAAATATATGTTAAAATGAGAAGCCAGTGTAAATTTCATTTTTGCGTTATTTGACTATTCATCTATCGCACCCTGTATTTCTTAGTTTCATAGACATTGTATGCAGTTTACAAAAGATAAAATCATTTTTATTAACTTTGTATAACATTGTTGAAAAAGACGTTTCATTCAGAAAGTTTATTCTCGACGCACGCTCTTTTTTTAAACAAACTCACAAGATGTTAATTTAATGATCGCTATATTCTTAAACTCTGAGTAAAGGGTCAAACTTATTTCCTGCAGATTTACAGTAACGGCCATAATTATTAGCCCACCCCAGTTTTAAAAAAATGATGTATTTCATATTACTTTTAATATTTATTGCATCTCGATAATTCTAGTAAATGAAACAGAATGGTTGTTTTGTTAATATTACTTTGCAATATTTTACAATGCATCCAGAATGCCCTTTCTTCGGCCAGTAAGAAGAATCGACTAACATGACAGCACAAAAACTGGAGACCAGAACAGTTCATTTGATGCACATGTTATTGTGCAGTATCAACAAAAGAACCATTCTATTTTCATTTAAAATTATCCATTTGTCAATAAATACTAAAAAATGTATGAAACATCATTTTTTAAAAACTTGTGTGGCCTAATAATTATGGACGATAGTGTATGTAATCTACTCTTACACCCTTAGCTTTCATTCATATTAAACACAGTTTATAACAATTGAGTGGCTATTGGGGCTATCATTGGAAACATTTAATAAAAATATATGATTAGAGAGAAAAAGATGATAGAGTATAGAGTGAGTGACATGACAGGAAATAATACATTAAAGTAGGATAATAATACATTAAAGTAGGATTTTGGTTTTTTGGTGGGTGACTTAACGGCATATTAATTCCTTATTAGACATTTGATAAAATTAAATTTCATTGGTCTTTTTTTCAATTAAATTTCATGTTTTTAAATTTCATTTTTTTCAATTAAATTTCATTGGTCTTTTTTTCAATTTTTCTCTTTTTCAAATGTATTGATGGCATTTTGTTTTTACTAAGAAAATACTTTGCTGATATTGTTACGATAAAATTGTTTTTTATACTTTTAAAATGTTTTGACACAATTTGGGAGATACCTACGGACTAAAAGCTGACATACTAACAGGTACTACCACCCAGGTCAGGGTAGACTGAAAAAAAAAACAGCATTTAAGAGGCCATTCTGTCGGTTATATAATACCTTCATACCCATAACGAATTAAGGTCGGACGCTCAACTGCTACCAAGTGTACTTTCAACGTACCCATATGATAAAATGAAACCTTGCCCTGAAATTGCATTAGTTAAACAAATTTAATTATCTTTTAAATCGATTTCACAATAAGCAAAGTAATAAAGACATTAAAACACATTGGGTTACTGAGTGTAGAAAAATTGGAAACGAATTATACATAGCGAGAACAAAAAGTGTTTTGAAGATGATAGTAGATAAGGACTGAGACTTTATTTATATTTTTGAAGATTAAAGTTGAATGGAAAGCACGGAGTTGGAAGTTCCTTAAACGAGAAGTGCGAGAAAAGAAACTCTTAATATAGAACTTACGTCTACATCTAACCAACTCAACTGTAAATTGATGAGTTTTCGATACCAGTCTCGTACTACGCTTATACTAAAAATGCAGATGTACGATAGCAATAAGTTCATTCGATCAATATCCATGAAAGTATATATAAAAAAAAGTCACAGTGTGAGAAATTTACGACAGTCGGAAAGTGACTAAAGCCGAGCTGCCAGATCAGAACCGATAATAGTGCTGATTATTCTTTGAATTCTTTCAAGGAGCTCAAGTAGGGGCACCGAATCATATGTGGCAGGAATATTCTAATCATTGAGAAATAGTAAACTTATAGGTAAATCTATGATAGATTTCAGAGAGAGATTGTATTACACGGCACAGTAAATCAACTTTCTTAAAGTCGATTTGAAAATCGTATATCATTCTGATCTTATCGATTTTACTAAACACACAATAATAAATGGATGTGTCATCAGAGTAGATACAAAGCTGAGAGCTGATTCCGTCGGGAAGATCACTAATGAAACTTAACAAAATAAGACCAAGGCTGGAACCCGGTGGGGACACACGATTTAGTACGAAAGTAGCTAGACAAGTGGCCGTTCAGGATAGCTCGACTTGATATTAGAACAGGAACAGTAACCGTGCCACTTAAGATATGTCAGTAGAATAACATAGGCAAAACTACTATCTAAACTTATTTATAAATGGAACTTTGTGTGTGTGTGTGTCCGTTACCTATAGACCCCGAAACGGCGGGACCGATTTTCTTGAAAGTTTACAGTTGTACAATAAGCGTCTGCGAGTGTTTGTAGCTAGGTATTGTGTCGAGGTACCCCTGATAAATATCGAAAATGGATAATAAAAAAAAACCGGGTTATAGAAGGAGTGGCCCGATTTTAATCAAATATGATACACTCATAGACAAAGACATAAGAAAAGATATTTAGAAGTTTCAAGGCTGCAGTTCTTACAATAGTGCAGAAAATCGTTAATATATATATATATGTATATATATATATAAAAGACAAGATGGTTGTGTGTGTGTCTTTATCTGCCTGTATGTCTGTATTTTTTTCAGCCCTTTTATTTTAGTTTTTACTTCGGGTTTGGCTCTAAATAGGTATAATTGTAGTTTTTAGTCTCCGCCATGATAGCATTTACTTAGAGGACTTAGCATTTAAAATTCACTTTAGCACGTAAAAAACCTATTTCATATCGATGCTAGGAAATCAAAATTTGACTTACATCTATTCATTTTTCTTTCAGTCTACGGTTTTGCTTTAACTGGAAACAACTATTGCTTTTTAGTCTTTCCTGCCACCGTCCAAAGAGTCTGAGCTCCAGGACCATGGATTAGTTTTAAAGTTTTCATTACACCCGTGCAACGCCGGGCTATACTGCTAGTTTTCACATAAAAATAATGTTTATATATATTTAGTGTATCGAGGCAGCATATAATTTTTTTAAACATATACTGTTAAATATAAGAGACAATTAATGCGTTTTCTATTTTTGGTAACTGTTATCGTTGCCTAGTAATGTTTTATGTCCATACAAGATAAAATCGTCGCTGATGGTGGATGTTTTTATCGTAACGCCCAGGTAATCTCTCTGAAGATGGCTTATGTGAGCCGAAAGCTTAAAACCAACTTAATAAAGAATTATCCAAATTTTGGAGAATTTTTGTCTTTATTTTCACCTGGAATTAAAGCCAAAATACGATGTTTCGAATGGCTCATGATTAAACATTCGAGACATTCATTGTCTCTTATATTTAACAGTAGATGTTTAGAAAACAATATATATATATAAACATCTACGTGTCTAAATGTCTAGAATTTTTTGATAGTTTTCTGACAAAAGTAAGATGATGAAGAAATTAATAGACAATTATTTAGATTGTTGGATTCGTAAAAAATACGAAAAATAATTAAGACATGCATCAAAGATCATCCAATTCGTTACTATTTACCTCATTATGTTAATATCTATCTCTCTTATATGATTCTGTAGATAGCTAATTATCTAACTCATTTTTTATTCCGATGCCTCTGCTACTCTCCTCGAGGTTCTTGACAAAATACAACGGAGAATGTGATCGATACCGACTTGGCAGAAAGCTGCAGTCACTCTCTCACAGGCGTGACGTGGCTTCCCTGTGCCTCTTCTATAAGTACTTTCACGGTTTCTGCTCCTATAAACTTAGATCACTGGTGCCCCCGAGGTACTAATTTGCACGAGATTCTAGATTAGCAACTAGGTCCCACACTTTTGCAGTGAAACCGATAAAATGTAAACGTAATTTCTAGTCCAACAGCTTCTTTTCTCGCACTTTCCACCTGTGGAACTCCCTTCCACATATTTGCTTCCCCGAGAGCTACAATCTCCAGGAGTTTAAATGTAAGGTTAATAGACACCTCCTAACCCACTATCATCCATTCTCTCAACCACTCTTCCCATCTACCCAAACCTCATCCTCAATATCCTTGCCCAGATATCACCCTCCTTCTGATATTTCCTATAACTAACCACTCTTTCTTAACACTTTCCCCTATGTTACCCCCTGTGCAATAGTGGCAGTGAAATACCTTGCTTGTGGTGAAATGATTAAAAATAGAAATTACATATTCATCACATTTTGTTATCTCTCTATAATATTCTGTATCTATCTATCTACTTCATTCTTTTTCTCTACATACACTCCTGATCAAAAATTTAAGACCACTTAAAAATCTTTTTCTTAACGTTCTTAGCAATATAATGTATAACTGAGCCCCTCTTGTCATCTCAACTGAAGTTTAAAAGATGGTCGCTGTGGAACATGCACGATATGTGAAAAGAAATTGCATACTTGCTAAATAATTATTTGCGAGTTTGTTCTTTTATATATTTCAAGAAAGCTATTACTTGAAGCTAAATTTTCGACTGATATACTGTTTAGGTAAAATAAAAAAACTTTAACGACACAATATTTAACACACTATTACTCTTAAAATTCTGTTACTGCTTCAAAGGGGCAGTTGTGGTAAATCTTATTTCTAATTTATAGTCTTAAAGCATCCAAGTATTTCAGGTTTAAAGTCTCCGTTTTAACCTTTACAAAAAATTCTGAAATGTTTTTAAATCAAGGCGATTTACACATGATCAAAATTATAAGACTAGGGGTATAAATTGTTAGATCTATGGCAATTCCAATGTTTTTGTTTCATTAGAGATTAGCAATCACTGCGTAAATTTGTTACCATGCCTAAAGCAAGCAAACTTAGCAAAGTTGACCGTTCTCGAATTCTAGAATTCCATAAGCAAGATTTGTCACAGTGGGCGATCGCAGCTAAGGTAAATCGCAGTAAAAATGTGATTTGCAACTTTCTAAAGAACAGTGAGAATTATGGAAAAGCAAAATCCTCTGGTAGGCCCCAAAATATTTATCCTGCATTGAGTAAGAGAATAAGAAGGGTTGTTATGAAAGACGGGGGACTTTCTTCTAGTCAAATTAAGGCAGTCACAGATGCTGATTGCAGTCCTGTAACCATCAGACGACACTTAAGACAAAAAGGCATGGTAAATAAAAAGCGTAAACAAATTCCTCGGCTGCTTCCATGTCACAAGTTGGACCGCTTAAAGTTTGGTTGTGAATACCAAACATGGGACGTTGAGAAGTGGAAGAAAGTCCTGTTTTCTGATGAGAAAAACTTCAATCTAGATAATCATGATTGCTTCCAACGATATTGGTATAACAAAAACATGCCACGTCATAGTGGTGGAGGGTCCCTAATTGTATGGGGTGCCTTTTCTTACAGAGGGACGATGGAGCTCTAGTTGATGCAGAGTCGTCAGAGAGCGGCTGGTTGTGTTAACAAACTACAAAAAGCATCTTTGATGACGGAGGGCCATCGTTTTTGTGGGGATGGATGGTTATTCCAACAAGATAATGCTGCAATCCACGCTGCAAGACGGATCTTGACCTTTCTACAAGAAAATGGGGTCCATCTCTTGGGACATCCTTCATGCTCACCGGACTTGAACCCAATTGAAAATGTTTGGGAATGGATGATAAGAGATGTTTATCAAAATGGCAAACAATATTCAACAAAAAATGAACTTTGTGAAGCCATCTTCAGAAGCTGGAGCAAAATCCCCCGCACCTTAATGGAAACGCTTATTTCTAGGATGCCCGTCAGAATTTTTGAAATCATCAAAAGCAGTGGAGGTAGACTTCATTATTAAATTTGGTTGTTAAATATTTTCATACACTTTTTGTACAATTTCGTAGAATTTTTGTCCCTGGTCTTATAATTTTGATCATGTGTAAATCGCCTCATTTTATAAAAATGTAACTTTCTAAATAAAATGTTTGGAATGTAGCTTTTTGTTTCCATAACCTTTTAGATCGTAGTATTGGTAACCTTAAGTGGGAGGAGTTTAAAATCTATCTGTAAAAAAAAATGTTTAAAGATTTATAAGTGGTCTTAAATTTTTGATCGGGAGTGTATTTATCAGTTTGCGTATATCTATCTCATTCTAATTTTATCAATCCATCTGCTTATCATTATGGTCATTATCTATCTTATTCGCTTTCCATCTGAGAACCTATCTATCTCATTCTGTTCATATATATCTTCATAATTATCATTCAGTTTCTACATATCCATCTACATATATTTCTCATTCTCTTTCTATCTATATATCTATTAGTATGTTTGTGTCTTTACATTGATCTCATTCTGTGTTTATATAGCAATATATCAGTGTGTTCATAACTATCTCTGACTGTTAAGTTGCCGACTGACGCCGATTCGGTCGGGTTTCGATCCTGGGTAAAAAAGCAATCAGAGTTTAACCGTAGTGATGAGTGTGATGCAGCGAAACAGATCTGTCTGCGGATGACAAGATATATATATATATATATATATATATGGCACATTCTGTTTCCATCTACTTATCAGTATATTCATTCGAATCCTTATATCACTATTTTTATATTTATCAATCTATATGCTTATATATATATATATATATATATATATATATATATATATATACCAGTATTTCTATACTAATTTATTACTCTATCAGAATGTTCAGATCTCTCAGTATTTTCATATATATCAGTATGTATGTATGTATCTATCTATCTATCAGTATAGTTATATCTCTAACTATCTATATTAATTTTTATCTTTTTTTTTAGTATAAACAATTTTTGGTCATATATATATATATATATATATTGATTAATATCTTATTGATTAACCGGTAGATTAGACACTATGGCAGTTATTGCCAACCAGCTTAAAAGGAAAACTTTCAGTTGACAAAATGAATTTAGTTCTGATGCAGATTATACTGGTTATTCTTCTACGAGATTTTGGCGATATAATAATATTGATACGATGTTGACCACGTTCGAACTGCGGCTGCGTGCGAACTAGGGCCATTAGTACTAGATTCAACTGAACCAACAGTCCTAGATCTGGTTGAATGCAAATATTTAAATTTAAACAGTGACGACATGAATCGCATTGACAGAGTAACTATTAACAGTCAGTCAGTTAAGTGCCATACGTGATATACGCTTCGGGCGATCATGTCTCAAAAGAAACATGACTGACTGGGCAGAATTTTATCCCGCAGTAGGTTGCCATTAATTTCTGCGTTAGACTGGTTGCCAGCCAAGGCTATAAAATCCAATCTGTTCTCTTATTTAACCCATAATTAGAGAGACGAGACGGATTAATACCTTTCCGAAGGGTATTTGCGCATAAGTGAATGCAAGGAATTCAACTGAAATTTGAACTCTGCTCTCCAAATTCTCTTTCGATTCATGTTACTATAACTGAAGATATTATTACTTCATTCCTCGTTTATTTTACGGTCAGTTCATCCAGGACATTTAAGCAAATGTTATGCATAAAACCTTTCTGCTACTTACAAATTGTTTATCCGACCAAGAGATGAAATATTTTAACATTTATCTAGCTATCCATTGTTGTATGTATGTATGTATTTATCTTTCCAAGAATTTAAATGCATCGTCAATTGCCATCTTTTATCTCCCTGATTACCATCTTTCACTTCTTGTGTCTTGCTTTTCCTTCTCGTTCTGGTTCGTGTAACGCCCTGCTTACTAGTATTCCCATCTTTCTCTTATCCTTTCTCTGACACCCCCTGTATCCTGATTCACTCTCTCTGTCTCTCTCTCTCTCTCTCTCTCTCTCTCATGTAACCCAAGCGCACCACTGCCTTTCTGGGTTGAAACGATTACAAAGAGTTTTTGCTTGGTTGTTTTCTTTTTATGAGAAATCAACCTCGACGGTTCATTTATTGCCAACTAAATTTTATTAAATTTATTGCTGGTAATACCTTTTTCTTTCAACAATTTATTGTTGTTTTTTTAAAATAAGTTTTGGATGTAGTAATACTTTTTTCTTTTCGAGTATCAAGATTCATAATGGTTTGTTTTTTTAAGAGCAGGGTCCCCAAGTCCTTCCCTTGTTATTTAACCCATAACTGGAGGGAAGGGATGGATTAATACCTTTCCCAAGGGTACCTGTGCTTAAGTGAATGCAGGGTATTCAACTGGAATTCGAACTCGGATGATCGATTTCTCTTTCCAAGCCGATATCGACGGCATCACAACACATATCCGTCACTAAACGCTTGCAGCACCTAGTATTCCCAAGCGGTCATCCATTTAAGTAATGACAAGGCTCAATGTTGCTTAACCTCGAGCGAGAACCGGTGTATTCAACGTGAAGTGGCCGTAAGCCGCGATTACAAAGTGATGTATATATATGTCTGCATATATCTAGCTATCTAGGCAGACATTAGTCAATTAGATATGTAACATTGTCATGTTGGCAGAGAGACAGTTGTAGACGGATATAAATTTCAAAATATCATTTGGCTAGATTAATGATATTAAAGTCAAACTCGGGTCGGTATAACAACAGACAATATAGGAAATAGACATGATTTGAAGTGAAATTTGGTTGTATGATAGACTTTGTTTAGCGGTATATCTTTCTTTACTGGTCGTTTAATGTCGAAATCTAAATATTTTGAACACAAATTTATGGGTTCAGCTACAGATACTTGTTACATAACTTTATACTTTTAGAATAAACGTAGGTTTTTTTATATATATTTTGTATATGATAAAATGTATTG
>JBBBDQ010000430.1:30000-177500 GCA_037127315.1 Ascarosepion bandense
ATATCCATATATATATATATAATCCATATATATATATATATATATATATATATATATATAATCCATATATATATATATATAAACTATATATATATATATATAATCCATATATATATATATATATAATCCATATATATAATCCATATATATAATCCATATATATATATATATAATCTTATATATATATATATATATAATCCATATATATATATATATATATATATATATATATATATATATATATATATATATATATATATATATATATATAATCCATATATATATATATATAATCCATATATATATATATATATATATATATATATATATAATCCATATATATATATATATATATAATCCATATATATATATATATAATCCATATATATATATAATCCATATATATATATATAATCCATATATATATATATATATAATCCATATATATATATATATATATATATATATATATATATATATATATAATCTATATATATATATATATATATATATATATATAATTCACATATATATATATATAGTCCACATATATATATAATCCACATATATATATATATATATATATATATATATATATATATATATATATATATATATATATATATATATATATATATATATATATATATATATATATATATATATATATATATATATATATAGATAGATCATCCACATACAAGCCTGTTTCGCTGTATCACAGCCCCACTTGCTTCTGCCCGGGATTGAAACTTGACAAATTTGGTGTCTGAGTCGCTACGCCCTATGGCTTATAGGCGCATGAAATCAGAGAAAGGAAATTTAAGGTGTTGTATATAAGCAGTCTATACACACACCAGTTTTCGAAAGAACTCAATTCATTTCAGAGGAGTAATGCGTATATCACAGAAATGGAAAATGTTTTTAAATATCCTTCTCTAGAGAGCTCAGTCGTAATGAGAGCATAATATATTAGTTATACAACGAAACAGGCTTGTATGTGGATATGTATAGTGTATTGAAAGAAAGTTATGGAACATGTAGGTTTTAAACATACTGTTCATGCATTTACTTTTATAAAGAGTGCTCGATACAACGTAGAGCTTGATATTGTAATGTTTCTTACAATGGTTTTTAAAAGCATAGTATCACTACACAAAAATGTTCGCGTTTCGGAGCCTCATTTGCCCCTCTTCTAGTGATGAGTTATGAAAAAAAATGTTTTTTTTTTCATTTAACCTCATCACCAGAAGAGGGGCAAACGTGACTCCGAAACGCGAAATTTTTTTTTGGTGATACTATGCTTTTATAAACCACTGTAACATTACAATATAATGGTAATGGTGCTTCTACTGAGCACCATTAGCTCAGAACCAGAATAGCCGATTGACGCCAATCCCGTCGGGTTTCAATCCGCGGTAAAAACCAGTCGGATGTCTAACCGTACTGATAAGCTGTGACACAGATCTGTCTGTGGATGACTGTTAGGGCGCTGCTCCTATTTGACTACAAATGGACTGTTCCCATTACTATATATAGCAATGGTGGATTCTCTACAGGAGAGAGTCGGTAGAGAGTCACTTGAGAGTCTCTAATGAGTTGCTGAAGAGCCAGTGCGAGTCAGTGAAGAGTTAGTCACACTTCCGGTGGCGTACCGGAAGTAATCACGTATACACACATCTTACGACGGATTGGACTCTTGTATCTTTCTATTGTAAATATTACTAATCACTTCTGTACATACTAACCGTCTTTCCGCGGAATACAACTAATATTCTGATTCTGTTGTTGAGTTATTCATTTATACTTGACGGCATAACAATGACATATATATATATATATATATATATATATATATATATATGACTGTTTTTGTCATCTTTGTTGTTGTCGCCACAACATTTCGGTCGTTGTGTCTTTCGGATTCCTCAAGTGTATATAGATCTGGGTAATCCACAGGAAATTCTTAACTGAAATCATTAATCAACATAGTAGACTGTTCTCCATTTCTAGAAGTACATCATGCAGTTTTTTGTTTTGGTTTCTGTTTTTTTAATTCTGTTTTTAGATGCCCATTTTCACAAATATAGTGTAAATAATAATAACTCCTCATCTCAGAAATTTAAAGAAATAAAATGTGCTATTAAATGTAATGGACTTGAGCCAAATCAATGTAACTATTAATAAATAAAGATCAAAGTCCAGTAAAAACAAATCTATGGATAATACGTTTCAATTCGTACGTACATATGTCAAACTTTATAGTTTAAGCACAAATTAGAGAATACCATCTATATCTAAATATAACATACAATAAACAAACAAAAATGCATGTTATATACAAAGTCTCACGGATTAGAAGGCTCGAGAGCAAGTCAAGTTTGAGTTACATCACGCCCTCGCTGATTTCTAGCATAATCTCAAAACTGGACCCTCACAAAGCGAGTGGTGGGGATGGAATCCCAATCATAATTTTGAAGAATTGTGCCCCTGAACTCTCCTCCATCCTTTCTAATCTCTACAACCTCTGCTTAACTTTCTCCTGCTTTCATGCCTGTTGGAAGTCTTCTTCTGTGGTTCCAATATTCAAGAACACTGGTGAAACATCGGACTCCGCAAATTAGCGCCCCATCAGCCTTCTTTCGATCTTCGGCAAAGTGTTCGAAGCCATTATCTATGCCGAGGTCGTTCAGCATCTGGCTCCTCTCGGACAAACAGTATGGCTTCCGCTTCACCAGGTCTACTGCTGATATGCTAACGACCATCACTGAGTCTATATACCAGACTCTCGACAAGAATGGTAAAACCCGAACCGTCACTTTGGATATCTCTAAAGCATTCGACAGAGTATGGCATGCCGGCCTTCTACGGAAACTGCGAAGCTATGGCATAACTGGACTTTTGATGGACTTAATCCGGTCATTCCTCTCTAACCGCACACTACGCGCTTTCTAATCTATATCAATGATCTCCCCGATGCCATAAGATCAGAAGTAGGCATGTACGCCAATGATACCACAGTTTAATCTCGCCTCGATTAAAAATCTGGTGTTGGTGACAAGGCGAACCTCGCTGCCGAGCTTGAGAAGGACCTCCAATCCGTAGTGGATTGGGGTAAGAAATGACTCGTAAAATTCAATTCTTCCAAAACGAAGCTGCTGTCAATTAACCACCACAGACAACTGCACCTCCTTCCCATTAGCATGGAACGGGCTTGCCTACCAGAGCGTAAAACACTACGCCTGCTTGGCCTGACACTCTCAGTGGACCTCAAGTGAATTGACTACGTCGAATCCATTGCTAAATCCGGTGCTATGAAAGTCCGGTCTCTGTCCAGGGCCCGGAAATTCTTTCCGCCTGAATCTATCCTGCACTTATATAAATCTACCATCCGCCCGTGTATTGAGCACTGCTGCCATACCTGGTCGGGTGCCCCTTCTATTCTCCACGGGGTTCTTGACAAAATACAGCGAAGAATCTGTAATGTGATTGATACCGACTTGGCTGACCGCCTGCAGTATCTCTCTCACCGGCGTGACGTGGCTGCCCTGTGCCTCTTCTATACATACTTTCATGGCTTCTGCTCTGACGAACTTAAATCATTGGTGCCCCCTAGATGTGAATTTGCACGTGATACTAGATTGGCAACTAGGTCCCACACTTTTACAGTGAAACCGATGAAATGTAACCTCAATTTCTACTTCAACAGCTTCTTTCCTCGCACTTCCCGCCTGTGGAATTCACTACCGCATGCTTGCTTCCCCGATGGCTACAACATCCAGGAGTTTAAATATGAGGCTAATAGACACCTAACAGACTAACTCACACCCACTCTCTCCCTATGTACATCCTAAGTCGTCTACCACCCTCCTTCTGACATTTCCCATACCCAATTGCTCTATGTAACCCCCTGCGCTATAGTGGCATTGGAATGCCTTGCTTGGTAATTCTGAATTAAATGAATAGTTTAAAGAAAAGATACATTTTTAAGAAGTGCATCTTAGAAGTACTTATAGCGAGAGACCCATGGCTTGGGGGAAGAGGTCAAAATTTTTGTGGTCAGCGAAGCAACATCTTAGGCGTATGTTTCCCAAAATTGAATGGCATAGAAACTTTCTTCTTACATATAAAAACAGGCTTGAAATAAGGAGGATTCGATTTAGTAAATGTTGTATCCCGGGATGGGATAAACAGAGAAAGAATAGTGCAAGAAATAGCTCTTAACACTGAGGATATATAAATCGAGATTTATTATACCTCAGTACAATTAACCAAATACAAGTACACTAACGAACAGGTAACACGAATAACAATTAACAAGGCAATGTCTTTGTAAAGGACGTATGCGCCCGTCTTGAGAAGGCGGCTTCCGTCTAGTAACGTCTACCTCTCGTCTAAAGCCGATGGCTCTCGACTAAAGTCGATGACTCTAGTATAATAACGAAGACTCTCGATCACTCCTGTTTAATGACGAACACATTTATTGTACAAAAAGTACAAATAGGGCACAAGGCCAAAAATGGGGGAGGCTGGTCATCATCTGTCCTAGTTTAACTTAGCTATTCACTTTCGGTGACCCTGACACACTTATAATAATCCTGACACCATAATACCACATTTTTACTTACCTTTCTTACCACGTCCACCATAATACCTCTGCTGCTCTATGAAGTCCTACTTAATTCCCATATGTACATATTTTTCAGTGGAGGGCATGGGCAGATAACAACTTTTAAAAAATCCCCAATGATTTTATACAATGAAAGCACGTTATTTACAAGAAACCAAACAAAATTGTATTAGTAATAAAAGCCCCCCACTACTCTAATAATGTGACAGCAAAATCACTTCCCCGGACGAAATATAATGCGTGGCTTTAGAAATATAATAATACCATTTATCCGATCAGCAATCACTCACACAATCATTCACACATTTAAACACTATAACAAAAACGAAAAGCACACTTGAAAAATAACGAAAGACGCGACGCATCCACCGGAGAACTAACATTCCTGAACACCTAAAGTGTGAAGGGGTGGGGGATTAAACTAAAGGAAAACAGGGGACAAAAAAGAAAAGGGGGTCAATGAGCAATCATAACCTAGCTAAGTTAACTTTAGAGCGAAAAACAGAAAATCAAAAACCAATTCTAAACTAACCGGGAAGGGGTGCACATGTACTGCCCAGTACACCCAATACCCTGATGCCTAACCAGCATCAAACAACCACTCCAGGTCAGCACCTTTCACTCGACAGAAACGCGCAAGAGTCACCCACCTTTTGCCAAATTCAGATGGAGTGAGTCGTTTCCTTTCCGTCCTGATCTTGACTTTAAGCTGATGCTTAAAGGGCAAGATCAGTTGGGAAGAGGTAAACTTCCCATCACCATAGAA
Organism: Ascarosepion bandense; assembly: GCA_037127315.1. Classification (NCBI taxonomy): domain Eukaryota; kingdom Metazoa; phylum Mollusca; class Cephalopoda; order Sepiida; family Sepiidae; genus Ascarosepion; species Ascarosepion bandense. Next base: position 35,397 of record JBBBDQ010000430.1, read on the forward strand.
TTCCTTCTGTCGCGTATAATGACGAAAACTGTATTTACTAGCTTCCCATGCAGGCCGGATGTGACACATGGTCATTTTATAGTGGGAATTCCCGGCCATATAGCCGGGCCAAAAAATGTCTGTCTATTTTTACCGAGTCGTGGTTCTACCCTTCGGCGGAACCACGACTGGGTTATTGCTCTCTGCTCGGAAGCAGAGAGCGCCCTCTACCCGAAAGCAGAGGGCTTGACAGTGTCATAGAGTCGTCAATATAATGACGAAAACTCTGTAGTTCGTTCTAGTCTCGGTCTTTTATAACCCGGGCAATACCCATTCCTGGGTAAGACAGGATATTCTTCCAAATGCGTTATAACATATACGAATTGTAATTGTTTGAACTAGTGAAAGTAAAAAAATAGAGGTCATCTGAACATTTGACATGGAAATAGCAATAACGGCTAGCGATATTGCTTGTCTGGACCACAGTTTGAAGAGTAGAAAGTAAATCATCAACTTCCAGAGCACGGAAAATATTTCAAAGTGAGTAGTGTGCGTATGCAGTTTAGATACGTAAGAAATACACTGTTTATGGCTGAATCTGACTCATGTAAAGTTACAGTACTGCAGAAGGATTTGAAAAAAACCTAAGAGATTTGGAGAATCATTTTACCTACATCGTTGATAAAAGATTAGATATAAGATTTCCACGATGTCTGGCGTAAATCTGAGACCCACTAGACTTTTATAGTATAGAACATCATTGAAAGAGGAACCACCCATTCTGTGCAAAGACAATTTTGGATAAGATTGTTTTATCTCGGATGTTATGAAAGTTGAGATGAACTTCTTTTTTCATAGCATTGTAACGTAATAACTGAACATTTTGCTGTTACCATAGATTTTAGCAACCTCAGCATATTTTATCTTTATTCATCAAGTATCAAATTTATTATTTCAACCGATTTTAGTAACCTCATCATATTTTTGCTGTTATATTTCACTTTTCATTTTTTTCCTTTAAATACTCCTACTTGCGCCATAATTAAAATGGCCGATAATCCAATGTATAAATTATGTTATTAGTTAAGCTTACATAGCAAAACAACAAGTCGATAAAAACAAAATTTTGTAATTTGTGCATGTATATATGTGTGGATATATTAATCTGTATATATGTCTGTTTGTCAGTGTATGTGAATATACTCATCTATTTTTCCATGTGTGGATGTTTGTAGGTTTATTTATGTGTGCGTTCTTTCTCTTCCTCGTTTAATATTTGAATAACTTTCTAAATCTAATAAATTGTTAAATTTTCTTTAAATTTCACAACAATAATAAAGTATATCTAATAATTAATTAATAATGTTCATCTCAATTTAATCAAATGTTAACACTAATCCCCCACCAATTTTTTTAAGTCTGCTCATATATTCTCCAAATTAGAAGTTACTTTGCTCTGAATGGTCCACATTGTACATACAACGATGCCTCCCTGATTAAAGGGGTTTTGTTTGTTTTTAACCTTTTAAAAAATTCAATTTGAAATAAACCACATCACTTGACAAGACACAAGAAGTAATCGAAACAAAATAGCTACTTTTGTAGTGATATTATAGCATATCCATGTTATAATTTCTGAATAAATATTATTAGCTCTACTTTGTATTGAGCACTTTTTTTAAGAAAAGTGTTTCTTTGGATAAGGAATAGCTTATAATGACCAACAATACGATATATTACTGTTGGTTATGTTTGGCTCCTCTCAAAACATCATTTTTTTTTAATTATGATAAAGCCATTTCGGCATATATATATATATTTTAAAGTCTTGCTAATATAATCACTTACAATACAATATGTTACTGTTAGTATTGTTTACACTAATATTATAACATCACAAATACGTTTGATATTTTATGCGATATATATATATATATATATAGTCATCCGCAAACAGATCTGTTTCGCTGTATCACAGCTCATCAGTACGGTGAGTCTGATTGCTTTTTAACCCAGGATTGAAACCCGACCGAAATGGCGTCAGACGGCGATTCTACCTCTGAGCTACGGGCTCTCGGTATATATATTTGAAAGTCTTACTGATATCATGACCAACAATACAAAGTATTATTTTTGTTATAGTTTAGCATCATATTTCAAAGCAACAAATAAGTTTGTTTTTATTTTTTATCATGAAATATTTTTTATATATATTTAAAAGTCTATTCAAAATTATACTCTCTCGGGAAATTCTTTTAATAATTTGGTGTGGCCTGTTAGGGAGAAATACAAGAACGTAGGTTCAAACAGTGTTTTAGAAAAACAGATTGTATATACAAGTGAGTGTATTAGTAATCAGCAAAATAGAAGTGTAAATCCGAACAGTATAGTTAGGCTGCGACTAAATTTTCTCTAGACTGTCTTTGGACACGTCTCCAGCTGCGGCCCCGGAGTCACTCAGCTTAATCTTTATTGGCAGAGGAAGAGTCCATTCCAATAGAATAGGCACCATAAAATAAATCCTGGTTATGACAAACTAAATCCGGTAACAAGGCTTCTGCATGAAAAATATAGGTTTGAAGAGTGGAAAACGACCTTTTAAGGGTTATTTTTCCCATATTTGCTCTGAGCCGGGTTGGTAACCTCTATTAGCATCCCATTTATGGGCAAATATTGAAACCACAAGCAAAAAAGCAACAGTAGATTTTTAAAATGAAATTACCAATAAGAGATTGCTATAGTAAAATTACTAAAAATACAAATTTAAAAGTATTACTATAATTTCTGGAATAAAACGAACACCAATGCGTTTTATCATCTCTAAATATCTAAAATATTAAACTGAAAGAAAAACAAATATGCACATAATATCTGTGGTAAAAGGCAAAAACTGTGGTCAAAATATATATATATATATATTTAATCATATCACCCCGATCAAGGCGGTAACGCTACTGATGTGCAGGGGGCTAAGTAAGAGTGAAAAGATTGGAAAAGAGAAAACCGGAAACCACATCCTAAACAGGGAACAAAGGATGAGCCTCTTCACCTGTTCAATAGACGTGGGTGGAGTGTGAACCGGGCGATAGTTCGGTCTATCAACTCCAATTGAAAAAAAAATAAAGAAAAGTGGAAAGATTGGAAAAGAGAAAGCCGAAAATCACATCCTAAACAGGGAACAAGGGATGAGCCTCTTCACCTGTTCAATAGACGTGAATGGAGTGCGAACCGTGCAATAGTTTAGTCTATCTACTCCAATTGAAACAAAAAAGAAAAAAAGAAAAGAGTGAAAATATTGGATAACCAGGAAGATAAAAATTATTTTTAAATTTTGGTCACACCAAGTGAATATTGAGGCGAGGTTGTGTTAATCAACTGAAATAGCCAGTGAGTTACCCCAAGAGGGTAGCAAGACTACCAAATTATAGCCCGCCAAGAAGAGAAAAAAATAAGAGGCAAACTAATATGCCTACTCCCTGGCGTCTGTCCTGCGTCTGCTCATACAGAGCCTAGCCGGTATTTGTAATGAACGGAACAGTCCATTATAGAGGGGTTCTACCCTAACACTTATACACGATAATATACAGTATTTATTATGAAGTTATGCCAATAATATATAAGGTAGAAATGGTTTTATTACTTTATTATAAGTTTATTTGATAATGTGAATTTTTTCATGCATGTTATTGTTTATCGCACCGAGAGCGAATTTAGCTTACCGACAAATATCACTCAGAATTTAAGGTCGTCTTATTGTTGTGTTAAGGAAGTTAGTAGGAAAGGCAGACACGAACACGGGACTTGTAACAACAAGATATATTGAAAAACAAGAATACAGAAAGGGTAAGTCTGAGTGGAAACCTCCTCTCAGCTGTGACAATTTTTTTCACCAAGTGAATATTGAGGAGAGTTTGGGTTAGTCAAGTGAAATAGCCAGTGAGTTACCACCAAGAGGGTAGCAAGACTACCAAATTACAGCCCTCCAAGAAGAAAAACGAGAGAGACAAACTAACATAGGGCCAGCAAAAAAGAAAGAAACAAACTAGCAATACAACAGTCAAAGAGATTTCTGCTAAAATAAAATAAAAAATAATTAAAGAAACTAATTAAACATGAAAAGTTTAAAATTAACCAAAAAAAAAAATTACTTACGTTTAAGAATATTTCAAACAAAAGAGATTCCCATCCCAAAGTGCGTTCCAACTATTTAGATTTCAGTATTAAATGTTCCACTAAAGAAAGTGAAGCAATAAACCAAAATAATATTAATCTAAAATAGCTATTATTCCCTTACATAAAATCAAATTTAAATGATCTACTGTCGGAATCATGAAAGTTATTTTAAAGAGTCCAATCTACTCACGAGTACAGTGTATTAATTTCTTTTACTGTTATTAGGATGTCTGCGTTTCTGACTCTTTCTGAATGTTTGTTTATTATATGCTGCTAATCAGGCCTTTTTGGGGAAAGATAGTTGAATGTTGTTTGTCTTCTGCGCAGTTTTCAATTCAGAATAATTGTTCCTCTAGAAACGCTATCACACATAACATGAAATAACATTCTACTATGCTATTTTTGTTCGTATGGCGAGAGGATAAGGGAGAAATATATCGACGAACATTAACTGAAGCTTTAGTGGAAAGCATTGACGATTTTACAAACAAGAGAGTACAATTATTAACAGGTGCCATTTTCTGAATAAACTGAATGCAACAAATATATAAAAATAGCGAATGAAAGTGTGTATGTAGAGATTTAATTTTCTCATAGATTTGCGTGGTTACAAGAAAGATATTTAAGACGAGTTCTTTATACGTTGGTTTGGTTGTATTTTAAGATATGTATGTGCGTTGTGGTAGATTGGATATCGGCTCGGAACGAGAAACCGGAAAGCCGAGTTCGAATTCCAGTTGAATTCGTTGTATCCATTTACGCGCAAATACCCTTGGGGAAAGGTATTAATCCGTCTCTTCCTTCCAGTTATGGGTTAAATAGCAGGACAGAGTGGGTTCTATAGCCTTGTCTACCGCAGAAAGCAATGGCAACCTACTGCGGGATAATCTTCTGCCCAGTCAGTCATGTCTCTTTCGAGACATGATCGCCCAATCGTGTATCACTTATGGCACTTAACTGACTGATGTGTGTAGTCAAGTATATGAATGTGCTCTTTAGCTATGGATCATTCGATGTTGCTGTTATAGTGGAACATCCTGACATACCCCATAATGGAATGCTCTAGTCTGTAAAGGACGGTGACAAGCGGCACGAGAAGAGTAATCGTCTTAGGATGACTGCGCTATAATACTGTCAGCCCTCTGTCTTCGGGTTGAGGGCGCTCTCTGCTTCCGAGCAGAGAGCATTAACCTAGTCGTGGTTCCGCCAAAGGGTAGAATCACGACTGGGGAAAAATAGAGACAGACATTTTTTGGCCCGGCTATATGGCCGGGAATACCCACTATAAAATGACCATGTGTCACATCCGGCCTTCCGTGGAAAGGCTAGTAAATACAGTAAACGTCTTAGGCGAAGGCATTCGCTATTTGTTAGTTTATTCCACTCCTACTCGTTGATTGCTATTCTGTATCTTATTGTTAATTGTACCTTAGTACAATAAATCCTTTATATCGTACTCCTGTGCCGAGTACCCTTCTTCCACTAATCTTTATACTGATATTCCCTTTCGGGATATATCACTGTATTCAATGTGACATTAAATTCTCTGGAGAATTACTCTCCTCATCAACGAGAAATGTAACGTCTTTTCTTTAATTTATCTTGGGTGTAAAAAAGATCCAGTCTGTTTTGTCCTTTTAATTTATACTAGTTTGTCAACGCCATCTATCGTTATTTAGATGTAGTTCTTTGAAAGACATGTCGGGTAATTTCACAGATACATGAAGGCAAAATTGAACGGAATTTGAACTCATCTCATTGATATATCTCCCCTTGACAACACTTACTCTTTATACCCTAGAGAGAAAATAATAATTCAAGACTTCAGGAAATTCATAGAAGAAAAGTATACAAATCTCTTACAACATCTGTTTTAATAATTTCACAGCAGACAAGTTAATAAAGCTATCAAGTTGCAAACGTGTCATTGAGTGTGAAATATAAGTGATAAAGGAAAACATTATTAGCGAGAGAGTATAGGAATTAAAAAGACAAGTAAGAACGATTAATATGGTGGTTCATTTGTGAAGATCAAAAATGACAAAAAGGCGGCAAGAGATTTCCAATAGCAAGAAACGAAATCAATAAAAATGTTAGCATAGGACTAATAATTTGTTCTGGCTATTTCAAATCTAAAAGGATGAGTTTTATCTATCAATCTAATCAGTCAGTTAAGAAGCATTCATTCTTGGGTAATATCTCAAAAAAAAAAAAAAAAAAAATGACTGGCAGAACAATATTCCCGGAGTAGGTTGCCTTTACTTTCTGCAGTAGACTGTTTACCAATCAAAGTTATAGAACCCAAACTATCAGGAATAATAACTTCCTTAATTTATTTACGTGTAAGTGAATGCAATGACATCAACTGGAATTCGAACTTAGATCTCCGACTGCTCGTTCCTAGTCCATATCCACTGTACCGGATGTGCGTTGTAGTGCAGTGGATATTGGCTCGGAAAGAAATCGGGGAGCCAAGTTCGAATTCCCGTTGCATGCGCTGCATTCACTTACGCGCTAATACCCTTGAGAAAGATATCCATCCTTTCCCTCCGGTTATGGATTAAATAACAGAACAGATTGGGTTTTATAGCCTTGACAGGCAACCAGTCTGTCGCGTCAGATATTGGCAACCTGTTGCGGGATAATTAAAAAAATGCCCAAGGTCTATACAGGGTAAGACTTGGGACCCTGCTTTTAAACACATCCCAACGAATATTTTCCCATCACTTGGAAGGAGGCCGGCTCAACTCGACCATGGTGAATGCCAAAACAGATACTCTGAGGGTGGGGGTAAGGTACCACAACGCACAATCTTTACTGCGCTTAAATTCGTAACGTCTATGTACCAAAGAAGAATCAATTATATTTACACAAAAGGCACAGTGGAAATGTAACTAAAGCCGAAGACCGATAACATTGGAGATTTTTTATTGGATTTTGTCAAAAATATCTAAATTATGAACAAACACCAGATCAGTACTACTCAAAACTTGGGCGAATGATAGACGTATAAATATATAAGATGGATTCTGTTTTGCAAAATATCTAACATCAGACAGTTAACAAAATTGCATAGTAGCCAAACTAACTATAAATTCTAAATAATATTTCCATTTCTTTTCAGCAGAAAACATAAGCCCTAGAAGGCGCAATATGCTACTTTCCTGAATATTAGCACCAGCCATGTTGATGAAAGGTAAAATGAGTTCCGTCAGACGGTTAAATAAGAACAGTTTTGTTTTAAAAGTTTTAAAACTAAAAAGCCATTCCTTGCGACCCACTTAACAACTAATTGTATGTAATTATTTTACAACAACAGATGCTAATTTGATTTTATCGAACTGATGAAATATAGCTAAATCCGTGGTTAAGAAGATTGCTTCTCTGTGTAAGGCCAGGAAGTTTTTCCCTGAATCCATCCTGCCCATATATAAATCTACCATCCACCGTGCATTGAATATGGCTGCCATATTTTCACGGGTGCTCCTGCTATCCACCCGGGTATCCTTGACAAAATCCAACGGAGAATCTGTAATGTCATCGATCCCAACTTGGCAGCTCAGATACAGTCACTTTGTGGCTTCTCTGTGTCTCATCTACAAATACTTTCACGGCTTTTGCTCCCATAAACTTAGCTCACTTGCCTCCTATATATGAATTTACTCGAGCAACAAGATAAGCAATTAGGTCCCAACCTTTTACAGTGAAACCAATAAAATTGTAAATGCAAATTCTACTCCTTCACCTTCTTTCCTCGAACTTCCTGCCCGTGGAATTTCCCTTCATTTACTTACTTTCCCGACAGCTACAATCTTCAAGAATTTAAATGTAAAGTCAATAGTCATCTCCTATCTCACTAACCTGCAACCTCTCTCTTATGCAACTTTTTCCGGCCACTTCACACTGATAAATATTCTCATCCTTCTCTTTCCCACTTCCTGACATCCCCTATAACCTGTCACTCTTTCTTATAAATTTCCTCTTATGTAACCCCTTGCAAAACAGTGGCAGTAAACTGCTTTGCTTGGGGCGATATGATTATATGAAAAAAATAAGGAGAGGTGTCAATGTCAGTGGAAAAAATTGGCCTCTAGCCTATCCTTCTCTTGGATGTTAGACTTTAAAATTAATAAGATATTTCCTTTCTCAATTAACAGCAGATTGTACATCATTTTTGAGCTCGGCTGAAGATTTATGTTTAATCGGTATACGATCGCAAAAGGAATAACTAGTTCTGTCATTAGAATTGATACCGAGTTGAGAACTGATTTCCTTATGAATTTCGTTCTTGAAAATGAGAATCAACGAAGATTCTGGAATAAAGTCAAACGGGTCATCCGCATTCATGCAAAAGGTCTAGAAGAGTTGCTGTTCAAGACAATTCTCATTTCGTGATTTCATATGAAAAATTGTATCAGATAAACAATTCGTCCAGAAATATTATAATCTTTAAAGATAGCCAGCATGTTAATTTCTGTTCAAAACCTTCGAGATATCATATTAGATGATGAAAGCCAGATAACTATTTCTGCATCAATAATCAAGAGAGGATAATCTAGGCTCTTATTGCGTTAACTTGAGATTTCCTATGGTAAGTGATAATTATTCTTCCGATTGATAAATCTTTAACAAGGTTCGTCCATTGTTGTTTACTTGGAGATCAGCAGATATTACCAGTAAGTATAAAAACCCGTTACCATGATCGCTCACATTGGCAATGGACATGTCACAGAAAATATTTTGCTCTTTAATTCAAGAAACGAACAGTGTGGCTGACTTTATGTCCCACTGAGATTTACAATAAACCAACAATATAATATCAATATGTAAATGCAAATAATAGGGAGTAACGTGAAAACCATATTAAAATAGGTAAAGATCTATAATTATCTGGTTCGTTTTGACATATATTTGATCGATTGATTTGTTTCTGACGGCTTATCAACACCTTTCAGTTAATTAAGGACAGAAACCATATTTAGATTCTAAAGATATTTTTCTAAATACCAATTGACCCATATCTGAGAATGAAGAGGAAGAATCGTACCTTTCTCAATGCATATAATGAAACCTGCTGGAAGTGGAACTCAGCTCTCAGATTTTTAATTTCGAGCCGTTATGCCTTATCACGATCAGCCACCTCGAGGTGGTGTAATGGTTAACAAGCTTATCTTGGTAGAAACATTACAACTAAGTCAACATTTATCCATCACACCTAGATGGTGCATAGGACAGCAACTTTTTTTGTTACTGTTTCTGTAACAAACTGTTTTTTTACGGTGCAGGGTTGTTAGCCCTGAACCCAACCCCCAAACCTAGAGGACATTACGTTTACAGCACCTGCTATTCCCAAATGGTCATTAAGTACTGACCAGGCTAGATGTTGCTTAACTTCGGTGATCGTACGGGACCCGATGTATTCAACACGATATAGCCGTAGACTTACAAGTAAGGAGTGAGTCCTTAATGGGTGTCCCATACATTCGGCCTTGCACCACAACTAATCTGAGTTTAAAAAACCACTATACTAACTGCACGATCAAACACAGCATCAAGTTATCCCCCATCTAAGTGACTGACTATGATCGACGTTGCTTAACTTCCGAGATCGTACGAGAACAGAAAAATTAGTCTGTTTGCCAACCAAGGCGATAGAACCTAATCTGTCTGTTATTTAACCCATAACTTAAGGTGAGAAACGGATTAACAGATTTCACAAATAATTGCAAAATGTAGGTCCTTTTGAATGGGGGTGCCTCTTCATCCTACAGCACGAATGCTGGTGTCCCACAGGGCTCAATCCTGGGCACGAGAGCTATTCCTTATTTTCATCAACGACCTCCCAGATGAGATCAACTCCCAAGTAGGCATCTACGCAGATGACACTACAATATACTTCCGCACCAGTAAGAAACCTGTCGTGGCGGACAGACATAATCTCGTTGCTGACCTTGAACGGGATCTACACTCTGTGGTGAACTGGGGCAAGAAGTGGCTTGTCAACTTCAATTCGTCTAAGACCAAGCTGTTGTCTCTCAACCATTACAGGCAACCTCTCCTGCCTTCCATAAGCATGGACCAAGCGATTATCCCTGAGAGCAATACACTACGCCTACTCGGCCTTACCCGCTCCTCAGACCTCAAATGGAATCACTATATTGAATCCATAGCAAAATCTACTGTTAAGAAAGTTGGATCCCTATGTCGATCCAGGATGTTTTTCTACCTGAATCCATCCTGCATATATACAAGTCAACCATCCGTCCGTGTATGGAGTACTGCTGCCATTTATGGTCAGGCGCCCCTACCGTTCTCAGTGTTCTTGACAGGCTCCAAAGGAGAGTCTGTAATGTGATAGGTACTGATCTGGTGGCTCAACTGCAGCCACTTCCCCACCGTCGAAATGTGGCCTCCCTTTGTTTGTTCTATAAATACTTTCATGGCTTCTGCTTAGACGAACTTAAGTCACCGGTGCAGCCGGGGTATTATGGTGAACGTGGTAAGAATGGTAAGTAAAAAAGTGGTATTATGGTGCAAGGATTATTGTAAGTGTGTCAGGGTCGACGAAAGTGAATAGCTAAGTTAAACTAGGACAGATGATGACCAGCCTTCCCCATCCCCAATTTCGGCCTTGTGCCACATTTTTTGTATTTTACAAAAATAAATACAACTTAAGTCACCGGTGCCTCAACAGGTGTTTACTCATGCAACCAGACTGGCAACTGAGGCCCACCCATTCACAGTCAGGTTAGTCAAATGCAGACGACAATTCTACTCCTGCAGCTTCTTCTCTCGCACTTCACGCCTGTGGAACTCGCTCCCATATTCTTGCTTTCCTGACGGCTACAACCTCCAGAAATTTAAATTCAATGTCAATACTCATCTATTAACCACTGGACTCTAGCTCTCTCTCCACCCCCGTATATCCTTCCCTTTCTCTCCACCTATGTATCTGTTATCGCACCTGCTTTCTCAGCTTTCTATTGCTCCTTTCTAACTATTTTGTACTCCTCACTCTTTTCTAATTAATCTTTTTACAGTTATGTAGCCCCCCCCCCGCTCATCAGTGGCATTTCTGCCTTCCTCGGGGTGAAATGATTTAAAAAAAACAAAAAAACAAAATAGGTATTTGCGTTTAAGCGAATGTAACAAATTCAAATACAATTCGAACACGGCTGTATCTCTTTTCGTTCACTTGCGTACAAATAATCTTGAGAAAGGTATTAATCTCTTCTTTCTTCAGCTATGGATTGAATAGCAGGAAAGATTGTGTGCTATAGTCTTGGCTGGCAACTGGTTTACTGCAAAAAGTAATGGCAACCTAATGTTGAGAGAATCTCCTGCCTAGTCAGTTGTCTCGAAAGAGACATGATCGGCCAAGCGTGTATCACGTATGACCATTAATTGACTGACTAAACATGAGGGTGTTCGTGCGTTACTTATGTGCATTTCCATATTTGCATCATGAAATTATGAAAAAAAAAATGATTGCTTCGACACAGTATCATTAGATATTGAAAATTGTTATACTCACTCGTATCCAATTAGAATATCTGAGATTCTTGTCTAGCGTAAATATGTTTTATATATCTAGTCTTAGTATCATGTGAATAAGGAACCGTGAATACTGTATAATTTGAACTGAGGGTATTATTTCTAGAAATATATTAGTAAATGGTGTTTTATAATAAAACAGTTAGTTCCAGCGGGATATTTGTTGCACTCATAAAAATCTTAAAAGTTTTACACATTCAAATAATATGTTCTTTTTACAAAATTTCTTTATGCTTTCGATGCGATCTTCTAGCACGGGTAAATATTGCCACTTTTTGAGGACATTGATGATAAATCTCCTGGGAAAGAAACGGGTCAGCCGTATAAGTGTTCACATACCCCTCTCCGTAACGTTGTATGAATAAAATACAGAAAAAATAATTTAATGTCAACGATTATAGAGAAAAAGGATTTTCTTCATGTGCCTGATCTCTTCAGGATGTAGGCGATCATGCACTTTCATATGCCTTAATTCTTTGTCGCACTCAATATTTTACCCTTGGTATCTCTTCCAAATCCTGCTCCATCATCAACCTGCTCAAGCTCATCAAGTAGGCCTCACGCTGTTTCCCCCTGTCTCTCTTTCCCTCTATCTGTCCTGTGAGTATCATGTTCTCAGAGTCCCCCTTCCCTATTCTTTTTCTATGTACCATGTCACTTCAAGACGTAGGCGATTATGGCCGTCCACGTGAGCCTAGCCCTGGTGGCTCTAAGCATGTTTTCTCTTATTACCCCACCAAAACCCCGCTCTGCCATCCACCTGCTCAGGCCCGTCAAGTATGTTACTCCCTGCTTTCCATTATTTCTTTTCCCTTTATCTGACCCATGATTGCCAGATTCTCCAAGCCTTCCCTCCTCATTACATGTCCCAGGAACTTCGGCTGTGTTTTCCTGATGCTCAATATTAATTTCTTTTTCGTTTCCATCTTTTCCGAAACCTCATCATTGCTCACATGCTCGATCCATAATATCCGCAGCAGCATCTTTTATTAGAACCTCATTTCTGTTGCTTCAAGTTTTTCCTTCATCTTTGATGAGATTGTTCAGCATTCACTGCCATATTGAAGAAATCACATCACATAGCAATCTAGTACTCTCTTCTTTGTTTCTAGCGAAATTTTCCTGTCTCTGAATATTCTACTCAACTTCTACTCGGATCTCAATGTCGCACTTCCCAGGTATTTAATTTGTGTAACTGCTTGATTTTAGCATCTCCCACCTCTAATTGGCATTTCATTTGTGTTCGCTGAAAAAAACTCGGCGTTGGTCACATGTTCTCTCCATTGTATCCTCAGCATCCTTCTATAGAACCTATTTCTGTTGCTTCGAGTCTCTCCATATACCTTGAGAAGATTGTCCAGCATACGCTGCCGAAGATGGAAGAAATTCAAGAAAAAATGTTAGCGATTACAATTTTTGGAGATTTTATTTATCAGAGAAGCAAGTAAATTAAAAGGAGTTCCACAGGGAGGAACTAGAAGAAAACATTGTTCGAGTAAAAGAGGCAGTTGCATTTAGCTATTTCCACAAAAAAGGTGGGACCTAAATGCCAATCTAGTTATTGTGCCGAATCCTTTCATAACATTAACGATCTTGGATTTCCATTTGTCCTTATTTCTAGTCGCTCTTAACATTTTCCCTCTTGGTATCTCTCCAAATCCCATTTTATCATCCACTTGATCAAATCTATCAAGTATGTCTCGTGCTGCTTTCCCCTGTCTTGTTCCCTCTACGCATCATGTGAGTAGCAGATTTTCCAATCCCTCCTTCTTCATTGCATGTGCCAGAAATCTCAGTTGTTTCTTCCTTATGCCAAGTATTAGTTACATTTTATGTTCTGTCCAAAACCTCGCTATTGCTCATATGTTCGGTCCATGGACAGCATCCTCCTGTCGAACCATATTTATGTTGCCTTGAGTCCTCGTGCTTGAGATCGTACAGTATTAGCTGAATTATAGGAAGACATATCACATACGTTGGAAAATAACCAGTAGTGCGCAAAGAAGTGATTACAGATACAAGAAGTTGAAGGCAAAACACTATTTCATAGAGAAGAACCTTGTAAATTTCTAGAGCCATACTTACGCAATTCTATAGCACTGACAAAAACGCTATTCACAGAAGCGTTAATTAAATCAATCTACACATCATTTGCTTCGGATTGTGAGTTAGATATGAAAGTAAAAAAAATGCAAATATGTTTTTATTGAGAAATAAATTGTAAATCTATAGTGGCATTCTCACGCAATCTAATTGCAATAGTTAAAAAATATTAACGAAACGTTATTAAATCAGTTGCTTCGTATTAAAAGTTAAATAAGAGTAGTTGAACGAGAAATCGGGAAGCCGAGTTCGAATTCCAGTCGAACTCCTTGCATTCACTTACGCGCAAATACCCTTGGAAAAAGATATTAATCCGTCTCTTCCCCCTAGTTATGGTTTAAATAATAGGACAGATTGGGTTCTGTAGGCTTCGTCGGCAACCAGTTTACCGCAGAAAGCAATGGCAACCTACTGCGGGATAATCTTCTGCCCAGTCAGTCATGTCTTTTTCGAGACATGGTCGCCCAAGCGTGTATCACGTATGGCACTTAAATGACTGAGTTGAATGCAAAACACTGTTTTTTACAGAAACCCTTGTATAACTTTAGTGCCTTTCTGAAGCAATGCAATAGCACTGACGAAAAGGTGTTAACAGAACCGTTAATAAAGCAATTTACAAATCAGTTGCTTTGGATTACAAGTTAAATAAGTAAGTAGAAAAAACAGAAATAAAAAAAAGAATACTCTAATGGAAAAATGTACATGTAAAGATGTAAATCTAGTGTCATACTCACGCAGTCCAACAGAAATGAAAAAAAGTAATAGCAGAAGCGTTAATAAATTAATCTACACATCAGTTGTTTCGGACTGTGAGTTAGATAAGTAGAGAAATAGAAGACAAAACAGAATTTTATCGAGAAATGACTTGTAAATCTATAATGCAATACTAGAGCAATCGAATAGAATTGACAAAAAGAAAACTATTAATAGAAGCGTTATTAAATCAGTTGTTTTAGATTACAAGTTAGATAAGTAAAAGAACCCAAAAGAAATGTTAAATCAATCTACAAATCATTTGGTTCAGATTGTAAGGTAGATAAGTCATTAGAGAAGTAGAAGGCAAAATATTATTTTATAGTGAAAACCCTTGTAAATATATATATATATATATATATATTGCCATAGTCACGCAATCCAATAGCATTGACGAAAAAAATTCTATTCACAGAAATATTATGAAATCAATTTACACATCTTTAAGTCAACAAATTATTTAAGTAGAGAAATTGAAGACAAACAGTATTTTATAAAAAAAAAACCTTGTAAATCTATCGTACCATAATAAAGCAATCTCATAGGACAGAATAATTAGCTTTTAACAAAAGCATTATTAAATCAGTTGGTTAGGAGTACAAGTAAAATTAATTTAGAAATGGAAAGCAAAACAAGATTTTATAGAGAAAACCAATGTAAATCTATAGTGCCATACTCACACAATCCAAAATCACTGCCTTTATAACCTATTAACAGAAGCGTTATTAAATAAATCTACACATCTTTCGCTTCGGATTACAAGTTTTATGTACATTTGGGGCGTTTTTTAGGTCCCCGGTATCCTTTGTTGTATTTTGGTGCATGATAAGTATGAGTGTTGATGGACAAATTTTTATGGTGAGTGAGAAATATTGTAACGTATGTATGGGTCGTGAATCTGATTAGCTAGGTATAGGATAGAGTACTTGAAGACCAACCCAAGTTTTGTTCCCCCTCCCCCTTTTCGGCCTTGTGCCAGAATTGTGTAATCTTATGTAATAAATCGACGCTTCGGATTACAAGTTAGATAAGTCAGTTCAAACGTGGAAGGCCAAAAAATCTACTCTAAACTTATTTATAAATGGAACATTGTCTCTGTGTGTACGTTACCTATAGACTCCGAAACGGCTGAACCGATTTTCTTGAAAATTTACACAGTTGTTCTATAAGAGTCTGCGAGTGTTCTCAGCTAGGGTTTGTGTCTAGCTACCTCCGATAAATATCGAAAATAGATAATCCAAAAAATCGGGTTATAGAAGGAGTGGTCCGATTTTAATCAAATTTGATACACTCATAGACACAGACATAAACGATATTCAGAGTTTCAAGGTTGCAGTTTTTACAATAGTGTAAAAAATTTGATATAGATACAAGAAAATCAAAATTTGACTTACATCCATTCATTTTCCTTTCAGTCTACAGTTTCGCTTTAACTGGAAACAACTATTACTTTTTAGTCTTTCGTGCCAACGTCCAAAGTGTCTGAACTCCAAGACCACGGATTAGTTTTAAAACTTTCATTACACCCGAGCAACGCCGAGCTATACTGCTAGTATTTTATTGAGAAAATCCTTTTAAATTTATGCCATAGACCCGCAATCCAACAGCACTGATAAAAATGCTGTTAACAGAAACCTTATTAAATCATTTGGTTCGGAAATTGAATACAAAACATTATTTTATAGAGAAAAGCGTTGTAAATGAATAGTGCCGTACTCACGTAAGACAAGAGCTATGATTAAAAAAAGCATTTGACAGAAACGTTACTAAATCAATCTACACATTAGTTTCTTCGGTTTAAAAGTTAGATACGTAAGTAAAGAAAAGGGAGGTAAAACTATAATAGAGAAAAGTATTGTAAACCTTTTGTGTCATACGAACACATTCCAATATCACTGAAGAAAAAAAGCTATTACCCCGAAATACTATATGGCCGGGAATACCCACAATAAAATGACCATGTGTCACATCCTGCCTTGCGTGGGAAGGCTACCAAAAATACTAATCATGGGTATATAGTAACCAGAGGAAATGACGCCATTTTAATAACAATTTTCAGTACCTGATTTTCTTACCTGAATGTTTTTCAGTTCCTATAAATGTTAAATGAAAGTACAAAAATTTTGAAGTGTCTGCATGTAAAATATTTCAAATAAACACTTATTTTCTATATGTTTAAAATCGGGTATGATATACACACGGATAGTAGTGGTGTGACTTTGATAGATGATTAGTGTTCACACGGTTAAGAGAAACGTTATTAAATCAATATACAAATCCATTGCTTCCAATAACATGTTAGATACGTAAGTAGACGAGTGAAAGACAAAACGCACTTTTATATTATACTCTGTTAAGTCTATAGTGCCATTGTAACACAATAGCACTAAAGAAAAATGCAATGCCATAAAGACTTTTAATGAAAAAAAGCTATTAAAATCAGCGTTATAAAATCAATCTACACTTAGGATTCTTCGGATAATGATTAAAACAAATGAGTAAAAAAATAGAAGGCAAAACACAATTTGATAGAGAAGAACTTATAAATCTATAGTGTCATATTCACGCAATTCAATATGGCAGACGAAAAACGTTACTGACAGAATTGTTATTAAATCAGTTGCTACGGATTACAAGTTAGTAAAAAGTGGAAGACAAAACGCTATTTTATGGAGAAAAGACTTATAAATATAGTGCCGTACTCACGTAGTCCAATAGTTGATTTTCTGAGCACCGTTTAGAGGTGGCACAAGGCCGAAAGTATGGGGAAACCAATGAGGATCGAACTCACTACCCAGTTGTAATTGGTTCTAGCGAGAAAAGCTTGCTAACATTTACACCACGCGATCCAGTAGTATTGACGAAACAAGCTATGAATACGAACGATATTAAAATCACCTACAAATCAGTTGCTTCAAAATAAAAAGTAGATAAGTAAATAGAGAAGGGGAAGAAAAACACTATTTTATAGAGAAATTCCATACACACGCAATCAAAAACATCACTGACGAATAAAGCTGTAAACAAAACCGTTATTAAATTAATGTATACAGCAATTGCTTTGGACTAAAAGTAATGGAAGACAAAACACTATTTTGTAGAGAAAAGCTAGTAAATCTATGGCATCATACTCACGCAATCGAATAGCACTGACGAAAAATCTATAAACAGAAAAGATATAAAATCACTTCTTTCGCATTAGAAGTTAAGATACTTATTTTTGTTTACGATCCAAAAAAATTTGACCCATGTCCAAAGTAGGGGTGGGTTGAGGATATTTATTATTGTAATTTTACAACAAGGCCGAAGAGGGGCGTGTTTTTGGTCTTCACTTACTATATTATACTTAATTAGATTCACGACCCAGCCACTCATTACAATTTCTTCATTCAACACAAGAACCCATCCATCAACTCTCAATGCTCTATATACCATAATACCACATATTTACAAGGGTACCTAAAAATGGGGAACAAAACTCATGACATAAAATTGTATTCTATATGCAATAGTACAAAAATATATTTAAAACATTTAATGATATGAAAATGAAAAGGGGGAGGGAGAAAATAACTATATAAAATATAACAAAATACTCAAACTAAAATAAACACATGTTAACAAGACCCGTCCACCAAACAAAAATCCAGAAAGGCTGTTGTATTCCGTCAAACGGGAAATCATGTAGCACGCAATATTTATTACTGAAAATACAGTAAATGTGGCACAAGGCCTAAAAGTGATTGGGTTGAGGATGATAATCATTTACTATGCTATACCTAGGTAATCACTTTTACAACACAACACTCGTTAACAAGATTCTGTCCATCACTTCACAATCCTCCAAATACCACATATTGTCATCGAGAAAGCTAAAATAACGGGGGACAAACCCATGATATAAAAATTTCATTCATATACAATGTAATTCAAAAATAACTTTAAAAATTCAAAGATATGAAAATGAGAGGGGAGGGGATGAATAACCCAGATAACAAACTAAACTTTAAACTAAATATTCAAAGTAAAATAAACTATTTTTAGTCCATAATTGTTTGTAAGAACCGTCGACCCCCTCAAAAATTTTGGAATGGCTACTGTATTTCGCCTAACGGCGAAATCAAGTATCACACTTGCTAATGGAGTTGGAAAAGGTAAAATAAATAATGGTATGGGAAAGTCAAAGACTGACCCAATGAGGATGAAAAAGTTGGACCAAAAACAAACAAGGAATGTTGAGAATCTCGACTTGAATCATAACAAAAGAGAAATCCGGAAACAGGCTAGAAAGAACATTTACTCACATTAACTAGATACACAAAAGATGTCTAACATAACCAGGTGAGGCTTTGCAGGAAACCACACCGCTGTTACATAAAGAGATTTAAAAAGTAAATCAAGAGTGGCCCAATTCACACGAACCAGACTTTGTACAGTTAACCGCCTTTTGCTGAAATATATCGATATCAAATGTTTTCTATCAGATCTGATGCTCAAATTGTTTAATCAAAAGCTGGTAAGAATAACCTTCATATCGCAAGATTTTATCCGTCCGCGTCGTCCAAATCACCATTCGTGCTGCTGCCAGTAAAGTCAAAAACACCATTCGTTTCACCCCAGAATACGGGGGTGACACATTTTCACGTGTGTACGCGAGATCGATGGACACGAGCTATTTGGAACCATACAAACAGTCAACTGACCGATATATTACCAGAAAGGGCGCAACTGAGGTAAATGGTAGAAGGCGTACGCAGACGTTTCTATTAAACCAAAGTCACACCGATGGCAGTCAGGCAAGTCCCCCTTCTCCATTCGAAAGTCACGTTATTGAGAGATAGTCCGTTCCGAATAAATCGACAGGTAAGCGAAAACTCATGGCTACGGGGGTACTTCGCCACTAGCACCCAGCACTAAAATGAAGAAAAGCAGAACCGATCACGTAAAGTGTCCTTCGTCGCGACCCTCTCCGTTAATAAACGATACAAGTGCCTCCGAGGCCGAGAATGGTCGGTAGACCGAGGAATGGGCCACAAGGCCTCTCTACACGCGAATAAGAATTCCGACTGATTTCGAGGCGTACGTCGCCGCGCAGCCCTCGAAACTGGAGAAGTGATAGTAAGGCTAGGGAAGAAGTCCCCAACACTCCCCACCAAAATGGAATCCTTTATCAACACGCGGCCTAGGAAAGCCAACTTTGAGGCACGTCTATGACTTACCAATGTGGCATTCCCAGTTCCCTTGACACGGATGTTTGCAACAGATATCTCTGTTGAACTGATTCTTGCGTCCACACTACAAGAGGGTAGACAACAATCGCTCGATCGGCATCCGATGGTTATTACAGAGAGGGAAGAACGAAAACTGGAAAAACATTATGGGAAAGCTGTATATAAGACATGCCTCATTTCTCCCCTTCTCAGACAACCGCCGTCGAATAAAGAAAAGATTTGTAAATCTATAGTGCCATTCTCACGCAATCCTATAGCATTGACGGAAAAAGCTATTTAAAAAAGCGCTCTTAAATCAATCTACTCTTCTGTTGATTTGGATTGCATTTTAGACAAATAAGTAGAGAAATTGAAGGCAAAACACTATTTTATTGAGAAAAAATATATAAATCTATAGTGCTATGATCACGCAATACAATAGTGCTAACGAAAAAAGTTATTTATAGAAGCGTTATTAAATCAGTTGCTACAGATTAGACAGTTTGATAAGTAGATATGTGGAATGCAGAATACAATTCTAAAGAAATTCTTTTAAATCTATTGTGCCATACGGACGCAATCCAATATCACTGACGATAAAAAGCTATGGGCAAAAAGATTTAAAAAATAAAACCACAAATCATTTACTTCGGATATTTATTGGAGTAGATAGACTAAACTATCGCCCGGTTCACACTCCACCCACATCTATTGAACAGGTGAAGAGGCTCATCCCTTGTTTCCTGTTTAGGATGCGGTTTCCGGTTTTCCCTTTTCAAGTCTTTTCACTCTTTTATTTTTTTTTTCCAATTGGAGTAGATAGACTAAACTATCGCCCGGTTCACACTCCACCCACATCTATTGAACAGGTGAAGAGGCTCATCCCTTGTTTCCTGTTTAGGATGCGGTTTCCGGTTTTCTCTTTTCCAATCTTTTCACTCTTTTTTCCAATTGGAGTAGATAGACTAAACTATCGCCCGGTTCACACTCCACCCACATCTATTGAACAGGTGAAGAGGCTCATCCCTTGTTTCCTGTTTATGATGTGGTTTCCGGCTTTCTCTTTTCCATTCTTTTTACCCTTACGTAGCCCCATGCGCATCAGTGGCGTTACCGCCTTGCTTGGGGTGATATGATTAAAAAACAAAATAACAAGTTAGATAAGTATGAATATTTACCAGCTCCCCCATTAGAGGAAATGCGACACAAGGTTAAGTTGTAAGTAGGGAACCTGAACGTGTGCGCACGGGCAAAGTTAGATAAGTATGATTATTTACATCGTACCCCCACTACGACGTGGACACGATACAAGATCAAGGCTTAGTGTGGGGTTCCAGAACGGGCAAGTTAGATAAGTGTGTAGATATGTGGAATTGAAAACCCTTTTGTATAGAGAAATCCTTGTAATTCTTCAGTGCCATCCTCAAGCAATCCAATAGCTTTAGCAAAATATGCTCTTCACAGAAACGTTCTTAAATGAATTTGCACATCTGTTGCTTCGGATTACAGCTTAAATATGTAAGTAGAGAATTGTAATGCAAGACACTAATTTACAGAGAAAATCATTGTAAATCTATAATGCCATACTCAGACAATCGGATACCGCTGAAGAAAATGTATTAACAGAAACGATATTATATCAATGTATAGATTAGTCGATTCGGACTAAAAGTTAGAAATGTAAGTAGAGAAATAGAATGCCAAACACTATTTTATGGAGACAGGCTATGTAAATCTATACTGCCATACTCAAGCAATCTCATAGCACTGACGAAATAAGGTGATAACAGAAGTGTTATTAAGCCATTTACTTTGGATTACATGCTAGATAAGTTGAAAAGCGGAATGCAAAAACTATTTTATCAAGAAATGCCTAGTAAATCTCCAGCCCCATACTCATACAATCAAGTAGCACAGGGAGGAAAAAAGCTATTAGCTGAAGCTTTATTAAATCAGCTGCTTCTTATTACAAGTTACATAAGAAAGTAACGAATTGGAAAGAGAAACACTATTTTATAGAGAAAAGCCTTTCAAATATATACTGCGATAATCGCGCAATCCAGTGGTACTGATGAATAAGGTATTAAAAAACTTTATGGAATCAATCTACGAATCAGTTGCTTTGGATTGCAAGTTATTTACGTAATTAGAGAAGTTTAAAGCAAAACACCATTTTATAGAGAAAAGCTTTGAAGCAGTATAGTGCCATACTAACGCAATTGAATAGCAATGAAAAATAAGATATTAAGAAAAGAATCAATCTACCAATCTGTTGCTTCGGATAACAAGTAGAAAAGTTGAAGACAAACACTATTTTATAGTGAAAAGCATTTTAAATCTATTGTACCAGACTTACCAAATCCAATAGCACTGACAAAATAGGCTATCGACAGAAAACTTATTATATTAGTAGTTTTGGATTACAAGTTAGAAATGCAAGGATATTTATCTTACTCTCGCACTGGAGCGATGATGTGACACAAGGTCTTTTTCAAAGGTGGGGACCCAACCGCATAGAGACGGGCACAGGAAAAAATTCCCCAGTTCTCTCAACCGCCGGTTCAGCTTGGCCCCGATGACGAACACCTGGTCCACCCCTCTCCTGCAATCGGGTGGATCGGCCGCGGGATACTGTTCCCAGGGACCGAACATCTATCAATGTAATTTTTCTAAGCAACCCTGTCCTCGCGGACGGAGCTACAACTGAGCAGCACTCTGTCTTCGAGGACAGAGTTAGATTAGTAAGTAAAGAAGTAGAAAGAAAAACAGAATTTTATAGAGAAAACCCTATAGTAACATATTCACTCAATCTAATAACACTAATATTCGTTGTGGTGCAGTGAATATCCACTCGGAACGAAGATTGGGGGAGCAGAGTTCAAATTCGAGTTGAATTCCTTGCATTCACTTACGTACAAATACCTTGGGAAAAGTATTAATCCGTCTTTTCCCTCCAGGTATGAGTTAGATAATAAGACAGATTGGTTTCTATAGCCTTGGCTGGCAACCAGTCTACCGCAGAAAGCAATTGCAACCTTCTTCGGGATAATCTTCCGCCCAATCACTCATGACACTTTCGAGACATGATCGTTATTAACTGAAGCGTTATTTAATCAATCTACTCATCCGTTGCTTTGGACTACAAGTGAAATAAGTACCTTGAGAATTGAAAAGCAAAACACCGTTTTATTTTTTCTTTATAGCCTGTAAATAAGATATTGTAACAAATTTCATAACTTTTTTAATTTTGTTTGGGATAGTTTTTTTCTTAATCACAAACTAGGAATGAGATAACGTTGTCGATAGAGAAAGTGAATGAATAATACTTTATCAGCGTAGATTAAACACTGATTCATCGTCCAATGAAATCAACCGACGCACCAACTGCGACGTTGACCAGAATGATTTGCAAGTGTATAGAGATCGGTTTTCAGACATCTTGGCACAGTTACTGGGAAACGTTTTTCGATTCACCCTGACGGCTCTTATGAATTTCATTCAAGCTGGATGAGCAAAATTTGTGGAGCTAATGTGTTACGACCTCAACATATTAAATAACAAATAGCCTCTAACCTCGGATCAAAGTTTTACATGCTAATCAAAGACATCATTACTCCTGTCTTTTTCAATTTGAATCCAAACTAAAACCGTCTTTTATAGTAAAAACTTTTTCGGGCGAATGTTATTATATTTTCTGATAATAATAACTGGCATAAAATATATTTAAAATATATTTATCTTCTACAAGACTCAAATGCTATTCGAGGTAGATTAAAAGGTAAAGTTTAAGCGATATGTGAGGACGATAACTATTAACTCTAGATTTGAACAGGTTAAGATTATAATGACCGGAGAAACATCATCTTAGGAGTCTGTTACAGAAAATAGCGGATTGTTGGAAGAAGCTCATCGAGGTGAACTTACATCTCGTCAATGGAATGCGTGGTTGTTTTGCTACAAGGTGCATAGCATGACAGGTCTTAGTAGTTAAACTTAGAATTTGGTAACTAAGAAATATAGTTATTTTGAATTGCCCCACCCCCACAAAAGATGTTACAGCTATTTCTATGCTGGAACAACTTAATCCTATCTCGAAAACGTTTATATAATCCTGTAGAGGATTAATTATTCCCCAGTCTACCACCACTTCCCCACAGATGCAAACCGCGAGACCATAGCTACTTTATCACTATTTCAGGGTGTAAACATTAAGTTGGCAGTAATTTAAATCTGCAATTTACGTATTTTAAAGCGTCATTATCAATCTGAAATGTTAGTTGCTGTACTCTTTAGAGTCTGAAGTCCAGATTATCCACCTAAAATTGATAAGAAAATGGGTGCCAGTGTAGAATTTCACATATAATGGTTATTGCTAAATTGTTCCGCGCCTGGCATAAGATGTCTGACATTATCAGAGACAATGGCTATGTTCCTAGGACTGTTTGCAGTGTTGTAGCAAACTTAAGGGAAGGTAAAGACATGCAAATGAAGGCTCACAGTCCGAGAACTGATAAACTTCGCACCAGAAGGTTTCTCAGTGGCTTGAAACAATCCATTGCAGCAAATCCATCACAGTCAATGGCTGACCTAGAGAAAATACGGAATGTGACCAGAATAACCATTACTAATGCAGTACAGAAAGATGTTGGGATGAAGTCATATTTCAGACAATGTTGTAACATTCTTACAGCGAAATCTAAGACCATTCGTAAAGAGAGAAGCCCCTTGCTACTCAATCACCTGAAACACCATGGTGGTACCGTTCGCAATTTTTATGGACGAGAATAAGCGGTAGACGAAGTCGCCAATCGCAGAAACTCGATAGGTATCGCCATTGTCCCTTCTTGTGTTCCTCCAGTCATGCAGAGTAAACACCCTGCCTCTCTCATTGTGTTTGGACCTGTTGCCAGCGATGGAAAAGTCATGTCCCCTAACTTCATTGAAGCGGTCCTGAAGATCAATACGGCGGAATATCTGAAGATTCTGGAGGAAGTTCTCTGGATTGAGAAGAATTATGATCCCAACAAAGTGATGTTCATCCAGAAGTCTACACCTGCTCATGGGTCAAAAACAGTGCAGATCTTTTTGAAAAGAGAGTTGCCGCTTTTTGTACCCTCAAGTATCCGGCACTCTAGTTCGCCAGATTTGAACCTCTGTGACTATTGGTTATGGGGCGATGTTGAGAAAGTCTCTAATGCTCGACCCCATAACAGTGTGGTCTCACTGAAGACCACCATAAGGCGAGCATTCCGCGCTATCAAGAAAGAGTCAGCTGTCAAGTGCTTTTAGGACTCGCATTCAGCAAGTTGTGGACGCAGAAGGTGGACGCATAGAATAAAATGTTTTTTATTTAATAAAACAGTTAAATAAATGTCCCTTCTTTGTCAAGGATTAAAGTCTGAGATCTCAAACTGACAATTTATCGTTTACACCCTGTAAAATGGTAAAAGCACGGGCGATCTCAGGGCTTTTGTTAGACCATTTTGAAACCAAAATAAAACAAGTAAAGAAATTTCAATACCTGGGAAACATGCTGACAGAGGATGGTAATTGTGATGTTAAGATCCAAAGACGCACTGGCATGACCAAGGACACATTTCAAAAGCTTACCAGAGTGCTGAAAGACAGGAAAATCTCATTTGAAACAAGAACAGTGTGCTGGATCGCTATGCGATAGCTGTTCTTGTGTAGGTCAGTGAATGTTGGACGACCTCTTAAAAGATGAAGCAGCAGAAATGTCGTTTTACAGAAGGATGATGAGGATACCATGGACTGAGTACGTGTCTAACGACGAGGTGTTGGAGAGAATGAAAACGACGATAAAACTCGTAATTAACATAAAGAAGAGACCGATGAGTTTCTTGGAAATGTAATAAGGAAAGAGGGCCTGAAAAATTTAATACTCACAAGACGGATAGAGAGAAAGAAAGATAAAGGTAAGCAGTGCGAGACTTACTTGATAGGCTTGAGGAAATGGATGGCAGAGCGGGGTTTAAAAGCGATACCAAGAGAAAGAATGTTTAACGTGACAAGTGACAGAACCAAATAGATGCCCATGATCGCCCACGTCTTGGAAGGATCACATGAAGAAAACGAAGAAGAATTCAACCGGGTCAAATCACAGGAAATTTTCTCGGATTTCAAAAAATAAAATTAAAATTTATTCAGGTAACTTTTATTTTGGCAAGAACTGTTACGTTGAGAAACCGACGACACGAATCTATGCTTTTACAAAGAATACAATTTTCACCTCTTCACGTTAACTCTCAGACGTTACATAAATTTTTTATCATCATATCAACATTGTATAATACTACACTCTTTCATTTATATAACACAACTCATTCATCATAACCAATATAACGTTTTCAGTTGACGTGAAGTGGAAGGAGTATATTGAAATAATTACAAAATCTGCGTCAAAGAATGTTGGTTCCCTATGTTTTCCTAAATAATTTTTCTCGCCAGAATCTATGTTACATATTTATAATTCTACTGTTTGCCGTCACTTTGAATATTACTGTCTCATCTAGTCTGATGTTCTTGCTATATATTTAAAAATTCATGATGAAATCCAAGGAATAATCTGCTTAGTTACTGGTCTGGACCAGACATCTCTGTTTCGGTGCACTTTCTACCACAATAGCGTAACATCCTTCTTTGTTTTTTACAAATATATGTTCATGATAATTGCTCTAATGGACTTTCGCTTATGGTATACTAGTAGTATAGCTCGGCGTTGCACGGGTGTAATGAAAGTTTTAAAACTAATCCATCGTCCTGGAGCTCAGACTCTTTGGACGTTGGCACGAAAAACTAACAAGCAGTAGTTGTTTCCAGTTAAAGCGAAACCGTAGACTGAAAGAAAAATGAATGGATGTAAGTCAAATTTTGATTTCCTGGTATCGTTATCAAATAAAATGTTTTCGTCGTCAACTGAATTTTAAAGGCTAAATAAGTCCTCTGAGTAAATGGTATCTTGGCTGAGACTAAGAAATACAATTATACCTGCTTAGAGACAAACCCGAAGCAAAAACTAAAATAAAAGGGCTGAAAAAATACAGACAGATAAAGACACACACACACACACACACACACACACACACACACACACACACACACACACACACACACAAATCTTACCTTATATATATATATATGTATATATTATCGATTTTCTGCACTATTGTAAGAACTTCTACTTGAAACTTCTGAAATTCGTTTTTTATGTCTTTGTCTTTGAGTGTATCAAATTTGATTAAAATCGTACCACTCCTTCTATAACCCGATTTATTCGATTATCGATTTTCGATATTTATCGGGTGTACCTCGACACAAAACCTAGCTAAGAACACTTGCAGACGCTTATAGTACAACTGTGTAAATTTTCAAGAAAATCGGTTCATACACACACACACACACACACACACAGACACACACACACACAAAGTTCCATTTAGACAAACTTTATGAATTAATCGCAGTACTCGATTGGCACTATGATCCCATCATTTTAGAGCTGCAATTGCTAGATATAACCGTAAATTCTATGGTAACAGTTTATTCTGTAACATTCTTTTTCTGGCTTGTTTCACAGTAAATATAAAATAAAGGTAAAATTTGAGGTAAGTGTGTTATTAATATATTAAAGGTTTATCGTTTCTAGAAGTCCTAACTTTGACTTTTGTAGTTTTAGCATGATTGTAACGTTAGTTCTTAAATGTATTTGCTGTTTACTGTGGTTTCTGCCTCTGGTTTAATAGTATGTTGCTACTTATGTATTTAATGATTTCCATCAATTCTTGAGGACAACAGGAAACATGGTTCCTTTTGCGATTTAGATTTTCAATTTAACTTTAGGCGGTTTAATTTTGGTTTTTGAAAATACCTTATCTTCTAATGCTAAATCTGTCTATAAAAGTTTCGTCTAATAAACAAGGTTATCCCTTACCTCGTCCCTCTTTTCGTTCAAATTCTAACTGACAATTTACAATCCTTATTTTCCATTTCCCACCCCATCTACAGCTCACACACAATTCGCCAAATATAAGAAAAAGAATTTCCATTTCGGTTCACACTACCTGATGAGACATTGTCTTTTCAATGTCGAAAGAAACTACTTTGTACTAGATGATAATTTTTACATGTTCTAAACTATAATTTATATATATATATATATATATATATATATATATATATGGTGGGAGGAATAATAATAATAATAATGATAGCATACTGCAACTTATTAGCTATAAAATTTCGGTGTTGAAAATGTGGTTTAATTCATTTGGTAGCACACACACACACACACACACACACACACACACACACACACACACACACACACACACACACACATACAGAAGGATGCAGGTGGGGTGAGTGATAAGGGTATAAGTCTTGTAAATTATCCGTTAGAATTTTGAAAAGGTGGATAGAGTAGGTTAATAAACTTGTATACTCTGGTTTCATGAACAGTATACTGTGGTTTCATGCCTGTGGTTTAAAAGCGTGTTGCTATTCATGTATTTAATGATTTTAGGTAATTGCCCCAAATTTAAATAAAAACCGTCACGATTGAGTGGGGCAATATTTACACTGGACAATGTGCAAACACTGTGGAAAATCTGTAAACAAACACTGGTATGAGCATCACCCAGCACGGGTTACAGAAATAGAAGATGTCACCATTCTATGGGATTACACCATCTATACAGACACAAAAAACTGAAGCTAGTCGGTCAGCCATTATTGGTAAAGACCAACAAGAAAAACTTGCCTATTAATTGATATGGGTTGTCTTGCAGATTGTAACAAAGCAACCAAGGAATTCAAAAAACTGTCAAGATATAAAGACCTGGAAATTAAAATAGAAAAAATGTTGAAATTGAAAACAAGTATCATATCAGTGATAGTGAGTGCACTTGGAATGATAAAAAATGGAACAAAAAACACATTGAAAGAATCCTTAGAAACCCCAGCTTTAGAGATATAAAAAAATGTCTTATTAAGTACATCCCACACACTAAGAAGAACTTTGTCTATGTAAAGCTAGGGATGTCAAAAACACATAAAACGGAGCCATAGCAACACACCTGCCTTTGGTCTTCCTGCAGACTTGGTAGGTAGTGCAACCAGAGCAGAAAGAATTTTATTAAGAAAAATGACATAATAATAATAATAATAATAATAATTATTACTATATATCTATGGTCTACTTTTGTATTGGGCAATATTTACAGTAAATATCTAACTGTGGAATGTACTTCTATTTGTAATCATTACTTCACACACACACACACATATATATATATATATATATATATATATATATATATATATATATATGGTGGGTATAGGTAAATGATACTTCACGTTAAAAGCAAAGTTAAGACAATCATAAGCGAAGTGTTCTTTTCCGTGCGGATTTTGAAAAAAGAAACTGCAGTTGAAAATATTTGGAAATTGCTCAAAGTTATTCTCTATGTCTGTCTGGAAAAAAGATTATGACAGTAACCGCGTTAGCTTCTTTGATTTCTCTGCGATAAGAAATCTTTCAGCTTGATTAATATACATCCTAAGTAACTTTTATACGTCTCAAAGCAAAAGAATGAGACACTATAATGTGTGATTCATCCTTTTGTATTAAATCAAACCTTCATATTATTATGTATCCTTTCTTTCTATCTATCTATCTATCTATCTATCATATCAATAATAATAATAATAACAACTACAGTGTTCTCTCAGATCAGCAGACCATAGTATTTCTTAAAGATATCTTCTTTAAAGATATTTTCTTTAAGCTTTCTTTGCAAGTTGAGGAGACACAACTTTAATAATGACAAAAAGAAATATTTACTTAGATTATTCCTCTTCTGAGTTGAATGTTTTTATATTGATCTATAGCAGTTTCTACATTTCTAGCTATCTACCTCACTGTACTCCTTTTTATCTATCTACTATCTCAGTTTGTTTATTTTTACCTGCTTTTCTATTTGATATGCGGATGAGCGTTGAGATTTAATCGCCTTGGAATGAGAAAACAGAGTTCGAATTCCAGTCGAATAAGTTTCATTCTCTTACATATGAATGCCCTTGGGAAATGTATGAATCCAACTCTTGTTCCCTCAGCTATTGGCTAAATAGCAGGGCAGATTGGGTTCTATAGCCTTGGTTGACAACCAGTAACCGCAATATATATATATATATATATATATATATATATATATATATATATATACACACGTATGAATGAATATATATATATATATATATATATATAATGATTCATCCCGAGTAAGGCGGAAATGCCACTGATGTGCAGGGGGTTACACAAATGTAAAAAGATTAATTAGAAAAGAGTGAGGAGTACAAGCTAGTTAGAAAGGAACAATAGAAAGCTGAGAAAGAAGGTGCGATGACAGATACATAGGTGGAGAGAAAGGGAAGGTTATACAGGGGAGGGGAGAGAGCTAGAGGCCAGTGGTTAGTAGATGAGTATTAACTTTGCATTTAAATTTCTGGAGGTT
Organism: Ascarosepion bandense; assembly: GCA_037127315.1. Classification (NCBI taxonomy): domain Eukaryota; kingdom Metazoa; phylum Mollusca; class Cephalopoda; order Sepiida; family Sepiidae; genus Ascarosepion; species Ascarosepion bandense. The sequence continues at coordinate 65,701 of JBBBDQ010000430.1, forward strand.
GTAGCCGTCAGGAAAGCAAGAATACGGGAGTGAGTTCCACAGGCGGGAACTGCGAGAGAGGAAGCTACAGGAGTAGAATTGTCGTCTGCATTTGGCTAACCTGACTGTGAATGGGTGGGACCCAGTTGCCAGTCTGGTTGCACGGGTAAACACCTGTTGAGGAGGCATCAGTGACTTAAGCTCATCCGAGCAGAAGCCATGAAAATATATATAGAAGAGACAGAGGGAGGCCACATTTCGACGATGGGAAACTGGCTGCAGTCGAGTCGCCAGATCAGTACCTATCACATTACAGACTCTCCTTTGGAGCTTGTCAAGAACACTGGGGAGAACGGCAGGGGCACCTGACCATAAATGGCAGCAGTACTCCATGCACGGACGGATGGTTGACTTGTATATATGCAGGATGGATTCAGGTGGAAAAAACATCCTGGATCGACATAGTGACCCAACCTTCTTAGCAGTAGATTTTGCTATGGATTCAATATAGTGGTTCCATTTGAGGTCTGAGGACAGGGTATATATATATATATATATATATATATATATATATATATATATATATATATATTCATGCGTGTGTATATATATATATATATATATATATATATATATATATACTTAAAAACATTAGACAATGAAAACTATTCAGACAAGTGCATGGTATGGAAAGCCAGTTAGCATTGATGTAGAAAGGGTTGAAATGAAAATTACAAGGATATTGAAACGATTATTCGAAAGTAAAGCAAATTTGATTTTAGTGACCTGGAACTTAATGTAATAAAGAAATTAACAACAAATACCTGAAACAGATTCATATTCATTTCCACTCGGGCAGTCATAGTCCATATTTAAATTTTTAATGGAATTCATATTAATGGTGTAATCATTCATTTATATCATCCGCAGTCAGTTTTGTTTCGTTGAATCACAGCTCATCAGTACGGTTCGACATCCGATTGTTTCTAGCAAAGATTGAAACCCTACCGATTGAAACACAACCAGGCAGCAATTTTACATCTAAGCTATGGCATTCTGCGGAATGAAGGCATAATTTTGCGAGTTATAAACATAATATATATACACGTCAGTAGCCAAGAGGATACAAATTCATAACTAAATGAACTATGTAACAATAGCGATGATTAGCATATATATATATATATATATATATATATATATATATATATATATAACCAAATAAAGAACAAAGAATATATTTAGCAACGTTCCAAACCTTAACTTAAAACAGTACTCAATATGAAAATGAAACAATTAATATTAATTATAAATCAATCATACAACATGTAGAAATTAAAACCTACAACAAAGTTGTACATTTTGTATATATATATATATATATATATATATATATATATATATGTATATATATATATATATAGATAGATAGATAGATAGATAGATAGATATTTCCTCTCTATCAGATTTTGATTGATAAATTTTATCAGATTGAAGAAACGAAGAAAATATTTGCCACGTTCAAAACATTAATTTGAAACAGGACTCAATATAAAGATAAAGCAATGAATATTAATTATAAATTATACTTTAGAACATGTATAAATTACAGTCTACTACAAAAGTGAACATTTTGTTTCGACATTGAAAGAACAATTAATGTCGAAACAAGTTAATGTACAATTTTGTATTATATTGTAGTCTGTGCATTTTCTAAAGTATACTTTATAGTTATACTTTTTTAAGCATACTTTAGAATATACACACATATATATACGCTCTCAAACCATGGAAGAATGGTAGACTTTGAAAAACAGTATCTACTCTGGCATTTACGCATCGTTCTTTCAGCAATGAGTTAGAACACTCTCAGCTATTTGGCGTGTATAATGATAATATACACGCCAAAAACTCTGCCTTCTTCTACCGAGCGCCCGTAGCTCAGTGGTAGAATCGCCGACTGATGCCAATTCTATCGAGTTTCAAACCTGGGTAAAAAGCAATCGGCTGTCTAGCCGTACTGATGAGTTGTGATACAACGAAACAGATCTGTCTGCGGATGACTATATATATATATATATATATATATATATATATATATATATATGATGAAGCTGATGATGGTTCGCCTGAAAAACATGTAAACTTCCGATTTACCATAAAAATAACGTGTCTGCCTTTTTTTTCCTTGTATATATGTATATGTATGTATGTATGTATATTTATATAAAGAAAAAATTGTAAAAACGCAGCAGTAAATTGTTGATAACCCGAAAAATATGGACGGTTACGTCCGCCTTCGGAACTACAGAGTCTCGATGCTGAAGATAACATAAATTAGTTCAGTGATAAGGGATGCTGAATGTAATATAACAGCTAAGACAAGAGATTATATCGGTGAAAACAATTAGCTAACGGACATGGTATGCTTAGGTAACATCAATCGGTTGTGTGAAAAAGGTTGCTGAGGGTGACATCAATCAGCTAAATGAGACGGGATGATGACAGTAATATCAATCGGCCAATATATAAGGGTTCCTGAAGATAAAGGAGAAATAATGCTGATAGTGAAATCAATCGGCTAAATAAAAATTGTTACTGAAATTAAGCAAGGTTACCTCGGCGTTGTGTAATGGTTAGCAAGCTCGCCTTGCTAGAATCATTATAACTGAGTAGTGAGTTCGAGCTCACTGTGTACCCCCTACTTTCGTCTGTGGGTCACGTCCAAGATACGCTTAGAAAATCACCTTCCTCTATGTTTGAGGGTTGGGCAAAGGGCTAACAATCCTGCCCCATTAAAAACAGTTTGTTACGGAAACAGCAAAAACGCTGCCCTACACACCATTGAGTGTAACGGAAAAGAAAAAGAAATTGACCAAATCAGTAAATGGACAAGAGATGGTGAGAGTGACATGAACTAAGGAAGAATGAGTAATATAGTAACATCATTCAGATAAATAACAAGAGTTACTGACAATAAAATCTAGTTCAGGGGCAAATGATGCTGGAGTTAATATCAATCAGTTAAAGAATTAGTAATGCTGATTGGAATATCAATCAGCTAAGAGACAAAGTATGCTGATAGTGACATCAGTGAGCTAAGAACCAATGGGTGGTAACTCTAACAGCAATCTGCCAAGGGAAAATGATTGCTTTGAATGATATAAATCTGATAAGGTAAATGTCTATTGACGCTGACATCAATAGGTCAAGATACAAGGGAGGATATCGGTTCAAGGTAAGCTGAGCGTAACATCAATCAAGATAACAGACATGAAGAAAGAGACACTCTGTCTTTCTACAAATATTTCATGGCTTCTTCTCCGACAAATGTAAGCTAGTGATAACCGCTCCACAAGAATTCATTCGTGCAACTAGACTGGCAACTAGGTACCACCCATTTACAGTTAGATTAACCAAATGCAAATGATTCTTCTGCTCCCTCAGTTCCTTTTCTCGCACATGCCGCCTGTGAAACTCGCTTCCATATATTTGCTTTCCTAGCGGCTACAACCTCCAAGAGATTAAATGCAATCTCAATACCCGCTTTTTATCCTCTTGACTCCAGTTTTTTCTACATCACCACGTAGAGTAGATAGACTGAACTATCGCCCGGTTCACACTCCACCCACGTCTATTGAACAGGTGTAGAGGCTCATCTTTTGTTCCCTGTTTAGGACGTGGTTTCCGGCTTTCTCTTTTCCAATCTATTCACTCTCACGTAGCCCCCTGCACACCAGTGGCCTTACCGCCTTGCTTGGGGTGATGTGATTAAAAAAAAGCAAAAAAATATCTTGTTCTCTTCCTTTCTCTCTACATTCGCAAGTGTCTTCATAGCTGTGTTTCCATTCTTCTCTTACTCCTTTCTCTGACATCCCTGTAACTGGTTCTTCTTTCTCTTTACTCTCCTCCTATCTAGACTTTTACTGTTATGTAACCCCCTGCGCACCAGTGGCGGTACCGCCTTGCTTGGGGTGAAACAATTCAAAAAATCAATAATTTGGTACGAGGTATGCTTACGGTGACATCAATCAGCTAAACTAGAAGAGATGCTGGCTGTAATATAAAGAAGCTAAGCGAAAACGGCTGCTGAAGCGAACAGCAATCAGCCAAGGTCAAGGGGTGTTGACGGTGACAGACATCATTTAAGGATAAGCAATGCTGACGGCAAAAAAAAGAATCAGTTAATGGACAGATGTTACTGAACGTAACATCAATCCGGTAAGCTACAACGGATACTGAGAGTGACATCAATCAGCTAAGAAACAATGTCCTCTGAGAGTAACATCAACCATGTAAGGCAGAATCTATGCTGAGGGTGACATCAATCAGCTAAACTAGAAGAGATGCTGGCTGTAATATAAAGAAGCTAAGCGAAAACGGCTGCTGAAGCGAACAGCAATCAGCCAAGGTCAAGGGGTGTTGACGGTGACAGACATCATTTAAGGATAAGCAATGCTGACGGCAAAAAAAAAAAAGAATCAGTTAATGGACAGATGTTACTGAACGTAACATCAATCCGGTAAGCTACAACGGATACTGAGAGTGACATCAATCAGCTAAGAAACAATGTCCTCTGAGAGTGACATCAACCATGTAAGGCAGAATCTATGCTGAGGGTGACATCAATCAGCTAAGGAAGAATGTACACTACCGGCCATAATTATTAGGCCACCCTAGTGTTTAAAAAAAAAATGTATTTCATACTATTTTTTAGTATTTATTACCAAGTCAATAATAGTAAATGAAAATAGAATTGTTCTTTTGTTAATACTGCACAATAACATATGCATCAAATTAATTTATAAATATTTAATAATTACCTATATTGCAGTTTCATCAATGAACCAGTGAGGAAAATTTATAGTGATTCGGATGAGTTCATCTTTGCTTCCTTGCCTTTTAAAATTTTGCAAAGTAATAATAACAAAAGAATCATTCTATTTTCATTTAGAATAATTCTAAATGAAAATAGAATGATTCTTTTGTTATAAATTCTAAAAGTAGTATGAATACATCATTTCTTTTAAAAAACTGGGTTGGACTAATAATTATGGCCGGTAGTGTATACATACATATATATATATATATATATATATATATATAGAGAGAGAGAGAGAGAGAGAGAGAGAGAGAGAGAAAGAGAGAGAGAGAGAGAGAGAGGGGAGGCAAATCTACAGGGTGCGATGGGTAAATTGTCGCTATTTGCTTTGAAAAATTTTGCAAAGTTATAATAGCAAAAGAACCATTCTGTTTTCTTTTAGAATTATCCACTTGGCAATAAATACTAAAAATCGTATGAATACATCATTTCTTTAAAAAAAAATGGGGTTGTCTAATAATTATGGCCGGTAGTTTATGTTGAAAGTGAGAATAATCAGCTAAGAAACAATATGTGCAGAGACTGACACTAATCAGGTAAGAGACAAGGGATGCTGATGGTAACGTCAATAAGCTAAGGAAAAGGATAGGTAACAGTAATGATCTTCAGAAGAATGTATGCTGAGGGTGATATCAACCAGCTATAGAACAAGATATGCTGAGGGTGACATAAATCAGCTAATGAAGAAGAAATACCTGAGGTAACAGCAATCACAAAATAGACAAATGAAGCTGAGGTTGAGATCAATTATCTAAGAACAATGAATGTTGACGGTGACATCAATCATCTAAGGTACATGTAGAGGGTAACATGAATCATTTAAAAGACAAGTGATGCTGAGAGTGATATTAGCTAAGGCAGCGGAGAGGCTGTGGGTGACATCAATCAGCTAGGGAAAAAGGTGTCTAATCGGTAATATTGATCATCTAAGAGACTATGGTTACTGAAGTTAACATCAATCAGCGAAGTGACACGGTATGAATAGGGTGCATCAATCAGCTAAATGAGAAATGACGCTGCAGGTAACAACAATCAGCTAAGGGAAAAGAGTTACTGAAGTTAAGCTCAATTAGTTATGAGAAACTGGATGCTAAATTAACATCAACCAGATGAGGATCAAGGTATGTTGAGAGTATCATCGATCAGCTGAAGGTTAATGCATACAGAGAGCAGCACCAATGAGCTAACGAACACGGTATGCTGAGAGAAACACCAATCAGCCATGTGACACAGTATGCAAAGAGTGACATACATCGCATAAAGACAAGGGATGTTGACGGTAAGATCAATCAGCTCAGGGACAAGGTAAGTTGAGAGTTAATTCAATCAGTTAACGTACAAAGGATGCTGACGGTAACATCAATCAACTTTCGACATTTTCTGGCTTTCCACGTCTCCCTATACCTGGTGACTTTTAGCACGCCCCCTCCTGTTACACCATGCAACCCGCGTTCTACTATCCACCTGATTAGGTCTTTCGAATATGTTATCCGTTGCTTTCTCCTGTCTCTTTTCCCCTCAATCTGGCCTGTTAGTATCAGGTTCTCTAATCCATCATTCCCCATTGCATGTCCCAGGAACTTCATGGGTAATATACAATGATATACATGATATTGCAACTGCGATTAAATTTGCTCTTGCAAATGATTTTTGAAAAGATTGTAAGTACTTCGATTTGGCTTTCTTGATAAATATCATCTCAAAATTGAGAAACTGATTTGTCAACTTGAAATACTATATTAGTATGAAAATAAGTAAACACAATTTGTCTCTATTATATAATGAAGTAAGTTTGAACGTAAATATGCAGCCTATATATACATATATACGATTTGATTATATATATGTCTGCTTTAATTTATTATTAAATATGTGCGCGTTGGCCGATAGCAGGGTTTGGCATTTTTGCATTTTGTTAGACTAGTAGTAGACACCGTTTTACAACGTGATGTTAAGTCTATCTGCTTTAATTAGAGTCGTGTTTGTTGCTAAAGTTTTACACCTCTGGTATTCGTTCTCGTGTGTTCACGTGTGTCTGTGAGCGTGAATGTGTTTTGTGTGTGTGTGTTTATGTGCATATGCTTCTTGTATTTTTTCCACTTCTGTGTTCATTTTATATATACATATAACTACATACCTTTTCCTTGTATCATGCGTGCGTGTGTGAGCAAACTTATTTAAACCATTAACACACACACACATACATGCACTAATACACTTACAGGTACACACACACACACACACAAAAAAAAAACAAACACAAACACACATACTCACTACAATTAACGGCGGCAGATTTTTTTTAATCATTTCACCCCGAGCAAGGCGGAAATGCCACTGATGTGCAGGGGGGGGTACATAACTGTAAAAAAGATTAATTAGAAAAGAGTGAGGAGTACAAATTAGTTAGAAAGGAGCAATAGAAAGCTGAGAAAACAGGTGCGACGAAATATGCATAGGTGGAGAGAAGGGAAGGTTATACGGGGGTGGGGAGAGAGCTAGTGTCAGTGGTTAGTAGATGAGTACTGACATTGCATTTAAATTTCTGGAGGTTGTAGCCGTCAGGAAAGCAAGAATACGGGAGCGAGTGCCACAGGCGGGAAGTGCGACAGAAGAAGCTGCAGGAGTAGAATTGTCGTCTGCATTTGGCTAACCTGACTGTGAATGGGTGGGACCCAGTTGCCAGTCTGGTTGCATGAGTAAACACCTGTTGATGAGGCACCAGTGACTTCATTTTGTTGGAGCAGAAGCCATGAAATTATTTATAGAACAGACAAAGGGAGGCCACATTTCGACGGTGGGGAAGTGGCTGCAGTCGAGACGCTAGATCAGTACCTATCACATTACAGACTCTCCTTTGGATAACGTCGAGAACACTGAAAAGAACGGCAGGGGCGCCTGACCATAAATGGCAGCAGTACTCCATGCACGGACGGATGGTTGGCTTGTATATATGCAGGATGGATTCAGGCGGAAAAAACATCCTGGATCAACATAGTGACCCAACCTTCTTAGCAGGAGATTTTGCCATGGATTCAATATAGTGGTTCCATTTGAGGTCTGAGGACAGGGTAAGGCCGAGGAGGCGTAGTGTATTGCTATCTAGAAGAATCGCTTGGTCCATATACTTCTTGTATTTTTTCCACTTCTGTGTTTATTTTATATATACATATACCTACATACCTTTTCCTTGTATCATGTGTGCGTGTGTGAGCAAACTTATATAAACCATAAAAACACACACATACATGCACTAACACACTTACAGGTGCACATACACACGCACACTCATACTCACTACAATTAACGACGGCAGATTCAGCGAAAGAGGACCATTCGTTTAAAGGCACGGTCGCCAGCCGACGTGAAATCAAGTTCCCGTAGTATATTAAAGATAAGATTATGATCTCGAAATACTAATAAACAATAAATAGGTAATACCGAAAACCTTCTTTATTTTCTTTTGTGGGATCTCCCCTTTTTGTATATAATAATGGAATCGACTGAGTGTACATATAATCCTGCCATAGAGGGAACCTTGAATCTTGAATCTCAGTTGCAGTTGCAGTTTACAATGGAGAGGAATCGTAGAGATCCGTTACAGTTATCGAAGAGTTTCGACAGATACCGAAGTTACCCAGAGACCAGACTACCTCTGAGCTCCACTTAGCTGGAATAAGTTACCCGGACATACTATTTCACTTCAAAACTTGTATATATTTATTTCTACTAATATTATTCCTGAATTGACTAACCCTCATTCCAGTTTGTATACTACGTTCAATCTAACCTACTTTTTCTATCTCCATACCTTTTAGATTGTTTATTAATTGGTGCGGTTCCTCATCCGGAATCTACAACAATTACCTTTATTATACTAAACGCATTGTGATAGCCTTCAAATACCTATCCATACACATTATATACACAACGCTTCAAGTAAATTACAAAACTTATATATATATATATATATATATATATATATATATATATATATATATATAGGAAAGAATATTAATAAAAAGTTTTGAATTTAAAAATGTACTTTATATATATATATATATATATATATATATATATATATGAAATTAATATAACTCTACATACATACGTAAAAACATCAGAAAAAGAAAATGAAAAAAAAATGTTAAAATACTAGTGGCTAACAGAAAAGTCGAAAGCCTATCGACATACAGATTATTAGATGTAAGAACAAAAGAAAAATATTTATATGTTAAAATATGCTGTTTCATCAGTTTTGTAACGAAACTTGCATAAAAGAACGCTTATTGATTAATTTACACTTATAAATGCATATGAATGTACAAATATCATTACAATGTAACAATAGATAGATAGATAGATAGATAGATAGATAGATAGATAGATAGATAGATAGATAGATAGATATGAACAGGGTGAGATAGATAGATAGATAGATAGATAGATAGATAGATAGATAGATAGATAGATAGATAGATAGATAGATAATTTATGTATTTCTTTTATTTTAGTGACACAATATTAGTTTACTGTTACTAAAAACTTTAATATTTAGCAACAATATGTCATTAATTTAACCGGAAAAATAAACAATTTGATCTATTCTAAATTTCTGATATTAAAGTCGAAAAGGTTTACTTTACTTAAATTTCCATTACCAAATCTGATCGAACTGTTTATACGTTTTCATAGAAAATATAAATTTTGTTCGCTCATTGTTGGGGAAAAACAAATTTTAATTGATGTAATTTTTACAACGTATCAACATTTTTAAGGTTATTTAAATCCAGAAAATTGTCTTTTTTGTACTATAAGAATCCTTTTTCTGATAATAATGTTTTACTGATACTAATCCTTCTATTTATCCAATAGCTAATGGGGTTAATGATGTGATTTTATACTTTCCTTCAGGATTTTACACGTAAGTGAATATAAGGTGTACGATTGAAATTGAGACTCTGATCATAGATTCTTCTTTTTTTTATGTGCCCTGTTCCTTCAGGACGTAGGCAATCATGGCTTTCCACGTCTCCCTATACCTGGTCACTCTTAGCACGCCTTCTTCTGTTACACCATCCACCTGATTAGGTCCTTCGAATATGATATCCGTTGCTTTCTCCTGTCTCTTTTCCCCTCAATATGGCCTGTTAGTATCAGGTTCTCTAATCCATCCTTCCCCATTGCATGTCCCAGGAACTTCAGTTGTTTCTTCCTGATACTCTGTATTAATTTCCTTTTTGTTTCTATCATTTCTAAGACCTCATCATTGCTCACTTGCTCGGTTCATGATATTCGCAGCATCCTTCCGTAGAACCACATTTCAGTTGCTTCAAGTTTTTCCTTCATCTTTGATGATATTGTCCAGCATTCACTGCCATATTGAAGAACTTAAAACACGTAGCAATCTGAGTTTTCACGAAAATAAATAGTTTATTTACAAAAATTATTAAGATATAATGTCACTGAAATTATTGTCCATTGCTAGTCACTACTTTTTGCCAATCTTACTGAGAATATATTTGAATTCCACGTCGGATAAACGATACGTCTTTTGAGAGGTTGCAGCGGTCAATGAGGAATCTCAACAGCAGATTTCAAGAATGCATTCGTACAGGAGAACGCCATCTACAGGACGTAATTTTCAAAAAATGAAAATTCCATCATTGTTTCTTAAATGGCATGTTTTAAGGTTTCAATTACTTGAATAATATATTTTCTTCGATCGTTTTGGTTTATTGGATTGTTAAAAATTTCCCGATGTTTGGGTTACCCCCCCCTATATAGTATGATGATTTCTAGTTACACTTTCGATGATTTTGATTTCAATCTTGTCCTTCTACTTGGACGGTTACTTTCCGATAACAAAAATTCATAGTGTACCCCACTATTTTACCAATATCTATTTAGGAATATTGACGGACCCAAAATTCCCATCTAATATTTGTTTTTTCGTAGACATTGAAGAAGTGAAAAGCAAGCGCTTAATCACTTTATCGATGTCTAGAATTAGCTGTTGATTTTTTTGTCTAAACAATCCATAAATAACTAAGTAAACATAAAATAAACTACTAAAATCTGTAGATTTTACCGAGGAACATATGTTTTCGTACTTCATGGAATTGAGTTACAGAATAAAAAAAACGCAAAAGATGCTATCAAATAACTTGGGAATAGCCAAAAACATCAACAACTAAAATGGATTCTATACATGTTAGGCATGATCGCGTCGGTGATGCTACAATGGTCAAATAGGAAAGAAATGCGTATAAATTGAAACTTCTAATCCCAAAAAAGAAAAAAAAATTTCTAATCACGAAACAAAGGATATCTTTTTGTATTAATGTTTTTTTCCATATGAATATTAACTTTATTAATATTTTGCAAAAAGATTCCATAATGTACCCCAAAAGTGGGGAGGGGGTGTTGGACTTTTTTGGTACATGTATATACTGTGCTGTGGTACACTGGATATCGGCTCGGAACGAGAAATCGGGGAGCCGAGTTCGAATTCCAGCTGAATTCATTGCATTCACTTACGCGCAAATACCCTTGGAAAAGGTATTAATCTGTCTCTTCCTTCCACTTATGGGTTAAATAACAGGACAGATTGGGTTCTATAGCTTTGGTCGGCAACCAGTCTACCGCAGAAAGCAATGGCAACCTACTGCGGGATAATCTTCTGCCCAGTCAGTCATGTTTCTTTCGGGACATGATCGCCCAAGCGTGTATCACGTATGACACTTAACTGACTGATATACTGTGCAGACCCCCATGGGTCAACCCATTTTATAGTTCACCAATAGAAGGCTTAACCAATCAGGAGGCGCAAAATATTCAAGGCAACGTGTATAAAAGGCGACCATATTTTCTTCGATTATTCGAGGTCAAAGTCAAATCAAGATAGTGTTTGATTTGGGAGTGTTAATCTTTGACGGTGTTTCATTGAACAGATTACGTGTTGTGAGGATACTCTATATCCATAAATTATAGCAGACATTATCAACATAACTCTCTGTGCACCAGTGAAAGTACTGCCTTGCTTGGGGTGAATTGATTTTTTAAAAAATATAGGAAAACTGATTATATTTGGTTGCAAATAAATTAAAATAAAGTCCTGAAACATTAGATTAAGAGTTATGTCCATTTTCTGCATTTTAGGACTAATTTTATGCTTTTGATAAACAACACACATAGTTAAGATTAATAATATCTTTGTATAAATCAAGCCCAAAAATTCAGTATGCAAAACCTGGACTACAGTTATCATGGCTTATTTTAGCAAATAAAGATTTCTCATGCGTCTATTGAACAGGTGAAGAGGCTCATCCCTTGTGTCCTGTTTAGAATGCGGTTTCCGGTTTTCTATTTTCCAATCTTTTCACTCTTTTCTTATTTTTTTTTTCAATTGGAATAGTTAGATTAAACTATCGCCCGGTTCACACTCCACCCGCATCTATTGAACAGATGAAGAGGCTCATCCCTTTTTTCCTGGTTAGGATGTGGTTTCCGGCTTTCTCTTTTCCAATCTTTTTACTCTTACGTAGCCCCCTGCGCATCAGTGGTGTTATCACCTTGCTTGGGGTGATATGATTAAAAAAAAAAAAACTTCACGGTGTCCACAGCACAGATTAGAGTAAATGTTACCCCAGGAGTATCCATAAATAACGAATGCGTATTTTTGGCCCAAAGTAGCAAATTTTCCTATACAGGTCAGAATTCTGATGAAAAGAACTGAGAGGTTGTGGCTGGAATCCCGTTTGCGTAGCATCCTGCCAGCGACTCACTTTCTTTCTTTAAGATTTAATATACGATCAAAAGACGTGCAAAGACAGTTATTATAATTGCGATAATGAAAGAGTAAAGACAGATCCCGTAGTGAGACAGCCAAAACACAATATTATTTGTCGTAATGTTGATATCGGTCTCCTCTTGTCTGCTCTACATGTCACTTCAAGAAACAATGTTACTATAGCTGTGTTTCACAATTAGATACCCCGCTATCTCCAAAGAGAAGTTGATATTCTGTTACTGCTGTCAGTTAAAACCATGATGAGGCGCCGTTTACTAAAGAAGCCAGTGGCAACACAGAGCGAAACTGATAGTGATTCCATTGAGAATGATTAACTGAAAGTAATAGAGTGGTGTTGGCTGTTTCTAGAAATACTTGCACTCACGTAATCACAGTGTCACGCATGCCCACAATATCGTCGAGTGTGTTCACTAAGGAAACCCTGTTCTGAGTTTTTGAGCATTGTAAACTTTGTGAACGAATGAGTCAAAGAGAAGGCGACCTAAATCCAAATCTTGTGGCAAGGCGATACATACTTGTATACAAAGAACTCGAGGAAATAACTGCAACTGCATCTCTTGAGGACTTTCAAAAACTGCATTGAAGCAACATATAACTTGAAGAGAGAATACTGACATAACCAAGATTGTGACATTCCATACAACTCAAAACAAAATGCTAGGAAGGGAATCGCCATCAATATTGTTATTTTATTAATTGAATTGCTTTCTTATATTCAGTTCATCAAATATTAGCAGGTTATTTAAAACCTAACTATGGATTGTATTTTTTAACTAAATATTACATTGATAATTTATGTAGAATAATAATAATTTTCAAGATGCAATTTCTACAGTGTAACCCTTACCACCGAGAGGAAGACGTGTTCATACTATTGACAGGTGAGTAAATAAAACGAAGACAATTGTGATTCAACCTCGTCTCTCAGATTTCTTCTTTTTATCCGTCTACAAAATTGACAGCTTTTTACTGCGTTGCATATCAACCTCTATGGATTATTTAATAGTATAATCTAAATATTTTGTACGTCATTTTATTTTATTTTTTGGTGGGGGAATAAGAATAGCTTCAGTCATACAAGTCGTAACTGGGATTGGGTAAAAGATAATTTCCCAAAGGTATCTGAGCGTAAGTGAACTGAAAAGAATTGGAATCCGGCTCTCTGGTTAAACATTATCCATTACACTAGCAGTAGACCCAAGCTCCCATCACCTGGTATTTCCAAGCAGTCAGCCATCTAGATACTGACCAAACTCGAACTTAATTTCGGTGACCTTACGGGAAGGGGTGACTTAACGTGAGGTCACTCTAATCATGACTGGGAAGCTGATTGTTTTAGTATTTTTTTTTTCTTTTTTAGCGAGGGTCCGCTGCATATCAAACTATATGGATTATTTAATGACGAAATGTAAATATTTTGTACGGAATTCTAATTTTATTTCAGTCAGTTAAGTGCCATACGTGATACACGCTTGGTCTCGAAAGAGACATGACTGTCTGTGCAGAAAATTATCCCGCACTACGTTGTCATTATTTTCTGCGATAGACTGATTGACAGCCACGGCTATAGAAACTAATCTGTCCTGTTATTTGACTGACAGCTAGAGGGAGAAGAGATGTATTATATTATTACTTAGTAGTTAGTGGGGGATCAGTTTATTACTTCATAACAATAGAAAACCGATCCCCCACTTTATGACCAATAGAAGCCTTTATCATTATTCCAACTATTATATTCAGTCAGTCATTTACATGCTTGGGCGATCATGTCTAGAAAGAAACATGACTGACCGGAGAGAAAATTATTCCGCAGTAGGTTGCCAGGCTCAAACTTGCTTAACTTTGGTGAGCGTACATGTACCGGTGTTTCAAAGGGGTGTGGCCGTAAGCCTTATTGGAAAGTGTGATAACAGTCAGTGAACTTGTGAAACCAATTTTCCTGCTAATGTTACTTTTATAATTACAATCATAAATTCCGTCAGGCAGTTAAGTGTCAATTGTGGATACACACTTGGAGGATCATGTCTTTTTCGATCCATGACAGACTAGGCAGGAGATTTTCCTGTAGTAGGTTACCAGGCTATGGAAATCAATCTGCCATGCTATTTCACCCATGACTGGAGGGACAAAAGATGGATTATTACCTTCCCAAGAATAGTTTCACGTAAGTAAACACAACGAATTCAACTGGAATTCGAACGGGACTCTCCGATTTCTCGTTCTATCGCCTTGGTTGGTAACCTATCTACCGCACAATGAAATGGCAATCTACTAAGGGAAAATCATTCTGCCCAGTCAGTCAGGTCTCTTTCGAGATACTATTACCCAAGCGTATATCACATATGACACTTAACTGACTGAATTTATTTTTAAAACTTTTTATGTGTTGATCTATATTTGTGACAATTTGTAGAATAATTTAATAAATTAATTGAAAGAAAATTTCTAGTCTTTGCAATTTTATTTTCCCTCACTATATATTTAACATACTTATATTTTAGGAAAAATTCACCTGTAGTTCGGTAGGTCCAAAGAAATAGATTCACAACTATAATATAAAAAGTAAGAACTTCTCGGGTGTGAGTCTTCGGTCTTTGTCATGCGATTATTAAGAGATCTTAATCGATTGTTAGGATCTGCTAGCAGCAACACTAACTTTCTCTTCGTGGGTATCTAGACATGGTGTGATATTTAGCAAGTTTATTTGGTTAGAACGACTACTACTAAATAATTAATTAGTTCCTTACTGGGTATCCCATAATTTCAGTATTACGTCACATCTAAGCCACGCTTAGTAAATCACTGTGAATTCTATGTTGCTTAAAAAAAGTAAAAGGCGAAAGTTTTATTATATATTTCAGATTGTCTTGTAAACGACAAATTCTGTCATTTTTCCTGTCCTTGTGACTGAAATGTCTCTAACTCCGGACAAACTTACTCTAAATTAACATATTATACTTTATTAGAATCAGGACGATACCGGGATTAAAATCTGTCATTCATCTGATGCTTGAACATTAAGCATTGGAACATTTGTCCAGATGAGCTCAGAACCATTAACAAATCAAAATTTAAGATAAAGGATTTTTTTAAGTTTTTAATTTATGTTGACTTTAATATTATACAAATTTATTTTAAATTCAGAGCTTTTTGTTTTAAATCCAGTTTAAAAGTTCTCCAAATTTTTGGGAATTGAGGAAATGAAAATTATTTCTTCAAAATGTCAAACAATCAAAGTAAAAATGAGAGGTTTCGCGCCGTGGAGTTTTTGAATCTCCGCAGGGGTTGTGATCTGGGGAACTCAATTCTCAACCTGAATTGGAATTTCGGCCTAAATCGGATTTTTCGCCCAAATGGAAGTTTTAAAGTTTTTAATTCATGTTGACTTTAATATTATACAAATTTATTTTAAATTCAGAGCTTTTTGTTTTAAATCCAGTTTAAAAGTTCTCCAAATTTTTGGGAATTGGGGAAATGAAAATTATTTCTTCAAAATGTCAAACAATCAAAGTAAAAATGAGAGGTTTCGCGCCGTGTAGTTTTTGAATCTCCGCAGGGGTTGTGATCTGGGGAACTCAATTCTCAACCTGAATTGGAATTTCGGCCTAAATCGGATTTTTCGCCCAAATGGAAGTTTTAAAGTTTTTAATTCATGTTGACTTTAATATTATACAAATTTATTTTAAATTCAGAGCTTTTTGTTTTAAATCCAGTTTAAAAGTTCTCCAAATTTTTGGGAATTGAGGAAATGAAAATTATTTCTTCAAAATGTCAAACAATCAAAGTAAAATGAGAGGTTTCGCGCCGTGTAGTTTTTGAATCTCCGCAGGGGTTGTGATCTGGGGAACTCAATTCTCAACCTGAATTGGAATTTCGGCCTAAATCGGATTTTTCGCCCAAATGGAAGTTTTAAAGTTTTTAATTCATGTTGACTTTAATATTATACAAATTTATTTTAAATTCAGAGCTTTTTGTTTTAAATCCAGTTTAAAAGTTCTCCAAATTTTTGGGAATTGGGGAAATGAAAATTATTTCTTCAAAATGTCAAACAATCAAAGTAAAAATGAGAGGTTTCGCGCCGTGTAGTTTTTGAATCTCCGCAGGGGTTGTGATCTGGGGAACTCAATTCTCAACCTGAATTGGAATTTCGGCCTAAATCGGATTTTTCGCCCAAATGGAAGTTTTAAAGTTTTTAATTCATGTTGACTTTAATATTATACAAATTTATTTTAAATTCATAGCTTTTTGTTTTAAATCTAGTTTAAAATTTCCCCAAATTTTTGGGAATTGAGGAAATGAAAATTATTTCTTCAAAATGTCAAACAATCAAAGTAAAAATGAGAGGTTTCGCGCCGTGGAGTTTTTGAATCTCCGCAGGGGTTGTGATCTGGGAACTCAATTCTCAACCTGAATTGGAATTTCGGCCTAAATCGGATTTTTTGCCCAAAATGGAAGTCTTGGCCGGAATGGGACGTATATCCCGAATCAAAGTTAAAAAGTGGATTTCAAAATTATTTCTTCAAAATTAACAGTGCTGTTTTCTAAGTTGGACCAGAGTTAGCTTGAAAGAAAATGGAGAATTCTAGGTTGAAGGTCTGTAATCACTTATCAGCCGTTTCATTCGATCAAACAACAATATGCTAAGTATGGCTGTGCAAATACCATAATTTTGTTTTGGGGTCAATCTAGTCTTGATGTCCTTCTTTAGTTCTTCATTTCTAATATTTATTCATTTAGATAAAAGTAAGTAACAAAACATTCTAACACTTCATACCAGACTTTAATTGTTGATATAAAACAAGCACAATGTGACACTGGCATTTGTTTAGGTTCCGGTTCCTAGAATGTACAATATTGAAAGCTTGCATTATTCAGCTGCGAGTTGGACATTTGTCCACAAATGGATGCCATAATGAAGGAGGCATTTTAGCCACAGCAAACTCCATAAACTTTTCTATATTAAGCGTTGAAACTGCTACAACTTTAGAATGGTTATTTGCATCGTGCTCCTGCTCTTCGGACAGTCAGAAATTTGTTTGGCAGCTTTCATCAGGACTCTTTTTAAACTATTCGATTAATTATGGCTTGGGTATCTTCCCGGTGACGATGAAGACGCTCTGAATGCCATCGCGGAAAATAAATCGAAGATTTCGACGAAAGAGATTTCTAAGTGATTAGAATTCGATATCACAACTACTTTTCGCCATTTGAAGAGACTTGGCATCAAGAAAAACGACCGATTTTGACAAATCAAAAAGTGCCATATTCCGCCCCATCAAAGCAAGATCACATGTTGCAAAACAGACCAGACAAAATTTCAATGAAACCGAACGGTACCCGCCGTATTCTCGTGACTTCGTATTCAAATTTATTCCCGTCTCGACAAAACAATTTTTTATGCTAAAAATTGGCTCTGTACACTCAGTCAAAATCTATTTCACAATGTTTTTCCACTTAAACCCACTTTCTATATTCTTTCCCGGTCTAACCAGAAACCTAAGATCATATAAGGCCTGATGACATTTTCCACTCAGCAATTTTGAAACAAATTTCTGGAGTTTTCAATATTAAATATTGTTCAGCTGCAAATCAGACAAAACCCTTCGAAATATCAGTACTTCAAAAATTTTATTTCTTAAATTGGCTTATAATTTCGTTTTTGAAAATTATATTGGCAAATATCTCGTTCGCCATAGGTTTAGCTTATAATAAACACAATCATATATATATATATATATATATATATATATATATATATATTGAATTAGACAAACATTTTAATAGCGTTTGAACTGGTGATTTCATTTATTACGTGAAACAGATTTATCAGGAAGAGACAACTGAAGTTCCTGGGACACGCAGTGAGGAAGGAGAGCCTGGAGAACCTGATACTAACTGGCCAGATAGAAGGAAAAAGAGACAGAGGAAGGCAGCGGATAACATATTTGCAGGGCCTGATCAGGTGGAGGAAGAAACGGGGGTTGCCAGGAGTAACAGGAGCAAACATACTAAGAGCCACAAGGGATAGGGAGACTTGTAAAACCATGATCGCCTACGTCCTGAATGGACAGGGTACATAGAAAAAGAAGAACGTTAAAAGAGAACATACAGATGCAAATTTATTTCCTGAAAAGAAAAAAACCTAATAGAACTAGTAAAAAACTTGTGTGTCATTTATAGACATGGTACCATAGGTTATTATAAATTCCTCACTAAGTTTAGAAGTTACTATTTTTC
This sequence comes from Ascarosepion bandense, assembly GCA_037127315.1. Taxonomy (NCBI): domain Eukaryota; kingdom Metazoa; phylum Mollusca; class Cephalopoda; order Sepiida; family Sepiidae; genus Ascarosepion; species Ascarosepion bandense. The sequence continues at coordinate 84,612 of JBBBDQ010000430.1, forward strand.
ATCAGGTAAACTTTTCTGGAATTACTGCAATCGTTGATGGCGTACAAATCAAAGCTCTGCTTAAAAGATATCCATGTCCCACTACTATCACGGACATGCTAGAAATATCTTATAAGGTCTTCGTAATTTGTTTAAAATACCGGTATACAGGAATCCCTACGTTATTTGCGTTTCTCACGAACTTTTAAACGTTGATGAAAATGGATTGTATAATACAATGTCGTATAAAAACATTCTGGAGTAATGAGGTCCGGGAGAAACTAAATAAACCACAGTCAACCACGACAAAAATCGTTTTGTTTTTACGGAATATTATGCTGCGCGTCCGAAGAGATTGGAAGAGCACTGTTTCTTTTTCGGCACACCTTCAACAATATCAAAAGTTCAGTCAGATATCAGTCAAAACCTTTACATTGACCAAACTTTACTAAGGGTAGGAGTCTTGAATTTCCAAAGTGTAAATTCAGCTGCCACCTGTCTTTGTAGACCCAGATAAAATTGGTAAACTATAGCTGATATAAACTTCAGATTAATTTGATCTTGCATATGTGGATCATATTCTTTTACTGGGAATCTGCAAGGAGTTCAGTATTCACCACACAGAGTGGTTAGTTCACTCGAACAAAGCCGATGTTTACGTTGTACTTTAACTATTCACAAGTCATCAAAAAATACACCCAGGTCCCAGAACAAGAACCTCGTCTACAATTTTCTAACATCTTGTCCTTAAAACTGCTTAGATAAAGTTTAACCCCTACTAGCCACGTCATGTCACGCCCTAATTAGCGTCCAGATTGACACCAAACAAAAGGCATCACCTGATTGTTGGTTCGCCAAATGAAGGCAGATATTAGCAGCTTTTGGTTTCATATGACGGAGGATCCTCTCTCAATTTTCTTCAATCACGTTGCCTCCAAAACTGCTGTCGCCGTCATTGAATATATATATATTTCTCGAATAGAGAGTTTTATATAGAGAGTTTTATATCCAGAAAAAGAAACAAATTATAGAAGAAACCAGACAAAAAGTTCTGGTCAGCTTTCTATGCTTTGATTCTTACTGTATTGGGAACCTTCTGCAATCACTTCAAGTATTAGAATTTGTCACCACTAAGGCTAACAGAGGTAAAGCAGTTGTGCCAACTATTATAAATGGTCCAAAAATCATATCTTCGTCGGTAGACAATGCAAAGCTCTTTGCCTATAAAACAACGTTACATAATAAAGTCAATCCTCTTTCCAACGTCTAATCCACAGTCCCAGACAAAATGTCAGTGCCTTTTCATACTAAAATCAGACTGAGATTATCCTCAAGTGTAGCGATGTCATTTAATCTCTTCTTGAAGAAGAAATCTTTCACGGACTTCAAAAACTGTCAGGCGTATAACCGATCTTCATGATAGAAGGCTAGAGATCTTCTTTTTTTAGTACAGACCTATTATTATCCTCAGTATCACCAATATTCGTTTTGAGTCTATTATAAAACAGAATGAAATCGTACCTGGATTACAATGATCTGAACGACGAGTAATACTAGTTTCAATCAGCACAATGATGTCCTAACTAACATCACCCACAAAATTACTGACTATATTAGCAACAAACGCAGCTAGAGAACCATAGATTAACATTATAACCTGAATGCATTTCACAAAGTGTAGCACAACGGTCTGCTACTTAAGTCCTCTAGTTATAGAATCTCAGGATGTGTCTTCTCTACTGTAAATTCCTACTTAACTTATATTTTATAACGGCCAGTTTACTAATAACCTGGCGATCAACGTAAGCTTTCGTCAGGAGTTACTTCTCAGACCTACCCTCTTTTTTCTTTACATAAAATTTATTTCTAAGATGGCTTCCCAACATCTATACCGATGGTACAGCAACTCTTACACTCTTGATTAGTGTGTTTTTTATAATCAGATCGCTCCAAGAAAGGCAGTTTACATGCAGGGAGTTACATGAGAGGAAACTTATGTGAATAGTGGGTGTCAGGAAAATGGTAGGATGAGAATACTGATAAGAGTGGAGTGGACGGAGAAAGAAGCATGAGAGAGGGGATGCAGGTTAATGAGATCTATTGACTTTACATTTAAAATCTTGGAGATTGTAGCTGTCGAGGAAGCAAGTAGACGGAAGGGAATTCCACAGGCGGGATGTGCGAGAAAAGAAGCTGTGGAGTAGAATTTACGTTTAAAATTTATTGTTTTCTCAGTAAAATGGTGGGTTTTAATTACTAATCTTGTGGCTTGAGTAGATTTCTGCATAGGGGACACCAGAGAACTAAGTTAATCGGAGCCAAAACCGTGAAAGTATTTGTAGAAGAGACATAGCGAAGCCACATTGCGCCGGTGTGAAATGGACTTTAAATGGGCTGCCATGTCAGGATCGATCACATTGCAGATTCTCCGCTGAATTTTGTCAAGGACCCGTCGGTAGACAGCAGGGGAACCCAACCAGATATGGCGGCAGCATTAAATGCACGGGTGGCAGCTGATCTCTTATCTGATCTCGTATTAAAATCTCAACGAAAGAAACACTGGTTTCTTACATCCAATGCCTCGAAAACTAAATTAGTAACATTCCATCACCTCCGATCGAACACTTAACTACTGCCAGTCACGATGAATGGAGTCCCCCGGGAAGAAGAAACGTTTCTCAAGATACTATTGGGCTTTAATTCCACACAGGATCTCGAGTAGACATACTATCAATAGCAAAAGTCACTGGAAAAAACACTCGGTTGCCTGTACCGATCCAGTAAGTTCTTGATATCACATGCCCATAACTACTTTTACAAGAAGGAGATCAGACCTAAAATGGAGTACTGTTGTCATATTTGCTTGATAGGTATCCATTTCTAAATCCCCAGTCTTTATAAAGTTCAAAAGCCTCTCAGAAGCTTTTTGAGGAGACAAATTATTTTTCATGCTCCAACATCTCCGTCCCAAGCGGTATGTGACAAGCCTTTCACTGCTCTATCGCTAATACCATCGAAAGTAGAATGCATCAGTTCCATCAGTTTTAACCTTCCCGACTAGGATCCGCCATGACACTTACATTTTAGAAAACCAGCGAAATCTCCTCAATTTGTTATTTGCGTGAAATCAGTTCCACTCGAACAGCGTTTTCCTATGAGCAACTCTGTGGAATCGAGTTCCAAGATTATGTTTATTCGATCACAATAATCTTAACTTGTTCATGTCTAAGTGTTGTGGACCCAGAATAGAACAAGAAAAAAACTCGAACTCGGGAATTAGTGAAATATATATATATTAAATGGAAAAGAAATACAATTGTTACACGTCAGTCTGACTGCCAAGAATTAGACCGACGTGACTCAACCTAACTCAACTCAACCCCAAGAGACATATTCTCCCGGTAGTCAGAATAATAGGAAGAGTTTATTATAGTCCAAAAAGGGTAGGTCCCATAGTAGGTAGATAGATAGATAGATAGATAGATAGATAGATAGATAGATAGATAGATAGATAGATAGATAGATAGATAGATAGATAATGTTGTGGACACAGAATAGGCCCGGAAGAAAACTCGAACTCGGGAATTAGTGAAATATATATATTAAACTGAAAACAAATACAAGAGTGTTACACGTCTGTGTGACTGCCAAGTATTAGACCGGGGTGACTCAACCCTAGGCAAACCAAATCCGAGAGACATATTCTCCCGGTAGTCATAATAATAGGAAGAGTTCATTATAGTCCAAAAGGGGTAGGTCCTATAACACTAAGTTTAACAGTTAAATTATATTATATTCCTCTCTCCCTCCTCATAAATTTCTTCTTAACGTAACCCGCTACCTAGGGCGATCTACCGAGCATTGTACAGAGTAGACCTTACAGTAAAAAAAAAGGTTTCTATGAAAAATACAATTTAGACCTGCTTATTATCCAGGAAGATACCAAATTCCAGAAGAATATCATCCTGATACTACCTACAATGTAGTTAAACGATAGGAGTTTAAATGTAAGGTCAATAGACAACTCCTAACACACTAACATGCTCCCATTCTATCAAACACTCTTCCCATCTGCCCAACCCTCATCCTCGCTATTCTTACTTATCTGTCACCTTCCTCCTGACATTCCCTATGTCTAACCACTCCTTCTCTTTACCTTCCCCTATGTAGCCCCATGCGCAATAGTGGCAGTGGAATGCCTTGCATGGGGTGAGATGATTAAAAAAAAAAAGAAGATAAACGAAATGATATAGATGTGATTGTTTAAATATTTGAAACAATATCTAAATATCGTCTTCGAAATTCACTTAACATTTGTGCCGATCAATTTGATAATCAAATTAATTGATATGTGTTTACACATTCTATATCAGAGTGTCTTCTGTGTGCTTTTGTGATAAAAAATAGTTTCAATTTCTCTAGTTCATTTAGGTGTTTTTAATCCCATTTGTTTTTACAGACGATGGAGAAAATTATGTAATAAATGCCTTACTCTGTGGAAAACATTAAAACTAATTCAAACAAAACAGAAAACAAAGAAAGAAGAAGCCTATGATTCTATAAATCCATTTATTAGATTTATTTTTCCCCAGGCTATTTTCTATAATGTCAAGAAGATAATATATTTCTGAAATCAGATTGCGTTTTAATGTATATTTTACTTTATTTTTCTATGTTGACTCAGATAAAACATTTTTTATAAAAGTGAACATTTCTTTGTATCTTCAATCTGAAATTCATCGCGACAACAACAGAATGGATAAACAGATTTTATTTTTCACAGATCCATAAAATATATGTTATTAATGACAAAATCTTTCGAAGCAAGAAGTCACTCTCTCACCGGCGTGATGTGGCTTCCCTGTGCCTCTTCTACAAATACTTTCACGGCTTCTGCTCCGATGAACTAAGATCACTGGTGCCCCCTAGTACGAATTTGCACGAAATATTAGATCAGCAACTACAGAGAAACCCATAAAATGTTACCGCAATTTCTACTCCAACAGCTTTTTTTCTCGCACTTCCCGCCTGTGGGATACCCTTCCACATATTGCTTCCCCGACAGCTACAATCTTCAGGAGTTTAAATGTAAGGTCAATAGGCACCTTCTAAGACACTATTTTGCATCCATTCTCTCAAACACTCCTCCCAACTACCCAACCCTCATCTTCAATATCCTTACCCATCTATCACCCTCCTTCTGACATTTCCTATAATTAACCACTCTTTCTTATCACCTTCCCCTATGTAACCCCCCTGAGCAGTAGTGGCAGTGGAATGTCTTGGTGTGAAATGATTAAAAAAGTAAAATATTGAAGCAATTTTCATCTTTTTAAATACTGATTGAAAAACAATATTTAGTAATTTGTATCTAGGCGCCAGCGATGTTTTGACATTGATTAAGTGAATTCCATACTAAAGGGGTGATGTATTTTTATCAAATTTTACGTTAAAAAACAATATTTAACAAGATCATTATCAGTCAGTATCATACGTGATACACGACCGGGCGATCATGACTGACTGGGCAGTCGATTTTCCCGAAGTAGCTTGCGTGAAAATCTACTTTCCGAGGCAGACTGGGTGCCAACCAAGGATATAGAACCCGATCTGTCCTGTTATTTGATCCATAGCTAGAGGTAAGAGATAGGTTACCAAGAGTATTTGCGCGTATTTAAGTGAATGCAACTGATTCAACTAGAATCCCCAGGCCGATATACACTGCATCACACACTCCAACTAATTTATCACGAGCTAGAGGACGGGTTGTAACGAGAATAGTAAAGAAGTTTCCTTAATGGAACTTATAGCTTGTCCCATGCAGCCATGGCTTATAGAAATTTTAATGGTGCAGACATGAGACAAATTCTCCGTGTCTCTGAACATTCTTTACACAGATATAGTGGGAGATGTACAAGAACAAGGATCCTTGACATAAACTTTTAACATGTTTTGGAATTTTTATGTTTGTTTTTTTTTTTTTTTTTGGTTTGGTTTGTTTTACGCCATATCAAACCCTTGGGGCCATTTAATGCCGAAGCATCATTTTCTTCAAAATCGTATTTTTGTTGCTAATATTTTTTCTTAAAAAACATATTTTTGTTGGTAACGTTTTTCCTTCAAAAACAATATTTTGTTGATAATATTTGTCCTTCAAATATTTTTCATTCAAAAAAGTTTTGTCGGTAATATTTTTCCTTCAAAAATTTTTATGTGTATATTTCATAAAAGTCTGTTTTTATAATTTCATAGTGTTTTGACCCCTGTTTGGATGGGTTAACTATTTTCTCATAGCAGGTACCTTAACCACTATGTGACAAAAAGTATTTATGATAATCAGAGGGGCTTAGTGAATGTTGTCATTGGGGTGTTATACCAGACCTGGGAACAACAGCAATATTAAAGTAGTCCCATGCTCCCTACAACCTCCCAATCATAGGCCTTGCTGCCTGATGCAGTTTACCGTCATACTCAGGACCTTGGAATTTCTAATTAAACAAAGGAGTCATTGTCTCAATTAATTTTTGTTGAGTTCCTCGAACATAGGATCTGCAATTTTACCGAGCCAATTGTAAAGACATTCAGAGTATATATGTAATGACCTGTGTGTTTGTGTGTGTGTGTGTGTGTGTGTGTGTGTGTGTGCGTTTGTGTGTGTGTGTGTGTGTGTGTGGCTGTAAAACTACTTGTTTCTTGCTTCGTTTAAAGGAAGGTTTCTGTGTATAAAAAAGTATACTTTTGTAAAGGAAGGAAGATATTTCCCTGTCTGAAATATATGTAACAAATAGTATTTATGATAATCAGAGGGGCTTAGTGAATCTTGTCATTGTGATGTTATACCAGAAACAGTGTTATTGATGGTTCTAATAATGTTTTTGTTTTCCTGGGTAGAAGTAAGAGAGAAATCGAATTCCATTTGCAATCCCTATCTCGGAAATACCCTTGAAAAATATATGAATTCATCTCTTCTCTCTTCAGATACGAGTTAAATAACAGGACAGACTGGTTGAAGACCAAGGCTATAGAGCGGGATATCGGGGAGTAAAGTTCGATTTCCAGTTGAATTTGTTGCATTCGCTTACGAGCAAATATCCTTGCGAAAATTATTAATCCGTCTCTTCTCTTCCCAGCCATGGGTTAAATAGCACTTCCCGCCTGTAGAATTCCCTTCCGTATACTTGCTTTCCCGTCAGATACACTCACTAAAAATTTAGATGTAAGGTCAACAGTCATCTCGTATCTCACTAACTCGCATCCTTTCTCTCATGCTCTTTTCTCCGTCCACTCTATTCTCATCACACCAGTATTCGCACCCTTCTCTTACCCTCTTCCTGATACCCCCTGTCCGTCTTTCTCATCGCTTTCCTCGTTTGTAACCCTCTGCGCACCAATGGCAGTAAAACTGCCCTGTTTGGAGTGAAATTATTTTTTTTTTAAAAGTGTATGTCTGCATTTTATGGCCTTTTTTACGGAGCATTTAATTCTTGGGGAAGCACATAACCGTTTTCCGGTCGGTGACAGCGTGCTGGCTTCCTATTCAGGAGAATGAAAGTCAAATTCAAACTCTCGAGATTTAGACAGTTGGGTAAAAAGACGTTTGTCATGAATTTAAAAGTTTTATCTCTTTCCTCATTCAGTTAGGAATCAGAACTACGATTTATTTGTATTTAACGATGTAGAAGAAAAAATAAAAACGCAACGAAATAAGGGCGTAACACAATGCTAGGACATAAAAAACGACAAAATTTAGCATGGCACAGGTCCCGATGGTTTACGCGAAAATGTTGAATTTTGCAGTTCGTGTTCAGGCAATAAAGAACAGTTTCACAAAGTGTTCACTAGAATGTCGGCATAAAAAAAGCTAGTTTTGCAATAACTTGTTGGGCATATATATTTCTTCTTGAAAGTGACTTTATCACGTAGACTTTAGTGGACATGGCAATCTTACCGTTATTCGGCAGACAAAGAAAACTGACAAAAAGCGTTTTTTCTCTATGGACCCCAATTCGAACATATTGACAAACGATGCACACTCGTTTATTATGTGAGAATGATACATGGCTTGTCACAAGAATTCCGACTCAGCAACTAAAGAAAAGACAGGGAGGAACAGATATTTAAACAACAATATCTATATATCGTTTCTATGAGGTTCTGTTTCTCTAGAGATACACAAAGAAAGACTTTTGGAAGACCTTGATTGCCTACATTCTGAAAGAGCACAGCATTGAACCAAAATCTATCTATCTATCTATCTATCTATCTATCTATCTATCTATCTATCTATCTGATTCTGTTAATATCTATTCATCTATCTTATTCTGAAACTAACAAAATTCTACCCTTCCAAAATAGCATATATATATATATATATATATATATATATATATAAGCCAAAAGCTTAGAACCAACTTAATAAAAAATTATCCAAATATTGGAGAATTTTTGTCTTTATCTTCAACTGAAATTAAAGCCAAAAAAGATGTTTAGAACGGCTCATGATTAAACATGATAGACATTCATTGTCTCATATATTTAATAGTATATGTTTAGAAAATTATCTGGTGCCTCGATACACAATATATATATATATATATATAATTCGAAAACAGAAAAAAAGTAAATCTCAGAAGTTGAGCTGTTTATTCAGTTTCCGATAGTATAACTGTAACCATACAATCATGCTGAGAAATCTTGCTAAATTATAAAATAATATATATATATATATATAAGTTGAATTTATGTAAATGTAAAATTTTAATTTCAGACTACTTTCCGTTTTAGATCGTATAACTGTATTATGAGAATACTAAAAATCTCTTCGGGCTTCTTGTTTTTTCAGTCAATTTTGATCTTCCAAAATTTAATACAAAATAAATCGTCATCTACTGTGCTCTTAATTCCTGTTCTTTTCTTTATACTTTTCTCTTAATAATGTGTTTTTTAAACTAAGTAAATACTTGCATCTTATTGGTGTATTAATTTGCTTGTAATGTAATCCACAGGACTGATCTGTGGTGCCTCCACCAAAAAGCAAAAAAAAAAAAAAAAAGAAACATGAAAATAAAATTCCATGTTAGATCATTTGTTTAGGAACTGATAATTTCAACACATTTGTTAAGTGATAAGAAATATTTTCCGTATGTTACGTTGTGGACAAGCACAAAATAAATAAAAAATCATAGTGTTGTGGGATCCCCCACTTTTGTATATGATAATGAACTCGACGGAGTGTACATATACTCCTGTCATAGAGAGAACAATAGTTGCAGTTGCAGTTGGCAGTAGAGAGTAATCGTAGAGATCTGTTACAATTATTGGAGAATTTCGAGACATACCCAGAAACCAGACTAGCTCTGATCGCCACTCAGCTAGAATAATATTCACGGATATACTATTTCTAACGACTTCACTTCAAGACTTGTATATATTTATTTTCTTACTAATAGTATTCCTGGATTTACTAACCTGCGTTCAAGTTTGTATATTACGTTCAATATAAACTACTTTTCTATCTCCATATCTGTTTTGTTGTTCATTATTTTGTGCGGTTCATCATCCGGAATCCACAACACATCGGTGAAATAGGATTCTATTAAATTACATATTTAAATTTTGCGATATAATATAAAGGGATTAAAAGATATTATTTACACTCTTAAAATACTGATTATTGTCCTCACCTTAGTTGACGTCAAAAAGTTTCGGTCATGTACTCCAGCCTACCTCGGTTGTATACCGATTTGGGTAACGTATATGGGATGTGTGTTGTGGCGCAGTGGATATCGGCTCGGAACGAGAAATTGAGGAACCGAGTTCGAATTCCAGTTAAATTCCTTGCATTCATTTACGCGCAAATACCATGTGAAAGGTATTAATCCGTCTCTTCCCTCCAGTTATGGGTTAAATAACAGGTCAGATTGGGTTCTACAGCCTTGGTCGGCAACCAGTCTACCGCAGAAAGCAATGGCAACCTACTGCGGGATAATCTTCTGCCCAGTCAGTCATGTCTCTTTTGAGACATGATCACCCAAGCGTGTATCGCGCATGGCACTTAACTGACTGACATGGGATTCCGAACTGAACTTGTATTCAGTGAGAACGAGAAACAAGAAATATATTTAACAATCAAATGAGATCTTAATGTTAGTAACGGAACGAGATCAGTCTATCGCCGTAGATTAAATAAAGTGCTTTTTTTTAGAATTCGTACTAGGTTACCCAGATTTATATACACGCCATTAAGCCGAAATATTTTATTAGCCCGGACAAAGATTAGAGCAATAGTATGAATATAAATATTGTATATATTTATATGTGTTTTGAAACATTCCTTTATAAAATTGCCTAACATGTAAATTCATCATGGCACACACACTTGATAATATCACTGTTATCCACAGATTTACTTTCAGGACGGCTGTTATTATGGCTCTCCACAATTTCCGATCCTTTGCAGTTTGAAGCAATTTTTAATTGGTTACAATCTCCCCCATTTACTTTTCTTCAATCCATTAGCGAAACGGCTTACGTCCATATCACGTTGAATACACCGCTCCTCGCTCGATCACCGAAGTAAAGTAACGTTGAGCCTGGTCTGTACTTAGATCGATGACCGCTTAGGAATACCAGGTGCAGTAAGCGTTTATAGACGGATATGCGTTGTGGTGCAGTGGATATCGGCCCGGAAATAGAAATCGGTGAGCTGCGTTCGAATTCCAGTTGAATACCCTGCATCAACTTAAGCACTGGTACCCTTGGGAAAGGTATTAATCCGTACCTTCCCTACAGTTACGGGTTAAATAACAGGGTAGGACGGGACCCTGGCATCAAAAACAAATCCCAATGAATCTTGATACTCGAAAAGAAAGAAGGATTACTAGACACAAAACTTATATCAAAACAACAATAAATTGTTGAAAGAAAAAAGGTATTACCAGCAATAAATAAATAAAATTTATTTGGCAATAAATGACCCGCCGAGGTTGATATGCCATAAAACTAACCAACCATTAACCAAAGCTCGTTATATAGGTTATTCGTTTTCCCTCTTACCTTCGATAAATCTCTAAGTGTCAAATTGTCTAAGCCCTCTTTCTTTAGAATGTATTCTTTGTAATGTCAGCTATCTTCTTTCTGATTTATATATGACCGTTTGTTTCCATTTTCCTCAAAGTTCTCTCGTGGCTTACATATTAACATCTCTCCTGCTTCCATTCTGCTTTTCTTCTGTTAGGGAATTGACCAGCGTGTGTTCTTATATTAGAGGATTGGTATTGCATAACAGTCATTTTCCTGTTTCTTCTTACTTTACTTAGACTTTTCAAGGCATCTTTCGTTATTCTAATGCAACTCATGATCCCTGTTTTATATTTTCTGTAATCTTACAAAACAAAGTATGCGTTGTGGCGCAGTGGATATCTGCTCAGAACGAGAAATCGGAGTGCTGAGTTCGAATTCAAGTTGAATTCGTTGCATTCACTTACGCACAAATAAAATATCCTTGTAAAAAATATGTTTCCGTATCTTCCCTTAGCTGTGGGTTAAATAGCAAATAAGATTGGATTCTACAGCCTTGGTTGGCAACCAGTCTATCACATTAAATAATGACAATCTGCTACACAGTCGTGTCTCTACTATGTATGACACTCAACTGACTAATCAAAAAAATTCTAAATAATCTTTTATGCTAATATTCCCTGACAAAGCAAAACTTGACGTGACTTCAGTTAAAAAATTGTTAGGAAATGATGTTGATGCCGTTAGGCAGATTAATGTTTAATTCGAAGTGGTGTAAGATTTTAGCGAATGTGAAATAATCTTGCCGGGTGTCTGTTCCAACAAGCTGCAGTTCCTGGAAAGAAGCTCTTTAAATGGATATTACTTTATATATACGGAGGGAATGGAAATGATTCACCCTTGTGAATGTGTCAGGGATCCAGTTTTGAAGGTCAGGGATCGTGGGATTAAGGAATGTAGATTTGCTGATCACATGTCATGGAAATGCTTATAGATCATCGAAAAGCACTAAATATTTGGTTTGTGGAAAATGGGTTGTAGGCAGAAAAATAATTAATTATCCTCAAGACTTTTGAACTTAAATATTAAATTATATGAATTATTTTAACAAAGCATGTAAGATGGAATATGCCCGTAAAAAAGGATGCTAAAAGAATTTCACATAAGATATCCAGGAATTTCTAGGGTGAAATTCTTAATGAGGTGTTATACGTATTAGACAAAAATGGTTCAAGGTATTAAAAAATATAGTAAAACCATGAAGATGTGCTCTGGCAGAGAGGCCAGCGTTTATAAAATTTCAACATTGGCCGAAAACTACTTCCTCTGGAATGATCTTCCCTTGGAGATCACTCCAGAGGAAGTGATCTCCAAGGGGAGGTGTCATATATGAATAAATTGTCTCTGCCGACATTTTATTTTGAACATGGATCACCAGAAACCAAACATCCTCGACCATCTTTTAATGTAATTAGAAAAATCATGATGCTGGCATCACGTGACGTTGTAAAAATAATATATATTGGTACATAAAAATCATTTGAGCAGAACAAAATGTCTGACAATATTCTTCGAAGGCGTTATATTTCGAATATGTGACATTACAAATACATAAAAAAATGATATTTGTAATTTTAATTTCTTTGTTGACTTTTCACTCTATTCATGAAATATAACAGACACAAAAAAAATTAAAAAATTAAAAAAATGTAAGAAAAAGTTTTTATCGTTTCCCCCATGCAAGGCGGTAACATCTACAGTTTAGGAGGTGCACATAATGAAATTAGTTTTCGATGAATGTTGCATAAACCAGACTTTGTCCTAATAGGGACTTAGTCAAATAAATAAACTTATTGATTTACAAATTCAATGGTTTTAGTAGCGATATAATTATGTTTTTTAATCGTTTCATTCCATGCAAGGCAGTAACGCAATTGATGCGCAGGGGGCTACATAAGAGTAAAAGATTAAATAGAAAGAGAGTAAAGAGAAAGACGAACCAGTTACATGAGGTGTTCGAGAAAGGAGCAAGAGAAGGATGAGAATACAGATGTGGTGACAGTTACAAAGATAGAAAAAAGGTAAATATACACAGGATGATGTAGAAAGAACTGGAGTCAAGTGGTTTAGAGATGGATATTGACATTGCATTTGAATTCCTGGAGGTAGTCGCCGTCAGGAAAGAAAGAATATAGAAGAGTATTCCACAGATGGGAAGTACGAAAAAAGAAGCTGAGTGAGTAGAATTATCGGCTGCATTTGGTTGATCTAACTGTGAATGGGTGGGACCCAGTTGCCATTCTGGTTGCACGAGGAAACTCATGTGGCAGGGGCACCAGTGACTTAAGTTCGTTTGAGCAGAAGCCATTAAAATATTTGTAGAACAGACAGAGGGAAAGTCACATCCCGTCGGTAATAAAGCGGCTGGAGTCGAACCTCCAAGTTGGTATCTGTCACAGTGCTGATTCTACTTTGGAGCCTATCAAGAACAGTGAGATGAACAGCGCGGACGCCTGACCATGTATGACAGCAGTATTCCACGCATAGACGGATGGTAATAACGGAAGCATGCCTATCTGTCCACAGACAAAGTATGAATGTTTACTGTCAATTCCTGGATATTTTTCTCATCCCCACTTAAAAGAAAAATTAAATTTCCCGGTCGTTTTCCCATACCTAAGAACAAACCAAATATAGAATGCTTCATATGACAATAATAAAATTGATTTTTGCTCGATTTTGTAAACAGAGCAATAAAATCCGAACACATGTGGTTTCATTCATACATTGAAAACAATTTTACATCGTCTTTCTTTGTACGTATTACCGATAGATTACTTTGTCAAATATTTGAATGAAGCAAGCATTTACAAAGAAAGTTAATAATTATATAATAACAAAAAAATCGGATTTTAGGAGTTCAGCTCGTAATGGACGAATTTGTAAAACCGATATTTTTTTAATATTATTACCGGGAAGTAAAACAGAAAAAAAAAACAACAATGTTTAGGACAAATACTAGCAGTCAAGGAATATTATCAAAAAGTGGTTGCCTGCTTTGCTGAGTGTTTTCTATTGATTAAGTTCATTGTTTGCATAATACATATTTGGAAAAATATCCTCATCTTTGTTATTATTTTTGTGTAAATGTAATTATGATAGCTGCTCATTCTAAAAATACAAAACCTCATGTATGCCTCCTTAATTGCAATCAAGCGTTTTACAAATAGTAAATCTCTTTTTCATCAGAACATGAGCGATCATAGTTCTTCACAACTTCCTGTCATTTGTAGATCTTAGATCTGTGTTCTTTTTTGCAAATACTTCTAATCCATGTTCTGACAACCATTTACAAAATCTTGTTAGGTAAGTTAGTGACTGTTTTCTTGTGTTCTTCTTGTTTCTAAGATGTCCTGTGAGTGCTGAATCCCCTCAAAACATTTTTCTTCTGCATTAACACTTAAAATTAAAATCTTCTGTGATTTTAAATATAATTTTACTTTTTTGTTTCCACTTCCCTTGTCATTTGTCAGATGTTCAATCCATTGCATTTTCAGCATCCTTCTGTAGAACCCTATTTCAATTACCTCAAATTTGTTCTTCATCTACGAAAAGAATGTCCAGAATGCAGCTCTATATAGGACGTCATGTGCGTTGTGGTGCAGGGAATATCCGCTCGGAACAACTCGGGGAGTCGAGTTCGATTTCTGAAGGTCCTTCAATTAATATATATATTCTTATATCTCATTTTTTATCCAATTTCAGACTGGATCTACATTCATTAAACCGAGAATCTCTCTATCTTATTTCTTTTTTTCTCTTTTATGTTTCCATTAAAAGCAGGAATGTTTATGTTCCTTAAAAAAAAAAAAGAAGGTATTTTTTTTTTTTTGTGGGGAATGACATTTGAGTTAAGAAAATTAAAGGGAGTGTGTGATAAAGACCGATACCGGAGAACACATTTACTTTAGAAGTTTTAAAATAGATTATCATTTTGTTTGTCCGTTCATCTCTTTTGGAGATACATTTCCCATTCTCATATATTTCTCTTTTGCCTTTCTTCCTCCTCCCTAGAAAGTTCTGGATTACATCGTTTATTTTTAACGAGGTTGTCTTTCCCCAGAGTATTTTTCTGTTAACATTGCTTACATCTTCTCAATTAGACGTTTAAACCGCAACTATCTGTTTACCAAATTCTAATTACAAGCAGAGCGTTTATTTTTTCAGCCAATCAAATGACGTCTTTTCTTTCTTTTTCCCCCTCACCCTCTCTCTCTCTCTCTCTCTTTTGTTCTTTAGCGTTTCTTTCTCGTCGTTAATCTGTTTACTTTATTCTTTTCCTTTGAGATAGCAATCAGAGTTGCTATTACCATCGCATATATTACAACTTTATAGAGAGTCTTATTTTCTCTTCGAATGTCCATATACGTTTATAAGGAGGGGCACAGTGAGAGTTCTTTCTCATGTCTCCACGATGCATACATTGTCACAAAGGTAATCTTGACGGTACGCGTACGTTAAGTTTGAAGATACGAATTAAAAAGGCACTTAAATTAGCAATCTAAAAGAAACTTGTGTTTAACAAAATGTTGATTTCCGAAGACAGTGAGTCTTTTTTCCCATGGCAACTTTGATTCAATGGACACTCACTTTTAATGATAACTATCTTAACGATAACTATCTTCCAGCTTTGCAATGAGTTGATTAAATTGAGAATTTCATATAACCACGATTATTCTGGTATTCGAGCAACCTTAATATATTATATTCTTTTGTATCGATTACTATAATTAAAACCGTTAAATGACAAGATCTATTTAGGCTTTTTGTTCCACATCGATTATGTTCGATTATTTTCAAAGAGAATGTCTATTAATATATCACAATGATTGTAATCATTTCTAAACTTTTTTTTGTTAAAATGTCACTTTGTTAGATATGGAGGCTAATTTGCCTGAGTTTTTGAGAAATACGAACGGTAAGTTATTTCAGTTGACGCTGGAGCGAAAGGGATATTGATTGAAAGAAAAGAAGCATCAGTGAAAATATTTAATACAAGGAGAAATAATAAAGTCTGTCTGAAGAAGAAAATATGAAGAAATTCTAAATCAGTTTTTTTTTTCCTTCATTATTCATGGAGTCAATTATTTGTCAAGACAAGAATTATCTGTTCAGTAACATTTCTATTTAATTCGTCTTTAAAAAGAAAGGTCGGTACACTGACTCCTGAAAATGTAAAAGACAATCCTAATAGAATATATGTCTTTGAAAAAATGTCCCTTTCATGCCGCGTTCCTCTACTTTATATATATATATATATATATATATATATATATATATATATATATAAGTATAGGTTTTTTTTTTAAAAACTTTTCAACACAAATTAGAATTAATAATATTTATGTAGAATGTATAATATATATAGGTTATAATATCACTACAAAATAGCTATTTTGGGATAAGTGAAAAGTAGTGTCGAAACAAAATAACCACTTTTGTATTGATATTATTTCATATTTTTATTATAATTTCTATATATATATATATATATATATATATATATATATATACTATAGTCATTTGCAGACTGATCTGTTTCGCTCTGTTTTCGCTCTGTTTCGTCAGGGGAATTGGCTCTGTTTTACAATTGACAAGCCGTTAGGCGAAACCGTGGTCGGTTGTTGGCTCTTGCTTAGATTTTCAGTCTTTGTTTGCTCGACTTTCGTATTGAGCGCTTTAGTGTTAGGGTTTTCGTTTTGGTTTTGTTTTCTTTCTTACGAGTGCTTGACTTTTTGTTCATGTACTTCGTTTGTTTCTTTTTTTGCTTCCCCTTATTTTCCCTCCGAGTTTGTTATACAAGACGATTTAAATTATAGCTTGATTAATACCAGTTTTGGTAGAGTTAGTTCTGTTACTATTTGGTATTGCTGCTGCTATAGTTAATATGATATATATATATATATATATATATATATATATATATATATATATATAATTTTTATGTAGTGTAATTGATATAGGCTGGGAATCAAAACTCGGGGTACCAAGTTCGAATTCATTCCATTCTGTTTCGCGCAAATAACCTTGGTAAAGGTATTAATTCAACTATTCTTCCTCCAGAAATGTTTTGAATAGCCGGAAAGATTGCGTTCTGTAGCCTTGGTTGGCAGCCGGTTTACCGCAGAAAGTAATACCACCTACTACGGGAAAATCTTCTGGAAAATTGGAACACTGGTTTCGGTAGACGTCATAAATTTCTTTTATACTACTGTATTTCTGGATAAACAATATTTTCTGCAACATATGTATTTCTTCGTCACCGCACTGTGTCCTCTTAAATGTTGTGCTCTGGTCAAATCTATATAGACTTGACAATATGGTTCTAGTTCCACGAACCACGCCTCTTCCAGACGCCTCTACATGAGTTATCACCCTAAAACACGTGGAACTAAAGCAATCTACCCCAATTCAACGGGTTAATTCAAAATTCCAATCACATGAGGAATGTCGCAGCGTATAACGGCCGAAAATTTGTGAATATTTAAATAAAGATAAGAACAACAGCCCGAACAATGTATATAGCGTATATAATTACAATTTCCCATCTAAGAAATAGAGAACAAATCAATACACATTTAAGATCTAATTAAACAACTTAAGATATTTCCATACCTTTTCGTTGCATTTGATTATTATTATTACTTTTTTTTAATAATGTGAAATATCAGAAAGCAACAATATGTAATATGAACGCCGGAGGTTACCCAAAGTACAAATGAATTTTGACAAAGCAATATATATATATATATTTGTATACAACCGCCATGAATTTTCCATTAAAAGCATTTTCGATAGAAACATTACTTACGTAGTAATTTTTTTAAGTCTGAAGTTAATATTGGCCCAGAAGAAATATTTATTAAAAATCACTTTTCAGATCCCTCTATATTATATTGATATCTAAATTGCAGCTTAGATATGACACAAGAACGAAAGTATGGAGTACCCAGTGAGCATTGAACTCACTTCTTTTTCTTTTTCTTTTCCTTCTTCTTCATGCCGTGTCCTTTTAGGACGTACGTGATCATGACCCTCCACATCTTCTTATTCCTAGTAGCTTTTAGCACCCTATCTCCTGTTATCCCACCCAAATACTACTCTATCATCCATTTGCTCACGCCTATCATGTCTGTATCTTACCTGTGAGTATAAGATTCTCCAAGCTCCTCTTCCTCATTACATGTTATAGAAATTTCAACAGCCTTTTCCTTATGTTAATTATTACATTTCTTTTCGTTTATGTTGTCTTCAAAACCTCATCGTTGCTCATATGTTCTGTCCATGATATCCTCAGCATCCTTCTGTAGAACCATATTTCGGTTGCTTCAAGTCTTTCCTTCATCTTTGATGAGATTGTCCAACATTCACTGCCATATTGAAGAACAGATATCACGTAACAATACAGTACTCTCTTTTTTGTTCCCAGCGATATTTTCGGGTCTCTGAATACACTACTCAGCTTGTAGAATGAATCCAGGTACACAGTTGTAATTGATCTAGTGAGACAAGCTTGATAAACATTACATCAAATTGAGGTGCCTAATCTCGTATAATATCTGAACTGCCCCAACATTGCGTTAACCAGATATTTTTATTAAAACTGAAATTATGTTTCTGATCAATCTCTACGCAACACCTAAAAGTTGTGTTGTGCATGATACTCCGAGTCGTTCTACCGTTGAGTACAAAATGTCTGTTTATTTATTTTTTATTATTTTTTTTTAATCATTTCACCCCGAGCAAGGCGGAAACGCCACTGATGTGCAGGGGGTTACATAAATGTAAAAAGATTAATTAGAAAAGAGTGAGGAGTACAAACTAGTTAGAAAGGAACAATAGAAAGCAGGTGAGATGACAGATACATAGGTGGAGAGAAAGGGAAGGTTATACAGGGGTGGGGAGAGAGGTAGAGTCCAGTGGTTAGTAGATGAGTATTAACTTTGCATTTAAATTTCTGGAGGTTGTAGCCGTCAGGAAAGCAAGAATACGGGAGCGAGTTCCACAGGCGGAAAGTGCGAGAGAAGCTGCAAGAGTAGAATTGTCGTCTGCATTTGGCTAACCCGACTGTGAATGGGTGGGATCCAGTTGCCAGTCTGGTTGCACGAGTAAACACCTGTTGAGGAGGCATCAGTGACTTAAGCTCGTCCAAGCAGAAGTCATGAAAGCATTTATAGAACAGACAAAGGGAGGCCACATTTCGACGATGGGGAAATGGCTGCAGTCGAGTCGCCAGATCAGTACCTATCACATTACAGACTCTCCTTTGGAGCTTGTCAAGAACACTGAGGAGAACGGCAGGGGCACCTGACCATAAATGGCAGCAGTACTCCATGCACGGACGGATGGTTGACTTGTATATATGCAGGATGGATTCAGGTGGAAAAAACATCTTAATATATACTTAATAGTTCTGCTATATTACATCGATATTGCATTTTATTAATACCAGCACTCAATGCGTGATATCTTTAAATCAGGGAAACATTTATTACGTGTTATTTATGTGGCATGTTGTGTTCTCCTGATAAAAGGTGGTTTCTGCAAGAAATTTTCATTTCATGAATCTGTGAAGAATGAGATTATCGATTTTCCGTTCTTTGAAACAGGTTATACGGCATTTGAATTCAAGCAGAAAAAGAAATTTAAATATCTTCACTCTTATGCAAATTAATTGAAACAAATGTTTTAGTCCCTTTTCTTTCACCATACAGTTTTAGACCGACTGGGGTGACAGGGTGTAATCGATGTCTATTTTTCCTCAGTCATTTGCATTTGTTTGGCATTTAAAAATATTGCGTCATCCTTGATTGCATCAGATTCAAACTTTCTTCCCATATACCCAACCCTCATTCTCGGCATCCTTACCCCTCTATCACCCTCCTTCTGACGTTTTCTATATCTAACCACTCTTTCTCATCACTTTCCACAATGTAACCCCCCTGCGCAATAGTGGCAGTGGAATGCTTTGCTTGGGGTGAAACGATTAAAAAAATTATTAATAAATGGGAAAATATCGTTAGAAACAAAGAAAATGGTGTTAAACTTCGATATAAAATCTAATCTTCGGGATGGTATTAAATGCAGAAAAATTTGCTCAAGTATCAAGCAGAAATATAAAGAGATAAAGAATTAGTCCTGTTCATTATAAAATAAGACAGACAGGGCGTGTGAGTTGCAAATAAACGTACACTTACAATCAGAAAGAGAAATTTGTAAAACACACAAAGAAAGATGATCTGGACACACTAAAGACTATGGAAATAGCTGGTTACCAACTTAATAAGTTTGTTTGAACTATTTCAGTCAGTTAAGTGCCATACGTGAAACACGCTTGGGCGATCATGTCTCCAAAGAGAAGATTATCCCGCAGTAGGTTGCCATTGCTTTCTACGGTAGACTGGTTGCCAGCCAAGGCTATAGAACCCAATCTGTCCTGTTACTTAACCCATAATTGGAAGGAAGAGACGGATTAATACCTTTCCCGAGGGTATTTGCGCGTAAGTGAATGCAATGAATATCAAGTGGAATTCGAACTCGGCTCTCCGATTTCTCGTTCCGAGCCGATATCCACTGGACCACCACGCACATCCTATTGAACTATTTACAGATCCAAAACAAGGAAAAATGTAAATAAGTCGTGATCTCTTAGAACAATGGAAGATAAGATGCTTGAGACGCATGATCATCCATATTTTAAAAAACATTCGCTATAAAATCAAATTTCTGTATAGATTGGGGAGAAATCATTTTGATATTCATACGATTAAAATCATTTAAATGCATCAAGATGTTATGTAAAGAGTAGTATATATGCTTCTAACTAAGAAATATGTTAGCTATATATTTCTTTCTGTGAGGAATATAAGTTCTAATGTATTTTAGACTAAGTAACCTTCACTATCGGAAGTAAGTTCTTATCTCCAAGAAGGATAAAATTCTTCTATTTTATTATAAAAGTCATAGCTTCAGAATGATCAAGTCACTGAAAGAAAGACATTTGGAATTTCCGGTGAACACTTTTCAAAGAATGCTTCCGAGAAATCAAAAATTTAGGAACAGCAACGAGGCAGCTGGATTTATAAGAGGAAAAGCGAAAACTGGCGAAAATGGCTTCTAATGCCAGGAAGCGGGCAATCGTTTCTTTGTTGGGCCTTTCTGATTCAAAAACCCAACCGGGAAATGGCACATTGTTCGAGATCAACTGACAGCATAGGTGAACATAGGATTTCACTCTCTGAAAGTAAAAGTCCTGGATAAAAATTGATTTTCGACTTTCTGATTCTGTATAGATTCTCTCTCTCTCTCTCTCTCTCTCTCTCTCTCTCTCTCTCTCTCTCATATCTATCTATCTATCTATCTCAATATATATATTATTCTTTGTTGGAAACTGTTCAATCAAAAATATTCTCTCATATCAATCGAATCACTGGGTCTATTTTATGTAGTGACATTTCAATTTTATATGGAATTGGATTTGCGCATATTAACTCCCAGATCTATATCTATAATAATGATAAGGTCTCTCAATGCTGTTCCTAAAAATATCTGTAACAGATGCGCCAAGTGCATTTTTGCGTTTGTTTAAAACTCACAAAGATCTCTGCTGGGCAGAGTTTAGTTATAATTTCTGGAAGACATCGCGTAATCTAGTGTTAATAACGATGTTATTAAGCCTAACCCCTCGGCTGCGATAACTTGTGAATTCGGGCTCGAACAAGCATCGAATACCTTTGACTAGTGAACGCTCATCGTCGCAATATCGGAAAAGTAACCTCCTTAGTGCCATTTGCAAACAATGTATATCTATCATCAACTAGCAGTACAGCCCGGCGTTGCTCAGGTGTAATGAAAGCTTTAAAACTAATCCATGGTCCTGGAGCTCAGACACTTTAGACGTTGGCACGAAAGACTAAAAAGCAATAATTGTTTCCATTTAAAGCGAAACCATAGACTGAAAGAAAAATGAATAGATGTAAGTCAAATTTTGATTTCCTGGTATCGATATCAAATTTTCTGCACTATTGTAAGAACTGCAACATTGAAACTTCTGAATATCGTTTCTTATGTCTTTGTCTCTGAGTGTATCAAATTTGATTAAAATCGGACCACTCCTTCTATAACCCGATTTTTTAGATTATTGATTTTCGATATTTATCGGGGGTACCTCGACAAAAAAACTAGCTAAGAACACTCGCAGACGCTTATAGTGTAACTGTGTAAATTTTCAAGAAAATCGGTTCAGCCGTTTCGGAGTCTGTAGTTAACGGATACACACACACAGATACACACATACACACACAGACAAAGTTTCATTTATAAATAAGTTTAGATAGATTAGAATGAACGACTCAACAAGGACAAATTCCTGAGCGAAAAACAATATGAAATTCGCTTTCGCGTACTACATTGCGTACATATTGTTAATTTCTATTTTACTTTTTAATACTGTCATAGCAATGTCCACAAATGGCTCAGAATATTTTGTGCATCAATCCTGCAAGCCCATCCGCATGTCATAATTTTGGGGATGGGTGGTACTCCCTCCTAAAATTATAAATTAATCAAAGGTACCCTAGCGTCGTAATCTATTCGCTGAATGCGTAGGAATTTCATTTTTTCGAACCATAAATGAATAATACGGATGTGTGGTTTGTTCGTAACCAAAACCTTTTTCCGTGTATATATTCGTGTCATTTTTTCTTGCAAATATTATTGATAACGCTTCATTTTAGATCTGAGTGAAGTTTTTTTCTTCTTATATTAGCCATCAGGAAGCATGTGCGACGATTTTAATCTTAGTATCATCATATTTATATAGAATTACGGCTTCTATACCATAATCACTAGCATCTGCAGTCAATACAATTTTTGCTTTTAGATCGTAGTGCGCAAACGATATGTATGACGTTAGATTTCTTTAAATTTTCAAACGCCTTCTGACACTTATCAGTTAATTTTCACTTAACTCCTTTTCGAGCAAATAGTTTGCTAGTCCCAGAAATGCTTGTAACCGAGTAAAGGATTTTGGGGAGGAAATGCCGTCTACATATCTAATTGACGACCAATTTTGTCAATGATTTATCATTGGTAGTTTGATTTTTAAGAAAAAACCATTCTCATTTTTTCTTAACTGAGTTTGCACCCATACCCTCCTAATTATTCATAAACAGTTTGTCCAATATTTTGTTCCGTATTTTTTAATTTACCTAATCTATCATTCAGATAAGCAATCTCGAAATAAGAATCTGCAAGCACAGTATCTATAGATTCTTAAAATATAGCTGGGGCCACGTTTATACTAAAACGACGTCGGTTGAACTGATACAATTCCTCGTGCGTATTTCTAGTTGTCGACTTTGAACTTTTTTTTCAGTCTATATTTGTAAATGTACTTCAGAAATATACAGCTTTTAAAGGTTTTTACATCGGTTAAATTTTCAAAAAGTTACTCTAGACTAGGTAGTTATGAAGTTCTATACACTTTTTAAACATGTCGAAATATTAGTTACACACACCAATTTTCTTAATTTATTTACGTACACTACTGCTGTTGCCCATTTTAAATGGATAATCTTTACAATAATTTTTTTTTGATTTATACTCCCGCTAGTCGACAGAGGACTGTTGCTAAGGGTAGATTTCATAAAACAGTATCAACTTATCATTTTATTCAATGTTCTTTGATTACTTAGTTGAGCACATTTTGGTTCGGCAACTGAATTGAAAACTTTCGGTTAGTAGCTGTTTGTTTACATTCTGTGAATTACATGCCGTTTGCTTTTAATGAGTTATTGCCGCAACCTATGTTTCAACCCTCACGAAAAAACAGGGATAATTAATGAACGTCCGATTGGAGGTTTTAAACAACCGCTAATTTTTAAAATTAGTGAGGAGTTATTTAAGGATCTTAAAACAATTTCATCCATGTTTATATGACACTAGTATGTATAGGTATGATTATATTTGGATATTATTTCTGATCTTTTAGCGAGTTTGGTACAATTTTTGAAATTTTCCAGTTTAAATGAAGATTTCTGATTATTCTGCCTGTATTTAAAATACTTTTGTAAAACCCTAATGTGTTTTATGTCCATCTATGCCATGTACTGCTGCTTTGTAAATAACCCATTTTTTTTACAAAGTCCGTTAAGTCCACTGCTGATATGCTAACGGCCATCACCGAGTATATATACCAGGCTCTCGACAAGAATGGTGAAGCCCGAACCGTCGCCTTGGATATCTCTAAAGCATTCGACAGAGTATGGCATGCCGGCCTTCTACGGAAACTGCGAAGCTATGGCATAACTGGGCTTTTGTTGGACTTAATCCGGTCATTCCTCTCTAACCGCACACTGAAGGTGGTATTAAAAGGACATGCCTCCCAAAACTACTCTACAAACGCGCGTGTACCCCAAGGCGCTATACTAGGTCCTACGCTCTTTCTAATCTATATCAATGATCTCCCCGATACCATAAGATCACAAGTAGGCATGTACATCGATGATACCACAGTTTACTCTCGCCTTGATCAAAAATCTGGTGTAGGTGACAAGGCGACCCTCGCTGCCGAGCTTGAGAAGGACCTCCAATCCGTGGTGGATTGGGGTAAGAAATGTAAAATTCAATTCTTCCAAAACGAAAATGCTGTCAATTAACCACCACAGACAACCGCACCTCCCTCCCATTAGCATCGAACAGGCTTGCCTCCCAGAGAGTAAATCACTATGCCTGCTTGGCCTGACACTCTCAGCGGACCTCAAGTGGAATGACTATATCGAATCCATTGCTAAATCCGCAGCTATGAAAGTCCGTTTTCTATGCAGGGCCCGGAAATTCTTTCCGCCTGAATCTATCCTGCAATTATATAAATCTACCATCCGCCCGTGTATTGAGTACTGCTGCCACATCTGGTCGGGTGCCCCTTCTATTCTCCTCGGGGTTCTTGACAAAATACAGCGAAGAATCTGTAATGTGATTGATACCGACTTGGCTGACCGCTTGCAGTATCTCTCTCACCGGCGTGACGTGGCTTCCCTGTGCCTGTTCTATAAATACTTTCATGGCTTCTGCTCTGATGAACCTAAATCACTGGTGCCCCTATATGTGAATTTGCACGAGATACTAGATTGGCAACTAGGTCCCAACCTTTTACAGTGAAACCGATGAAATGTAACCGCAATTTCTACTTCAACAGCTTCTTTCCTCGCATTTCCCGCCTGTGGAATTCCCTACCGCATGCTTGCTTCCCCGACGGCTACAACCTCTAGGAGTTTAAATGTAAGGTCAATAGACACCTCCTAACTCACTAACTCACACCCACTCTCTCCAACTCTCTCCCTATGTACATCCTAAGTCGTCTATCACCCTCCTTCTCACATTTCATATACCCAATCCCTCTATGTAACCCCCTGCGCTATAGTGGCAGTGGAATGCCTTGCTTGGGGTGACACGATTTTTAAAAAAAGTGGGCATTTATTTTGTCCCAACAGTTACATTCTTTGTGTGGTGATGTTATTTTTTTTTAATCTTCTCACCCCGAGCAAGGCGGTAATGCCACTGATGTTCAGGGGGCTACATAAGAGTAAAAAAATTAAGTAGAAGAGAATGAAGAGAAAGACGAACCAGTTAGAAAGGAGCAAAAGAAGTATGGGAATACAGGTGTGACGACAGTTGCAAAGGTGGAGAGAAATGAAGGGATATACTGGATGGTGAAGAAAGAACTAGAGTCAATTGATTAAGAGATGAGTATTGACATTGCATTTAAATTCCTGGAGGTTGTAGCCGTCAGGAAAGCAAGAATAATTAAGAGAGTTCCACAGGCAGAAAGTGCAAGAGAAGAAGTTGCAGGAGTAGAATTGTCGTCTGCATTTGATTCATCTAACTGTGAATGGGTTGCACGTGTAAACACCTGTTGCAGAGGCACCAGTGACTTAAGTTCGTTGGAGCAGAAGCCATGAAAGTATTTATAGAACAGACAAAGGGAGGCGACAACTCGTCGGTGGGGAAGTGGCTGTAGTCGAGCCGCCAAGTCGGTACCAATAACATTACTGATTTCCTTAGAAGCCTGTCAAGAACACCGAGATGAATAGCGAGGGCACGTGACCATATATGGCAGCAGTACTCGATGCACGGACGAATGGTTGATTTGTATATATCCAGGATGGTTTCAGACGGGAAAAACATCCTAGCCCAACACAGTAACCCAACCTTCTTAGCAGTAGATTTAGCTAATGTCTCAACGTAGTGGTTCCACTTGAGATCAGAAGAGAGGGTAAGGCCGAGGATGTGTAGTGCATTGCTCTCGGGGAGACTCGTTTGGTCCATGTTTATGGGAGACATGAGAGCTTGCTGTGATGATTGACAGACAATAGCTTAGTATTAGACGCATTGAAATTTACAAGCCACTTCTTATCCCAAATCACCACAGAATATAGATTGCTCTCAAGATCAGCAGCGAGATTATGTTTGTCCGCCACGCCGGGTTTCTTACTGATGCGAGAGTAAATTGTGGTGTCATCTGCGTAGATGCCTACTTGGCTCTTGATCTCGTCTGGGAGGTCATTTATGAAAACAAGGAAGAACGTCGGGCCTAGGATAGAGCCCTGAGGAACACCAGCGTTTGTACAGTAGGGTGTGGAGGTACGCCCTTTCAGGACGACCTTCATTATGCAGTTATTTAAAAAAGATTAGATCAGATCAAGCTAGCGTCCGGTAATACCGTAACCCCGTAGCTTGCATAGAAGGCCAGAGAGCCAAACCCTGCCAAAAGCCTTGAAGATGTCGAGGTCAACAGCACGAGCCTTGCCGGACTTCTCAAACGCATGGAACATGTACTCCGTAACGGTCGTTAGCATGTCTTCCGTGGACCTGGCAAAGCGGAAGCCATACTGCCTGTCAGAGAAGAGTTTATAGGCAGGAGGATGTTGAACTATTTCAGAATTAATTATAGCCTCGAACACTAGTAGAAAATTAGTAGAAGGCTGATAGGGATGGATCCGATGGTTCACCACAGTTCTTAAATACAGGAACGACAGAAGAGAACTTCCAGCATGCAGGAAAACAGGAAGCAGAAAGACAGTAGTTATACAGTTTAGAGAGGACAGGTGTGAGTTCAGGGGCACATTTCTTAAGGAGAATCACCGAGATTCCATCACCACCGCGCGCCTTATGGGGGTTAAATTTTGAAATTACTCGGGATACTACTGTTGGGGTAATATGTACGTCGTACAGTTTAGCCTCAGTTCTAAAAGGGAAGTGGAGTTGGATGAGAATCTGCGAGCAAAGCACTCAGCTTTGTCTGCAGATGACGTGAGAACCTCAAATTCATTGATTAAAGGAGGAATGGAGGATTTGCTATTGTTCAGCACCCGTTTGCATAACCGCCAATATTCCTTGGAGCCGAACTTGCGGTCAGCTATGCGCTGTCTCATTTTCTTGGTAAACAACCGCTTGGCGTCATTCAGGATTCTCTTGCATTCATTACGGGCAGACGTGTATAGGCGCCTATTGTGATCAGATGACTGTCTCCGGAATATTCGGAAGTAGTGGTTCCTGTGGGCAATGGCGGCCGAATAGGCAGGAGAGAACCAAGGAGAGGAATGAGGTTTGAGACAAAACTTCCTGGTAGGTATGAAGGCATCAATGCCAGCTTTCACCCAGGACGAAATCTCAGAGGCACAGTCATCAACTAGATAAAACACCTTTCCCCAGGGGACGTCGCAAAGAAATTTGCGAAAGGCGTCCCAGTCAACTTTTTGGTAGCAGTAGGAGGTCCTATAGGTAGAAGGCTCCTGTGGAGAATGAGAGTGGAAAGAAGTATTGAGAGAGACAACAGCATGGTCGGAGTTGCCGGGAGGGCAAAGCTGCTAGACTTGGCAGGAGTCAGGTGCAGAGATAAAGCATATATATAGTAGAGAGGCGTGTCCAGAAGGAATGCTTGGAAAGCGTGTGGGGAAGTCCGCCACTTGCGTAAGGGATTGGCAAATAGCAAAGTTGATGGCGTGGATGCCGGCCGAAGCAGTAACAGAGTCTTTAAACCACTCACCATGATGGGCGTTAAGATCTCCGAATACAAATATTTGAGCGAATGGGTGGTAGGAAATAGCCTTATCTATGTTGTCAGAAATGCTATCTGGATGAGAACAGTCAGGGGAGGATGGAGAACGGTAAAGAATGAAAAGGTAGCTAACCGAACTGAGAAGTGACAGATGGAGACATACATATTGGTGGTCAGGGGAATCAAGTGATATCACACTAGCTACTGAGAGGTGTTCACTAACGTAAACCCCCAGCCCGTGCATTAGGGTAAGATAACCAGGTATCGAGAAGTCAGTGGAGGGAATTGATGTGTTAAGGTTAGCCTCAGAGAGCGTTAGGATGTCAGGGGACTTTTCGTGGAGGAAAGTTTCTACGCTACAAAATTGGTGCGAATGCCTGGGATATCAGTAAAAGTAAAGTTAAGGAATTTTGGTGATTTGAGTTTGGCTGATTTATGATTTTTCTGATTCTGTTTATTATGTTATGGTCTGTTGATATGGAGGGACCTTGCGTAGAGGATGCAAGCGGTCATTATCCACGATCTGTGCTGGGAGGGAAACTGGCTCGGGCTGCATCAAAGTGTGGCCTTAGAGTTGCCCACCGAAAGCGCTTGCAGAGACACCTATCCATGCGCGACATGTCACTACAAGAACCCCGATATTATACAACTGTTTATCAAAGCAACCGCTCTTGACGCTACGTAAGGGTTAGGGCTCATAACTACCAGTCGGAAACAGCAACCAGGAAACTGCTAACTCGGTACCCTCACAATGATTGGACGTTGCCACCAACCAAACACATAGCAGGAAAATCACGGAAGCACCAATACTGAGATCTGAGGAGAGAATAGAGAAAGCCAGAAACCACATCCTAAACAGTGAAAAAGGGATCAGACTCTACTCCTGTTCAATAGACGTAGGTGGAGTGTGAACCCGCCGATAGTTTGGTCTATCTACGCCAATTTAAAAAAAGTGTGGGTGGTGAACTGCTAAATTTAAACTTAAAGTCCGACAATCAAAGAAATTTATGCCAAGTCAAAAAGAAGACCACGTGTACAATTAAGCATGACAAGTTTAAAATTAAGCAGAAAAAATTACTTACTTTTAAGAATATTTTAAAGAAAGTTGCAACCATCCCACATGTTTCTTCCAGTACGCTAACAAAAAATAATTTTTAATTTTTTGGTCAGTCCACGTGAATACAGAGCAAGGGTTGGTTGTCAACTGTAGCTAGTATCTGTACATCAAAGGGGTAGAAGAAACTAGAATCAGCCCGCAAGGAAAAAAAGACAAACAAATAATCTTAGAGCCCGCTACGAAAAAAGAAAGAACCAAATAAATAATCCGACAATCAGAGAAAGTTTGGCCAAGTTATAAAGACCAAGCGTACAATTAAGCATGACAAGTTTTAAAAAATTAAGCAATTTGGGGTTTTGATTTTTATATACTTTTCAAAATTTATAGTATAGCTATGACTTAATTTTAATGAATCGCTGTTGAACATTTTATTTAATTCTGAAATTTGGCTGGAGTGATTATTAATTGATTTAAAAAGTATTTTCCCTATTTTGGATGTTATTTCTAAGTTGGTTCTGGGCATGACAGTAAACTGCATCCGGCAGCAAGGCTTATGGTTGGGAAGTTTTGAGAAGCATGGAACCACCTCTTAATTGCTGTTGTTCTCAGGTGCACCCTAACCCGCAGTGTTAGCACCTGCTAGAGTCCCAACTATGGGAAAATAGTTAACCCCCAAACTGGGGTCAAAACACTATGAAAGTATAAAAATACACTTCTATAGAAATATATACATAAAAAATAGACTTTTAAAGAAAAATATACATTTTTGAAAGAAACATATTGCCATAATACATTTTTGAAAGAAAAATTATTCTCAGCAAAATATTTTTGAATACAAAACCAGAAGACATTTTCAGTTTTCCAAAATAAAAAATAAAAAATCCAAAACGTTTTCATTAAAATCTGACTAAATCAACCTTCTCACTATAAGCGAACATTAAAAAGAAACTACCTTAAAACCCGACCTTTTTGGCATTAAATAACCTCCCGAGTTTGATATGCCGTTAAACAAAACTCAAACTGAAAGACTTCGAAGTTAAACTGTGGGTTGACCTGAATAATGTTTCGATTTCTATTATTTTTCAGTTTTTTGGTTTGACTGGGATTTTTATTCTAATTTGTTCTTATGGTCAGATTTCTTTCAACCATTTTCATAACTGATTTGTTTGAAGAATTATTTGATAGCCTGTGTTTTATTCCTTTATGGGTGTGTTTGGTTATGCTGTTTGAATGGTTAGATCTTGTGTTTACGTACTTTTCAGTTGTATTTGTTTTCATATATGGAGAGACACTACAAATTTGTAACTTAAATTCTACATCTAAGTATTGGACACTTATATTTCAACTACTATTTAAAATCTAAATTTTTGAAGAGTCTGAAGATCTTTTTTTTTCTTCTGTTATTTTCTCTTTTGTTCTTCGGTGATATCATTAATCCGTTATCTCTGTATAATCCGTTTTTGTTCTGTAAATGATACTATGGCTAACTAATTTGCTTGGCACAATATGCAGACATCGTCACTGTTGCAAGTTTTGACCGTTTTTAATATGCTCCAAATTACATAAAGTTCTTTGCCATTTTTTCTTTCAATATCTACAAGTCTTTAGCTAGTTTGGTACAAATTATTAAGGCTCTTCGGCTTGAATGTAGACTTGTGATTATATCAAATTGTTTAAAACCTTTTCTTTAGGAACATACTATGTATATTTTTCTCGGTCTGCCTGTATCGTGTAATTAAGCTTTGTCAATATTTCCTGTTTTATAAACTCTGTCAATCGGGCATTTGGTTTGTCTCTTCATATACAGTTTTAATTAACGATATTATGCTGCACGTATATTTTTAAATATTTCGTGTTTTACTTCTTTATGTAATTTTTAAATTTAATTTGCAGCTCTAACTTAATTCAACTGTATTTCTATTGAATATTTTATGTAATTCAGAGTTGTTAGGGATGTGTTTATTAATACATTCTAAACAATTTTCCCTATTTTCAACTTTAATTATCAGTTAAAAGATAGTTTGAACAAAATAATGTTTTGTTCCCTCGAATTATTCTTCATTTTCATAATCATTTAATGGTTTATATTCTAATGTATTTTCATGGCCATTTTAATTTAAAGCCCTTTCTTAATCCTTTTTTTTTTTTGTCATCGAAAACTGTTTCGTGAGAAATATATTTTGATAACCTGTGTTCCATTCATTTAGGGCTATGCTTGATTATGTTAACAGTATAATTGGATCCAGTGTACACATAAAATGGATTTTTGCTGGAGACACTGCCACTCCGTACATTAAATTCTACATCTAAGTTTTCGTAAACTTCGTTTTTTATACATTTCGACCTGTATTTCAAAATCGAAGTTCTTCAACAGTATCTTGCACATCTATAAATCGACCATCTGCCCGTGCATTGAATATTGCTGCCATATCAGTTCTGGTGCTTATGCTATCCATCTAGGGGTCCTTGACAAAATCTAATGGAGAAACTGTAATGTCATCGATCCCGACTTGGCAGCTCAGATACAGTCACTTTCTCACCGGCGCAATGTGGCTTCACAGTGTCACTTCTACAAATAGTTTCACGGCTTCTGCTCCGATGAACTTACCTCACAGTTTCCCCATATATATGAATTTACTCAAGCCACACGATTAGCAACTTGGTCCTAGCCTTTTACTGTGAAACTAATAAAATGTCAACGCAAATTCTACTCAAGCAGCTTTTTTCCCGCACTTCTCACCTGTGGAATTAACTTCCGTTTACTTGCTTCCCCGACAGCTACAATCTCCAAGAATTTAAATGTAAAGTCAATAGTCATCTCCTGTCTCACTAACTTGCATCCTCTCTCTCATGCTCCTTTCTCCGTCTACTCCACTCTTATCAGTATTCTCATCCTTCTCTTATCCACTTCCTGACACTCCCTATAACCTGTCACTCTTCCCCATAACTATCCTCCTATATAACACCCTGCAAAACAGTGGCAGTAAAATGCCTTGCTTGGGGCGATATGATTATAAAAAAAAGTATTTTTGATTTGCTGCTCTGTTGACCGGTACTATCACCATTCCGCCATATCTATATAATCCG
The DNA here is from genome assembly GCA_037127315.1 of Ascarosepion bandense. Classification (NCBI taxonomy): domain Eukaryota; kingdom Metazoa; phylum Mollusca; class Cephalopoda; order Sepiida; family Sepiidae; genus Ascarosepion; species Ascarosepion bandense. The sequence continues at coordinate 116,873 of JBBBDQ010000430.1, forward strand.
TGGTTGTCTATATAGATTATCTCCTTGATCTTATTTTTAATCTACAGACCTAAATGTTTGGAGAACTCAATATATTTAATTAATAATATTGTAGGCTCTACAATATATATGTATTGAACACTTTATAATACAATTGTGTAATGGTTTAATTTCATTCTGACCAATAACTTGTCTATAATTATGAATTTATATATATATATATATATATATATATATATATATATATATATATATTGAGGGTGGAAAAATAGCCGTCTGATGCCAAATCAGTCGGATTTTGATCGGGGCTTGAACTAAAACATTAATCTAGCTGCATTAAAGAGCTGCGATACAGCAAAACCGGCATGTCTGCATATATATATATATATATTAATTCAGATACTTCAATCCAAGGGAAAAAAGCAGGAAGGTAAATTCCAAAAACCCGATCCTAATTAATATTGAAAATTTTATTTTAATATTAAAAAATGATACAGGAAGAGAGCTCCATGTAACAAAATATTACAGAGCAAAAATATATATTTATATATATATATTCTTAGAAAATTCACTTTTCAGGAAGAATTCGAATTATAAATGAATAAGCATCCAGATTTCGTGTGTGCTGGTGTTTAGGGCATTAATCTTCAATTTTACCGAATCTTGTTTGTCGCTTGCTAGTAATTATAAAGATAATATAACAGATCGAAAAGTATATGTTCGCTTATATTTCTAGTTATTATGATCATTTCTTTATTATATTTTGCACAAAATTAGGGTGTCGCACAGTACACAATTTTTTTTAAGAGCTTAAAATTCATGCACTTTCGGGGAGACTTGCACTATACATAGTTTTTTTAATCATATATATATATATATATATATATATATATATATATATATATATATAAAATATAATTATATGGTTATGTCAATACTACATGAAAATTTCTATGTTTCGAGATTAATTCTCATCATCAGGCAATGCTGGTGTGGTTGTGCAGACGATTTACATTCAAATGACAAATACTTTCGGTTTACTGTGAATGTATGTGGGTGTTTTTTTGTTTTGTTTTTGTGTGTGTGTGTGTTTGGCTAATCAGAATGGAGATTCACTTAGGGGTTTGACCTCAAGGAATTTACGTGCTAACCAACTTTTTTCCTCCTTTTTTTTTCTTTTTCCTTGACCCTATTCCCCTCTGGTCTGCTTTCCTTTGAGTAAACCCCGAACTTCTATATTTTGCTACATCTATCAATTTGCTGTAAAGTTTACTATCCTGATACAAAGGGTGGGGGAGGGAGAGAATTATAAAAAAAAAGGTAAGAAAGGAAGAACTAACTTATTCTATCTTTGGCTTTATTTTTATTTTCATTTCTATTTTTACCTAATTCATCGGTGAACATCTTATTTAAGTTAGGTTTTATCTATTTTCTAATGTGAATAATTTACAATGTCTACATATGATATTAATTTCGTTACGTTTATTTAATAAATTTTTATTTTTGAGGGATCTAATAATAAATAGTTTTTCATATAAGCATAATGAACATGATTCATTTTAGGAATTATATATATATATATATATATATATATATATATATATATATATATATGCGTGGCTCGTACCATGTGTCCCAGGTTTTTTAAAATACAATGTGTTTTTAGCACGGGGAGTTGTCATTATCACGGTTTTCGTGAAGTAAAATCTACTACTGCTAGAGACTGCAAATATTGTATATACCACTTAGTTGTAAAACTCTGATAATAGAGTAGTTTATCTCCATTTCACTGTGTATCTCTTCATTCTACGATACAACAAAAGTATGTCAAAAAATTCCAAAAGTTACTTTCGTTAAATGGCCATTTCTGCGAGAAAATTCAACAACGATCGAAAACAAATAATTTTTTCTTCTATCATTGCTGAGGAATAGATAATATTCTCGCTGAAATGGCCATTCAAAGAATGTAAATTTCGGAATTGTTGACATACCATATATATTTGTGTGTGTAGATAGATAATACTATTTACATCGAGCCCTCCACCATGATGAATTTTAATATTAATAAATTTAATATTAATAGGATCTTTTTTTTTATTTTCCCTTGTTACTCATCTTTTATATATATATATATATATATATTTCGACAGTTCTTTAAATTTTTAATTCAGTTTTCTTTGATACTTCGTCATTGCTTAAGTATTCCGTCGACTGTGTTTTCAACACCCTTCTTGAGAACCATATTTCTGTTGAGTCAAGAGTGTAATTTATCGATGGGGAGATATTACAACAATTCAGCGACATATAGTACTTATTTTGAAAATATATTTCATTACTTTTATCTTTGTTGTCACGAGATATTTCTGTTTCTTAATCAGTCAGTTAAGCCATATGTGATTGGGCGATCATGCCCCAAAAGTGACATGAATCCATGAGCAGATGTTTTACTTTCTGCGGTAGAATAGTTGCCAACCATGATAATAGAACCTAATCTCTCCTGTTATTTAACCCATATCTGGAAGAAAATGAGTTAATACTTTTTCGAAGGTATTTGCGCATAAGTGAATGCAACGAATCCGTCTGGGATATGAACTCAGCTCTCAGTTTCTTAATACTTAATTTTGGCAGATGTCTTTCAGGTTGTGTTATTAATATCTAAATATAATCGTCAATAATCTAGTGTGTTAACTTTTCTTTCTGTTTTTTTGATTTATCAAATCTTCGGCAAAATGCAGAATAACGTATAAATAAAGATTAAACGCATATATTTCGCCGATTCTTTTATCTCTGGCAACACACACACACACACACACACACACACAAACGTAAATGTCCTTGTACAATTTCGTATTTGTCAAATATTAAAACGTAATTGACGAACCATAATTCAGAAATATCAAGAACAATAAAAACCTGAAAATATTAAAAAGTCACAATAGAGGAATTAAATAAATGAAAATAAATCTTTATAAAAATGACAAATAAATGATTCATATCCCTCAAATCTGCAGAATATTTTAAGTAAATTAAAAACATTCGAAATAAAACAATTTTCTTGTTCTATAATACGATTCAGCTTTAAATTTAATTTGAAATCGAATTGATTCTTTATATAAAAAAGAAAATATTTCGTTATAATTTATTTGATGTTTTGGAAAATTAATGTTTCGACTAAAATTTTGTTAAATTCTTAGTAAATTCACTTTTCATGAATAATTACAATCATAAGTGAATAAGCATCCAGAGTTCGTGTTTGCTGATGTTTAGGGCATTGTTCTTCAATTTTACAAAATCTTGTTTATTCTTTGCAAGAATTTATAAAGATAATATAATATACCCAAAAGTATATCTTATATATTTGCATATATTTGCATATATTTCTGGTTATTATGATCATTCTCTTATTATTTTTTGCACAAAAATAGAGTGTTGCATAGTACACAATTAATTTTTTTAAAGAGCTTAAAATGATGCATTTTCAGGGAGAGTTGCACTATACATAGATTGTTATTTTTAATCATTTAGCCCCAAGCAATTCCTGATCGCCACTAGTGCGTAATGGGTTACAGTGAGAGAAAATATTAGGTGCAGAAGATATTGAAAAAGGCTGAACGGGATTTAAAAAGATATAAGATGGCATTTAAGTTTTGAAAGATTGTAGCTACCAGGGAAGTAAATAAACGGACAGTGTTCTAAAGCCGTGAGGTACGAGAAAAGAAACTGTTGTAGTAGAAGTAGCCGTTATATTTGAACAATAAAATGGTGGGACATAGATGCTAAACTAGTAGAACACTTTTTTCTGAAGGAGTAAAATGTATACCAAAAATTTCAGGTGTCGTACTATACATAAAAAAGGATATGGGTTTTGTTGCAATGGATATCTGTTCGGAAAGAGAAATCGTGGAGCCGAGTTCGAATTCCAGTTGAATTCCTTACATTCATTTACGCACAAATACCCTTGGGAAAAGTATTAATCTCACTCTTAGCTCCAGTTATGGGTTAAAGAATAGAACATTGGATTCTATAGCCTTGGATGGCAACAAGTCTACCGAAGAAGGCAATATGCTGCTGCAAGATAATCTTCTGCCTAGTCAGTCATGTCTCGAAAGGGACATGATCGCCCAAAGCGTGTATCACGTGTGACACTTAACTGACTGGTTGACTATACATAAAGTAGACTTATACACGGATATATACGGTAATTATGTTTCGTTAAAAATCGTGACTTTATAATTTCATAGTATTTTATGGAAAGTGTGACACAGAGATCCGAAGGCGAATTGGTATGGCAAGGGATGCGTTCCAGAAGCTGAGTAAAGTACTAACACACAGGAAAATTTCAATAGAAACAAAGAGTGCTGCATTGCTATGTGATGTCAGTTCTTCAATAGGGCAGTGAATGCTGGACAATATCATCGAAAATGAGGACAAATCTTGAAGCAGCGGAAATGAAGCAGAAGGATGCTGTGGATATCCTGAACTGAACATGCAAGCGACGATGAGGTGTTACAAAGAATGGCAACAAAAAGGAAATTAATACTGAGCATCAGGAAGAGACAACTGAAGTTCCTGAGACATGCAGTAAGGAAGAAGAGCTTGGAGAACCTGATACTGACTGGCCAGATAGAGGGAAAAATAGACAAAGGAAGGCAGCAGATAACATATTTGCAGGTCCTGATCAGGTGGATGATGGAACGGGGGTTGCGAGGTGTAACAGTAGCAAACATACTAAGAGCCACCAGGGATAGGGAGACGTGGAGAATCATGATCGCCTACGTTCTGAAGGGACAGAGCACATAGAAGAAAAAGAAGTATTTTATTGAGGGCTTCGTATTGTTTTTGATAATGAAAAATAAATCTCTCTAAAATGATAAATAATGTGACTTCTAAAATAATAATGTTTTTCAATTGTCTTTAGGACGTTATTACATACTCAGTGCTTTCCAATTAAGCATTTCGTAGCATGTCAGTTACCTCCCATGAACATCATCAGCCTCGCAATTTAATCTCACCATGTTCGTTGATTGAAAAACAAATAGATATTTCAATTCTTCACCGAGAATCAAATCATAGTCTTTTATTGGATTCTAATGTGGCCCGAGGAATGCACGATTTCTGAGAATAATCTAGCAGGCAACAAAGGTAAGATGAAAATGAACTGCTCTTGTCAGTGCATATCAGATTAAATAAGATATTCCTTGCCAATAGCATCTGCGAGACTATTTAATTCTTATCAAGCGTCGTCGCTCTGATCCATTACAGAAACTCGATGAATATTAATTGATGTGCATATCAGAAAACTTGAAGGTTGACTGAATGTAATATACTAATTAGGAATTACTGGCTAATATTCTCACATTGCATTACTGCGTGGCTTCTGGAAATAAACTCTGCCTTTGAATTTTGAAACACCTCTGAGGCAAATTTAGACCGGCTAATATTTGTCAGTTACATAGGAAAACGGATTAGCCAAACGCTATTAAAATTTGTATACGGTTGACCGATAGCCGACCCATTGACCTACATATGTCCATCTTCCCAATTTTTATATCATTGCCAATTAGTAAGAACGATAAATCATAGCTGTAGTCTAATCCGTTTCTACTCTACAATCAGTAAGAATTTATCAATGAAACAGTGGTACAGACGACATATATATATATATATAAAGGAAAGATTAAGGCATACACGTCATTTCATTAAAAATTTGAAGTATGGCATATTTCAGGCGAACCATCATCAGCTTCCCTCTTCATTGTAAAGAAGATTTTATACGAATGAAATTCACAAAAGCCTAAAGAAAACGAAATAAAAATAAAGATCGCTCCCTTAAAAAAGAAAATTTAAGAAAAAATACATCATTACATCAGTTCGTCGAATACACACACATATTCATACATAACCATATATATACACAACAAATAATAAAATGATATACAATCGTCGAAAATGATTTTTACAACGGAGAAAGTTCGCCAAAAGCATCAAAGCTTCTAATCGTTAATTGAAATGTTTACTCTAAGTTTTGTTAGCGTTGAAATGTACTTCTAAAACAGCAAAGTTATTTCGGGATCTTAACGAAATGTGACGGAATGTGCCGAATCGTAGCGGCCGCTGGCGGAGTGTATGGGGGTATTGACAGCGGGTGGCACTCTGCCGAAAATCTGAACATTTAGCTCTCCAACTGAATTTTCGTGTCGAGCATCTATTTTTATAACCAATTTCGATCCTCTCTGGGGATCCGACCGGCTCACATTCTTCGGCCAATGAAAATCGGTCTCCGCCCCTTCGATTTGCGGATGTCTTAGCTCGACCAATGAGATCATGTCAACTCACACCGAACCGAATCCAGCTCGGGTCATTTCGGACTGTTGGGCTACACAGCGGCCTTGACACCTGGGTGACCTTATCAAATCACTCTGGCACTTGTTTTGTCTACGCGTTTTCAGATTAGTGGAATGCATTTCAAATCTAAGAGAAATCCATATTGAACATGAAAAGAGGCGTAAATCATAAAAGATGAGAAATGTATATTTATCCAAAATAACGTTATTTTATGCTCCCGTGATTTTAGAAGCACTTGATGGTACTAAAAAAAAATTTTCTAAGCTCACATCGCGTGATGCAATAAAACATTAATAATATAACCAATTTCAATTTCTCTCTCCGTTGTTTTAAACCAATCAAAGGAACGTATCCCCGCGGGAGAAGGGAAAGCATCACCGCGTGAGATAGTGTCACAGTTTTATAATTGCGAGTTCAGCGGCATTTATTTTTTTTAAATGGTGCTTAATGCAACATATATTGTAGAGCCCAATAGAATTAAATTTATTTTTTATTTTAAATTAATTTTATTTACAATAAGGAAATTCCTGTTTCGCGATTTTATCTGCAATTTCCTGATATATATATATAGTCATCACATTCTACCTCTGAGCTACAGGCGCTCGGTAGACAGAGAGTACAAACAACACACAAACAAGCAACACGCATATAAACACGATCATAAATTTAAACGCGCACATATACTACCACAGTAAAAATATCAGAGCTAACTCAGGTCATCTTAATAGCATGCAAATAAGACGACAAACATTTAGCCATGCTCAAAAAGGAAGCAATAAAAAACAATTAACCATTTGGAAATACGATTCCACTTAAAAAGCAATAAAAATCACTTAACCACCTGCACCATTCAAGAGATAAATCCTCCAAGCACGCTAAAAAATCAGAACAATAAAAAGCAATTAAAAAACAATTAACTATCTTTAATATTTAAAAAATAGAAATTCAGCATAAAAATAAATAAAACTCACGCAAAAAGATATCAAATTACATTAATATTCATATAAATCCGAAAATATAAACATTTTAAAGAAATAGTAGAATAATCAGGATGCCTAACTTGTGAAGACATCATAATAATGCCTTTAAGAACGTTCGAAGTCAGTATGACTGAAACAACACTAATTGAAAAACCTCTCCATATTATATATATATATATATATATATATATACAAAGAAAAACAAAATCACTTGAATTAATAAAATACAAAAAAACACATTATTAGAAATAAACTGTTTTTAAAAGTGTTCTTTAAGTTTTTATTATTAATAATGTGAGTCTTTCCCTTGCATGGTCGTAGCCAATTGCTCACTATCGGCAACATACTTTGTTACTTTGAGACAGGATGTGCGTTGTGGTCCAGTGGATATCGGCTCCAAACGAGAAACCGGGGAGCCGAATTCCAGTTGAATCCATTGTATTCACTTAAGCGCAAAATACCCTTGGGAAAGGTATTACTCCGTCTCTTCCTTCCAGTTATGGGTTAAATAGCAGGACAGATTGGGTTCTATAACCTTGGTCGTCAACCAGTCTACCGCAGAAAGCAATGGCAAACTACTGCGGGATAATCTTCTGCCCAGTCAGTCATGTCTCTTTCGAGACATGATCGCCCAACCGTGTATCACGTATGGCACTTAACTGACTGACTGACTTTGTTACTTTGAGTTTTACACAATTTTCTAAATGTTCAGATGTAAAGCAACTTTCTTGTGGACTTAACCCTGCTTTTGTGTGAGAGAAAATTTGCTCAGAAGAATTAGTTGAACCAAAAGCCGAAAGATGAGCAAAATCATTTTTCTTCAACTTGATGGAAGATTTCGGGAGAAACAGCTCTTCAAGCTAAGAGTTGTATAATTAGAAAGGTTTCTTTGTCGATTAGTTGGTGACTTTATTAACGGTGCTATTAGAAGGTGAAACAAGCAGAAAGTCCAACGAACGAGCAGTTTTAAACACTTAAATATCTTTGCGTTACTGGAACCAACGGACAACATGTTAATTATTCATAGCCAGATAATGAAAAAGATTGCTCCTTATCCCTTGTCGCTCTTCTGTCGCCTACTTCTGTTCTCACTCTAGCTCCACGCGCCATAATCCATCTTCTCAAACCCAACAAACATAACTTGCATTGCTTTCACTTGTCTCTCTTCCCCTTTATCAGTCCTGTGATTATCAAGTCCTCGAAACATTCCTTTTTTTTTATTATACTAGCAGTATAACCCGGCGTTGCTCGGGTGTAATGAAAGCTTTAAAACTAATCCATGGTCCTGGAGCTCAGACTCTTTGGACGTTGGCACGGAAGACTAAAAACAAATAGTTGTTTCCAGTTGAAGCGAAAGCGTAGACTGAAAGAAAAATGAATGGATGTAAGTCAAATTTTGATTTCCTGGTATCAATATAAATTTATTTTGCACTATTGTAAGAACTGCAACCTTGAAACTTCTGACTATCGTTTCTTATGTCTTTGTCTATGAGTGTATCAAATTTGATTAAAATCGGAGCATTCCTTCTATAATCCAATTTTTTCGATTATCGATTTTCGATATTTATCGGGGGTACCTCGACACAAAACCTAGCTAAGACCACTCGCAGACGCTTATAGTACATCTGTGTAAATTTTCAAGAAAATCGGTTCCGCCGTTTCGCAGTCTATAGTTAACGGACACACACATACACAGACACACACACACAGACAAGTTCCATTTATAAATAAGTTTAGATGTCACCAAAACTTCAGCCCTCCCTTCCTGATGTCAATGTTAATGGTTCGATTTTCGATGTTTCATTTGCGGCAGTGGGTCATTAGAAATTGATTGGCCCGCCATGTATAGCATGCGTGCCGTAATACAACAAGCCACGCCTTAAAGCATCATGGGAAAAAACTAAATAAATAATGGGTTTAAAAATAACTTCGTTGAAAACGCGCGGATAGCAACACCTTCTTTATGTGTCCTGTACCGTCTCTTGCCTTTATCCCAGTGGTTCCCAAACTTTTTTCTGCAATTTCCCTCTACAACCAGTTCAACCATCCCGATTTCCCTCTTCATGTATATCAGAGAAAGAGCAGTTAAAACACACTGAGACTATTTATTAATTTATTTTTAGAATGTAGAAATATACTGATAAATCTTTAGTTACAGAGTAAAGTGGTTAACGAGCAGTTAGTAACAAATAAGCATAGCCACAGAAAGTTGTTAGTAACAAATAAAAGCACTTTTGTTTGCTCTTCTACTTTAGAATTAAATCAGTGAGAAGGGTGATGCTGCTTCTTGTGTACCAGTGTATCAATATCACTGTTAGTTTTGGCAAGCGCGCAACGTAAGAGATTTATTTATTTAGTAGGTAATGTAATTATTTCCCCACTGGTAGCTTCAAATTCCCCCGGGGGAAATTTCCCCCAGTTTGGGAATCTCAGCTCTATCCCGTGTCGCTCTTAAGACATTTCCCCTTGCTATCCCTCCTAAACTCCGCTGTACCATCCATTTCCCCTAGCCCATCAATAAGTCTCATGTTTCTTTTCCCTGTCTCTCTTTCCCTTTATCCGTCTTATAATTATTAGAAAACCAGGCCAACGCATGAGGAAAAAATAGACAAAGAAAAACACCTTATGGTTAGACATATTCATTGTTGTACTGTAGGGTCGTGCTCAATCGGAAAAACAATCCCTAATAAACCAATACGCTAGTTCGGTTGTATGTGTCATAGGTATTGTTCGTTATGTCTACTTCTGCTAATTATTAAAATACCTAGGAAGCGCTCAGACAGAGGATGGTAAGCGCGAAGTTGAGGTTAGAAGAGACATTGGCTTGGACAAGGATGCATTTCAAAAGCTAACCAGGGTACTGAGATTCAGAAAATTTTCATTAGAAATAATGAAAAAGTGCTGGAGTGCTATGTGATATCTGCCCTTCTGTATGGAAGTGAATGTTGGACTATCTCCTCAAGCATGAAGGTGAAGTTTGAGGCAGCAGAATTGTGGTTCTACAGAAGGATGCTGAGGATACCATGTACCGAGAAAATGAGCAAGGATGAAGTGTTGGAGAATATGGAAACGAGAAGAAAATACATACTTAACATCAGGAACAGACAGCTGAGGTCCCTGGTGTACGTAATAAGGAAAGAGGGTATAGAGAATGCAATACTCACAGGTCAGATAGAAGGCTTGAGCAATCGATGGCGGACGTGATTTGGGAGAGATACCAAGAGGAAATATATTGAGAGTGACAAGAGAAATCCATGATCGCCCTTGTCCTGAAAGGAAAGGGTACACGATGATTTTTTTCGTATTTTTAATAACCTGATTTTTTTTTACTCAAACAACGGTTACCGATCTGTTCATCAGGCGTAAAAATTTCAACCAGTCACCGTTTCGATCTACTTCTCTCTGCCGTGTCCCTTCAGACCGTAGGTGATCATGAGTTTCCACATCTCTCCATCCCTTACGCTCTTAAGGCTCTAACCTCTATTATCCCGTTCAATAACCGTGTCTTCATCCATCTGCTCAGGATCAATAAACATATCAGGCGTTGCTTTCTTTTGTCTCTCTTCCCCTTATATTCGTCCTGTGATCATCAGGTTCTCCAAACCCTCCTTTTCTTTTCAGTCAGTTAAGTGCCATATGTGATACACGCTTGGGCGATCATGTCTCTTTCGAGACATGATTGACTGGGCAGAAGATTATCCCGCAGTAGGTTGCCATTGCTTTCTGCGGTAGACTGGTTGCCAGCCAAGGCTATAGAACCCAAATCGGTCCTGATATTTAACTCATAAGTTGAGGGAAGAATACGGATTAATACCTTTCCTAAGGGTATTTTTGCGTATGTGAATGCAAATAGTTCAACCGAAATTCGAACTCGGCCCCCCGATTTCTCGTTCCGAGCAATATCCACTGCTCCACAACGCACATACAGGTTCCAAAATCTTAAACACTCTCTTCCTGATATCAAGTATCAATTTCCGTCTCTTGTCTATCCTCTTCAAAACCTCGTCATTGCTCACGTTTTGTCTATGATATCTTCAGCATCCTTTTGTAGAACCATATTTCCGCTGCTTCGTCTTTACTTCATCTTTGGTGAGATTGCGCAGCATTCATTGCCATACTGAAAGGCAGATATCATATAATAATCTAGTACTCTCTTCTTTGTTTCCAGTTAAATTTTCAGTCTCTTAATACTGTACTCAGCTTCTGGAATACATATTTGGCCATGCCAATATGCCTTCGGGTCTTAGTAGCGCACGTTGCGTCCTCTGTTAGAAAAACTTTCCATGTATTTAAATTTCTGCACCTTTTTGTTTTTAATTTTCCCTACATATAATTGGCATTTCGGGTTCTTTTTTATAATGATTATCATGCATTCGATTCATCGATTTCTAAGCACCATGTCGAGGATAATACTTGTGCTACGTTAAAATTAACTTACTTTTGTTTGCTGTTGTATTAACATGATCGTTTTAATTTTATTTTTAGCAGAGAAAAATAACAAAATAATTATTATATTAAAATTTATTTCGATCTTTATTTTAAATTCTTTTCTGATCAAATTACTTTATCTTACACTTAGAATCACACAAAATTCATTCGTAAGGGGTTATTCAAGTGATTTCTCTAAGAGATAATAAAGGAGTTGATGGAAATTTGAAAATAGAACAACGTAACTTCTATGAGTTATTCAATGACAACCTTTTGAATAATTTCACATCTAGCAAGGTAATAAAGCCACAAAGATGCAAGGTGCTAGTATATGAGAAACACATGTTTAATTAGGAAGAACAATAAAAGAATGGGGATGAAAAATACAGATGAAGTTTTATTTAGATTTTTAAAGAGCAAATTTGACGGACATGCAAGGAACTGGAAGAGAGTTGCACAAGCGAGAATTGCAATAGAAGAAACTATCAGAATAGAACTGACGTTTACATCTATTATGACAATAAATTTGAGAGTCTCAGAAATTACTGGAAAGATACTATAAAAACTCGAACTGATGGAATTATTAGATCATTAGTTTGCTTCAAAAGTTCATGACATGAAACTGATTCAGCTATTAAATGATATGTTTACCCTGATTTGTGGGGCAGTGGATATCGGCTTGGAACAAGAACTCGCGCAGCTGAATTCCTTGAATTCATTTACGCACAAATATTCTCTTCCTTCCAGTTATGGGTTAAATAACAGGATAGATTGGGTTCTGTAGTTGTGGCTGGCAACCAGTCTACCGCAGAAAGCAATGGCAACCTACTAAGGGATAATCTTCTGCCCAGTCTGTCATGTCTCTTTCGAGACATGATCGCACAATGCGTGTATTAAGTATCGCACTTAACTCATTTAACCAAAAGTCAAAATCCGATTCGGCGGTTAACAGTCATATGGTGGTTTATAAAAATCCTATCATGTTACAGCTGAAATGGCTAGAAAAGACACGGACCAATTTCCTTCATTACACAGACTTGTTCCGATATATAAACATCAGTTTCGTTGACAAACAGCAATTTCGACAGATCAAAAGAATTTTATGTGCAATTTAAAAAAAATCAAAGTTAAAATTGTACAAATTAGAAAAGATCTGCGACAACAAAAAAACATATAAATAATTATTCCACTGATTATAGTTTAGAGTCATTTAATTGAGTTTAGTGAAAGAAAAAGACACTAGTAGCGATTTCCTAGTGAAGATTGGCATAACAACATTGTAATAACAGTATTAGACTAGATTAGTAACCATTATTTAACTGAGAATGGTTATATAATTTTTAAATTATCGTTGCACAAACATTTAAAAATCAGTTAAGTGCCATACGTGATACACGCTTTGAGCGATCATATCTCAAAATAGACATGATTGACTCGGCAGAATGTTATTCCGCAGTAGGTTGCCATTGCTTTCTGCGGTAGACTGGTTGCCATCAAAAGCTATAGAACCCAATCTCTCTCATTATTTAACCCATAACCGGAGGGAACAGACGGTTTAATACTTTTCCCAGGGGTATTTGTGCGTAATTCAATGCAAGTAATTAAACTTGAATTTGAACTGGGTACCCCGATTTGTTGTTCTGAGTCAATGTCCATTGAACCACAACGCACATCCTTTTAAAGAGTACATGGGACTTAAACACTTATACATAAAACTTTTGTTTTTTTTATTTTAAAATCTATTCAGCCCAAGCAAGGCAGGACATCTACTAGCGAGCGTGGAGTTACAATGTGAGAGAAACAGGTTACAAAGAGTTTCAAGGATTAAATATGAATGATATTCAAGGATATAAATATGTCAATTAACATTGTGCTAAAACTGAAAGAGATTGTAATTATTAGAGAGTCAATAAACGGAGTGGAGTTCCATAGGCGGGAAATACGAGAAAAGAAACCGACAGAGTAGAAGAAATGGTTACATTCAACTGTTTCAACGGTAAACGGGTGAGACCTAGATGCCAATTTAGTAACACGCGTAAATTCATGCGGTCCCCTGCACCAGCGAAAATAGTTCGAGGGAGCAGGTGCCATAAAAAATACTTATCACCGAATTTGATAAATTAATATAGGGAAATAAATTTGTGGCTTTCGTTTTCCTTTTATAATGTGGATGCTTCACCACGCGATGATGTGCGACATTTTGCATTTTCTCGCCCGGTTCACTTACATATCATACGGTTGTCTTACGCGTACAAATCCTGAAAGCAGCTTTTTCGAATACTAATTTATATAGCCAAGGACGCATTCTAAAAGCGGAAGATAGTTTTAACAGAGAGACAAATTTCGTTGGAAACAAAGAAAATAGTACTGAAATGTTTACGTGATATTTGGCCTCCTGTATGACAGTGAATCCCCTCAAAGATGAAAGGAGACACTTGAAGCAAGAGAAATGTGGTTCGAATGAAGGATGCTGATGATTCCATGGATCAAACACATGACCAACAGCGATGTTTTGGAGAGAATGTAAACCAAAATAAAACTTATACTTAACATCAGGAAGAAACAGTTGACACTTCTGGGACATGTAATGTAGAATCAGACACTCATAGAGCGGATAGAGGGAAAGTAAAAAAAGGAAAAACAGCGCGGGACATAGCTGATGCTTATAAGCAACAAGCATGTCCGTTTAATACCACCAGCTATATATGTCTGACTATATCGAATCCATTGCTAAATCCGCTGCTATGAAAGTCGGTTCTCTGTGTAGGGCCCGAAAGTTTTTTCCGTCTAAATCTATCCTGCACATATATAAATCTACCATCCGCCCGTGCATTGAATACTGCTGCCATATCTGGTCGGGTGCCCCTGCTATTCTCCCCGGGCTTTTCTATAAGGTTCAGAGGAGGGTCTGTAATGTGACAGATACCGACTTGGCTGACCGCCTGCAGTCTCTCTCCCACCGGCGCGACGTGGCATCCCTGTGTCTCTTCTATAAATACTTTCACGGCTTCTGCTCCGATGAACTTAGATCACTGGTGCCCCCTAAATACGAATTTGCACAAGATACTTGGTTGGCAACTAGATCCCACCCTTTTACAGTGAAACCGATAAAAAGCAACCGCAACTTCTACTCCAAGAGTTTCTTTCCTCGCACTTCCCGACTGTGGAATTCCCTTCCACACGATTGCTTCCCCGACGGCTACAATCTCCAGGAGTTTAAATGTAAGGTCAAAAGATACCTCCTAACACACTAACTCGCTCCCAACCTTCATCCTCGGTATCATTACTCATCTGTCACCTTCCTCCTGACATTCCCTATGTCTAACCACTCCTTCTCTTTACCTTCCCCTATGTAGCCCCATGCGCAATAGTGGCAGTGGAATGCCTTGCTTGGGGTGAAATGATTAAAAAAAAAAGCAAACGAATGGCAGAGCAGGATTTGGGAGAAGTAAGAAGACAAAACATGCGCTTTGTAGGGTAGTGGATATCGGCTCGGAACGATAAATCGGAAAGCCGAGTTTGAATTCCAGTTGAATTCCTCATATTCACCTACGCGCAAATATCTTCGGGAAAGCTATTAATCCGTCTCTTTCCTCTAGTTATGGGTTAAATAACAGAAAAAATGGGTTCTATAGCTTTGGCTGGCAAGCAGCCTACCTCAGAATATATTGGAAACCTAGTGCGGGAATATTTCCTGCCCAGTCAGTCATATTTAATTCCAGACATGAACGCCCAAGCGTGTATCACGTATGGCATTTAACTGACTGAAGAAGACAAAAGTTATTAAAAGGTACAAGTCTATGTGAAGTCTATAAACCATGAAAAACCAAACCAAACTGGCATAAGAAATCAGCTCTCTGTTTTGTTTCTAACTAAATTATCCTGTTCCGTGATAGTTGCACAGCTTTTGGAAGATATATTTCGCAATTCCAGTGGGTCTTCAGATGTAGTTGTCACATTGTAAGACAATACGTATATATTTACTTTTTCTAACTATTGGATTCCGCCAACGCCCATTCACGTCCTGGTTTGTTCATATTTTCTTACATATGCTGCTCAGTTCTTTCCTTCTAACTTTCCTTTAATATCTTCTATACGTGTTCCTGTAGATTACATTCTGTCGTTGCTATCAACGCTGTATCATAAGCTTATCTTATATTGACATCATTGAATAAAGAATCCAAGTACATCAAATTCTTGATTAAAATCAGTATTACGGGCCAACCAGACAGGGTTAGAACTCAATGCACAGTATAAATCTGCAAGACAGCCACGTTAACCTCGAGCTCATTTAAATATTTATGAACATAAATTTCTGTATACTAAATGCAACTTATGTAACGGGAAAATGTGTCTGACGTTTGATGGATTAATTTATTTGTAATTTATTTGATAAATGGCAGTGTTCTGTGGCAATGTTCGTGAGATTACATCGTGAAAAGTCGGTATATAATCAAATAGTCTGGCTGAGCGTTGCCAATCAGTGAAAACGAATGGGATTCTGTTCAAAACCATTAAAAAATGTCATAAATACGAGAATATGTCTACGTATCTGTCGATATATAGCATTGTCTTTACAACCGCTTTCTAAGATACAATGGTTAAAATGATTCTGAGCGATGGAAATCGTGGTAAAGATCCCATTTTTTGGCACCATGAGGAGTAGTGCTACCAAATCAACAACAAAGGAAAGCACCAAATAGCAGAAACCACAACATTTGATAAATTTCAAAACCTTAAACGTGATACCACATGGAACTTAAAGTGTAAAATATTCGGCAGTAGCTGAATGTAAATAGTGTAAATAATATTTTATTCTCTAGTTTTGAGAAAACCTAGCATTTTTATCGGAAAGATTTCACATATTAAAGAGTTAAAATATTTTAATGGATTTCTGAACATATTCAGGTCTCCAAATTTTAAAATCTGTTAAGTAAAAATCTATAATCTTTCTTTAAACGAGTGGGCCCGGGCCGTCAGAAATGACAGCAAAATATTTATATCGATATAATGTCTAAAATGACGGCAGTATATATATTGATACTATTGAGTATCTTTTACTAAGACAATAAGGAAAAAAATACGAACCCCTATTCATGACAGAAGCGAAATAATATATATATATATATATATATATATATATATATATATATATAAACACAATACCGGTCATAATTATTAGGTAACACTAGTTTAAAAAAATGATGTGTTTCATACTATTTTTAGTATTTATTGCCAAGTGGATAATTCTATATGAAAATGGAATGGTTCTTTTGCTATTAATTTGCCAAATTTTATAGGACAGCCAGGAAACCTTTGTTTCGGCCAGCCATTAAGAAGAAGAGACTGGCATAGGAAAGAGAATACAAAAACTGGACACCAGAACAGTTCATTTGATGCACATGTTGTTGTGCAGTATTAACAGAAGAACCATTCTATTTTCATTTAGAATGATTCCCTTGGCAATAGATACTAAAAATCGTATGAAACTGGGATGACCTAATAATTATGGCCTGTATATATGATTAACGATGATTTTTATAGTAGAGAGTATTACTAATTCCGTTCCAAAATTATATCCCTTACCCAGGAGTTAGAGAAGCACGATAGACTTTCATTATTTTCTCTTGATATCAATTCACTTGGTCCAACTTTGCTTAAGCATTGCAATTCCATCATGGATGAAGGTGGCCTCTTTGTTCTCCAAATACTCCTACACAGCACATGTGATCCCATCATTGTTTTCCAAATGGTGATCACGCAGGTGTGATATGAGGAAACAGGAAGAAGTCTTCTAGTTCGATGGGGTGACAATTCAAAGCTGAAGTTGACTGCTTCAACCACTTCATCCTAAACAGTTAGAAGAACAGCTCCGTTATCTTAGAGCAAGAGCCCACCTACCCTCGGTTTCCCTCTAAGTTTCGGCTCTTTTGTTTCTTTCAGTTGCATAATATTGGACATAATTTTTCTTTTCTTTTTCCGGGCAGTTTATCAAGATTACAGATGTGCATTGTCGTGCACTGGATATCGACTCGAAACGACAAATCGGCGACCTGAGTTCGAATTCCATTTGAATTTCTTTCGTTCACTTGCGCACAAATACCCTTGGGGAATGTATCAATACGTCTCTTCCCTCCGTTTATGGGTTAAATAATATGACAGATTGGGTTTTAAAGCCTTGGTCGGTAACCAGTTTACCGTAGAAATAATGGCAAAATAATCTTCTGCCCAGTCAGACATGTTTCTTTCGTGACATGACCGCCCAAAGTAGGTATGAAGTATGGCCATTAACTGACTGACTAAATGTAACAGTATTTACACGTAAATACACTTTTTGGTTTAATACTACGGAGTGAAGGAAATTGTTATTAATGTTTTTGTTAATTGTGCGTTATTGTAATTCGCGATGTAAGTTCTGATATATATATATATATATATATATATATATATATATATATAATGCTTCTGTATTATAAAATCCCAAAAATAGAGAAATTAGCTGGAAATTTGAAAAAAACATTTATTGTATTCGAAGCAAATTTTTGGGGGGCCAGTGTAAGTGAGAAATGGCGATAGTCACAACAAGTTGTGAAGACTTTTGATGGGGTTAAATTAAAGTCAAATCCTTGCTCCCACATCTGCTGGAAAATGATTTTACAATTTCTGAAATCCTAAGTTGATGTAATTGGGAAGAAGAGGGCAAAAAGAATGTACGTCGTATGAGGAGTGTCGTATCATTGGTTGAACTAAGGGCATGATATAACTTAAAATGTGTAGGTGGAATATAATCTCATTGGTCAAGGATTTGATTTGCATAAAGATATCATGTGTCTCGCGGCATCTCTCAAGAGAATTGGGGACAACTATAAAAATCGAGATCCCAGTGAAAAAAGCAGTAATTAGAGTTACACTCTGGATGTAACGAATGAGGGAAAAGATTTCCCAACCGGGCGCAATGCCAATTGGACTGCCAGCCGTAAAGAGAGGCTGATCGCCTTCCATAGAGCTCCGGGTTGAAGATGTAACGAAACAGCTTGCCGCCGATTAACTTAAAATTTTTAAAGTCAATTACTGCGCTTCTGATAGAATTCTAGCTAAAGAGGTATAGAAACAAAATGAACCGAGAAAGAGTTAAACTAGCTGAAAGGAGATTTTTTATTGCCGAGCGAAGGAGACAAGTCGAATCTACTATTATCACCAGAATGCTCAACTTCGGCCATTTTCGTAAAGCTTCTGTAAAGAGCTGTGAATCGACTTATTTTTATTTGAGAAATTGAAAGCTCTGATTATTTTCAACGAAAACTTTGCACCACTGTGAAAAAGCTTTTCTTATTTGGAAAATCGAAAGCAGTAATTACTTAAACGTATCCTTCTCTTCGTTGTAAACTTTGAAATTCGGTTATTTGACATTATGCTTTTATTATTAATTAATTTTTTTTTTTAATATATATCAAGATTTTTTTGCAACTCTTCCAGGCGACTTCAAACATATTTATTTATTTTTTGCACCGTATTTTTCTTTCAACACAAGTGTAAACGTGTGTCCGGTCTGGTTTGAGGTGATAGAGAGACAGCCACCGGGTTTTCAACGTGACTTTTTTGGGATCAAAGAACACAGCGTGGGTAGAAAGAGTTCACAGTTGTAATAGACGTTTAGAGGACCAGCTACTCTGACGAGGCCATCATCACGATTAGCGACCCGACAGCGTCGTCATAACTAGTGCCGTTTCGACAGCATCAACCCGTTTAGGTTCAGGTCATCAGGTGTTCTTGCAGCCGAGCTGTCACAAGAATATGATAGTTGAAAACACGATTAAGGCTTCTGCTGGGCATAAAATGGGGGATCGGTTTTCTATTGTTATGAAGTAATAACCTTATCCAATACTAATTACGACTTATTAATATGATAATATCATCTATTTCTTCTCTATCCAGTTATGGTTTAAAGAGTAGAACAGAATAAGTTCTATAGCCTTGAGTGGCAACCAAGAAATCAATGGCAACCTACTACTGGATAGAAAACTTACCGCAGAAATAAATGGCAACCTACTACTGGATAGTCTTCTGCCCAATTAGTCATGTCTCTTCCGAGACATGATCGCACACAGCCTGTATCACGTATGGCATTTAACTGGCTGATTTATAAAGATTATACCTTCAGAATATAAAATAACATGAAATGGAGCCATAACAACACACCACGACCTGTCTTAGGTCTTCCCACAAACTTGGTTGGTGGTGCGACCATAGCAGAAATCGAAATATGACGAAGCATGACAACATAATAATAATAATATGACACTGTGGAAAATATGTAAACAAACACTGGTATTAACATCGCCCAGCAGCAGTTTCGGAGATAGAGGATGTCACTATTCTGTGGGATTACACCTTCTACGCAAACAGAAATATTGAAGCAGGTAGGCCGGACATTATTGTTAAAAACCAAAAGAAAAAACTTGTTCATTACTTGATATGTTTTGACCAGCAGATGTTAATATAGCGACCAAGAAATTCGAAAAACTGTCAAAATATAAAGACCTGGAAATTGAAATAGAAAAAAATGTGGAAATTGAAAATTAGAATCGTACCAGTGATAATTGGTGCACTTGGAATGATAAAAAATGGAAAAAAAAAACACATTGAAAGAATCCCTGGAAACCCCAGCTAAAGAGATATAAAAAGAAATTGTCTTATTAAATACAGCCCACACACTAAGGAAAATTTTGTTTATGTAACGATAGCAATGTTTGGGAGATAGAAAAAAACATGAAATGGAGCCGTAACAACATACCACGACCTGCCTTAGGTCTTTCTGAAGACTTGGTTGGTAGTGCGACCATAGCAAAAATCAAATTATATTGAAAAAGGACATAATAATAATAACGTCACATTGTTAACAGACGCTCTCTGTGGAAAACTATCCGTAGGTAGAGAACCAGAGAATGTCCGCTTTTTTTAATCGTTGAAGTAGTTTTCATCTTGAGTAACAGTGTGAATATTTTCAGCTTCAACCTGGAAACGAACCAGAAGCGTCCTGGAGATGTCAATCTTCTCCATCTTCTGCTCTGGTAACAGTGTTATTGGGACTCATCTTACAGACAGTTTGCTTATCTCCAAGATCTCAGTTAAAACAATATGTAAAGTCAATAGCCATCTCCTATCTCCCTAAATTGCATTCTCTCTCATTCTCCTTTTTTCGTCCACTCTACTCTCATCAGTATTCTCATCCTTCTCTTACCTTCTTCCTGACACACCCCTATAACCTGTCACCCTTTCTCATAACTTTCCTCCTATATAACACCTTGCTTAAGAGTGGCAGTAAAATGCCTTTCTTAGGGTGATACGATTATAAAAAAAAGACCTAATGCCTATCGACATAGTGATCTGCTAAAGAATGAGACGTCTGACGTCAAAAACCATACTGTGAATGGCATCAACTTGTTCATCAGTTGTTGAGTTTTTAGGACGACCTGACCAAGGGTTATCTTCTGTGCTGTCTATGTCCAAGCCCTATGTCATCACAGTTACATAGAGTTCTCAGTATGTGTCTGTAACACGTCCTCAGGGATTTTTTGGAGTCACACCTTTAGTGTTTAAAATAATTTATGAATGCTCAGACTACGGTTTTGCGTATTTTTAGATTTATCGCACACTTTTCATATTTGTAGAAGCTGAACTTGTGTAGAAATTAAGACGGAATTTTGAAATAGTTTTTCCTATAAGATATGGTAGTATGTTACCACAACAATAATGTTAATTTGTGACTCTTCTCCCTGGGTGAGGCTCAGAATAGTTTGAACGAAACTCGTATGTTGTTGTAACACTGTGAATAAACTTTTATTAGATTGTTTTGTTTGTGGATTTTCAATAGAATTTTACTTTTAGATCATCATTACTATAGTCTAATATTTTAAAAGAGAAAGTCCATATATCTTTGGTGCTTTTCATAAATAAATGTGATAATTCGTTTAATACTGTTTAGTTTATTTACAAGAACACGTAATAAGTTTTATAAAAACATGGCAGATATGTTGATGAAGCTTTATTAATAAATCCCCATAAAATTTAATCTGTCATTATATAAGTGTTATTAATAGGAGTAGATTGAAAAAACCAGTAATTTTCGATTAGACTCAAATGCATGCATCAAATTTTTGGATGTCGGACACCCTTAAGGGGAAAGCCAAATATGGCAATCATTTATATTATGTAAATTCTCTTGGCCACATTTTTTAATTAAATTAATTTCTACAAACAATAAAGAAATGAACATGTATCTTAAGAAATCAGAATACAACGAAAAAATATTTATAGCGTTTGGAAATAAATGATACATTCGGGTGTTATAATTGTTTGAATAAAATATATATAAGGTATATCAACCACCTACGTGCTATACGTGATACACGCTTGGGCGATCATGACTCAAAGAAGACATATCTGATTGATTAAAATATTTCCTGGCAGTAGGTTGCCATTAGTTTTATTGATAGATTGGTTGCCAGCCAAGGCTATAGAATCCAATATGTCCAGCTAATTAACCCATAGATGGCTGAATAAGCGACAAATTAATACATTTCCCAATGATATTTGCGCGTAATTGAATGCAACGAATGAAACTTGAATTCGAAATTGGCTCTCCGACTTCACGTTGAGAGACGATATCCACTGCACCACAATGAATCTCAATAGCTAAGCATCAAAGATTTTGCATAAATTGTAAGGCACTTATTACAGAAATTGAGTGCTAAAATTGTTCGAAGATTTTTCTTCATTTAATATCCTCACTGTTCATCAGCATTCAAGATGTCGGTTGAAAAGGTCCCAAGCTTTTCGCTGCTTCATAGCTATTTGCACTGGAAATCTTGGGACCAACTGCATTCCTTATTTTTGTTTGTTCTAGACTTCATGGCTTAGAGCCATCATGCCATGCATATTTAGCGAACCAGTTTTATTTCTTTCACACCCCATTGGTGAGATGTAAATTCCTCTTTAGCCGTTGCTACCTATTGCTTTGTGAAATCGACTCCCGGTCCCCAATCATTGTATCTTCAAGTTTAGGGTTAACCTTTATGTTTTCCGTTTTAGTGGATCCTTGGCATTATCCAGGTTTAACTTCATTAAAAATAATTCTTCTTCTTCTTCTATGTGCCCTGTTCCTTCAGGACGTAGGCGATCATGGCTCTCCACGTCACCTTGTGCCTCTTAGCATGTTTGCGCCTGTTGCTCCTGGCAACCCCCGTTCCGTCATCCACCTGATCAGGCCCTGCAAATATGTTATTCGCTGCCTTCATCTGTCTCTCCTTCCTTCTATCTGTCCAGTCAGTATCAGGTTCTCCAGGCTCTCCTTCCTCATTGCATGTCCCAGGAACTTCAGTTGTCTCTTCCTGATGCATCAATTTCCTTTTTGTTGCCATTCTTTCTAACACCTTATCGTTGCTTGTATGCTCAGTCCACGATATCCGTAGCATCCTTCTGTAGAACCACATTTCGGCCGCTTCCAGTTTTGTCCTCAAGTTTATTTGTAGTCGCTTCTTGTCACTCTCCACTGCTACTTTCTGTATGAGGTCTTGGAGTTTCCTTTCCGTGTCCGCAATCAGCACTGTATCGTCCGCATACCTCATGTTGTTCAGGTTGTGGCCACCAATAACAAATCCTGGCGTGTCATCTAGGGTCCTCAAAATATTCTCGCTTTATAGGTTGAACAAATCCGGTAAAAAGACACATCCTTGTCTTACGCCTTTTTCTATCTTTGTGTATCTACTGAGGTCGTTACCTGTCCGTATGTAGGCCGTTTGCTGCCAGTAGAGATTCTTGATTATTCTTATGTCTTTGCCGAAAATGTCGAGGTTGCCTAGCATCTCCATCAATTCTTTGTGTTGTATTTTGTCGAATGCTTTCGCGTAATCAATGAAGCATAGGTACAAGTCTTTCTTCATTTGCAATGCCCTTTCAGAGAGCATCCTAATCATGAATATGGCGTTCTTTGTTCCGGTGTCCTTGACGAACCCGCACTGTTCCTGCCCTATCTCTGGCCTGATTCTGCTTCTCGCTCTAGGTTTCTAATAACCTGAGAAATGTCTAATCGCATGTATTTGTCTAACAGAGCGGATCAATACAGATTTAATACATTTTATTTCTTTACTAAAAATTAATTGACTCTTAGGAAAGCGATAAATTTGCTATGACGCAGGGCCTCACTGAGTGTGAAAGAACCAAGAAAACGTTAATTAAATCAAGGAATGAAGAAGACAGATGATGTCGATTAACATTAGGTTTACACTTTTGAAGATGGTACTTGACTGGACGTGCGTTGTGATGAAATGAATATCGCTTAAAAACGTAAAATCAAAGAGACGAGTTCGAACTTCAGTTTAATTCGCTGCATTACTTACGATAAAATAACCTTGGGAAAGGTATGACAATCTGTTCTCCCTATTATTTGAATAGCAGAACTGATTAGATTCTTTAGTCTTGGTTGGCAACCAGTCTACTGTAGAAACAAATAGCAACCTACTGCAGGAGAATCGTCTGCCTAATAAGCTATGGATCGAAAGAGACATGATCTTCCAAGCATGTATCACGTATGGCACTTACCTGACTGACTAAAATGACTGGAAAGTCAGATTACATGAGACAGAACAAAGGTGAGAGATATAATATATATATATATATATATATATATATATATATATATATATCGCCTAAAACACCACATGGTAGAAACTTACGTTGCGTAATAACTCGTTTACAAATGAGGAATATTCAAAAAAATCTACATTATAATTGTATTGAACAATTTTAATACAAATGTGTACTGGTCTAATTTTATTATGATCAAAATCTAAGTAATTAAAGAATGAATGAATGAATCAATATATATATATATATATCGTAGGATCACCATATATACTGCAGCTACAACAACAATGGTGTTTTCTGGGCTAGAGAGACTAACAAAGCTCAACTTTGCTGTCGCTCATTTTTGATTCGTTGGTTTCTTATAGGCTTGGTCAAGCCAATCAGCAGGAGCAAATAATCATACTTTTGGGATGTACGGTCCTCTTTTGATTACATCCAGTCTCACGAGAGGAATCCATATTTCTTCTCTGACATATTGGCAGCATCTCACCTAAATTATGAACCTACACGCGGGACAAGCCAGTGAACGTTATGACCTACGAGGCAAGTTGCCTCCTTTGCTAGAGGAACACGTTGGGAATTTGTTTGTAGATGTTTGTAGAGGCAAGAATTTGCAAGTCATCGTGACCGAGATTTGAATCTTGTTCAGAGTATTGATCATGATAGATAACAGATGGGTTTTGCCAGTGCTACAACATAGATCGATAGCACCTCCTGAATTTTGGATACGACAGGCCAGCCATTTTTGTTTCATAAGATAATATTTTAAATGTGGGAGTCGACAGTATTTTCTGAGAATAAATATCAAATGGGGTCAATAGAGAGCGAAACTTAACATTGATAATTTCTTATTTGTAAAAATAATTTTGTTTGTATGCATTATTCATGTATTTGAGGACAATGAATATAATGCAATAATGAAAAGGAATTTGGAACAGTTCATTCTGTCTTGCTCTTACATGCAACTGACGTCAATTTATTAGCCGAAGTATTTCAAAGGTGACAATGTAATTTCTACCAAGAGTTCTATGAAAGCTTTATGATAATTTTGTTGAAAGCATTTCAAGGTTCAGTTCGTGGTGTCACAACAAGACAGCGATGATTACCAGATTACTAGATTATGTGCCATACGTGAAAATGTATTTCAAGCGCTATTTAATCTCTCTATCTGTCTGTCTGTCTATCTGTCTGTCTGTCTGTCTGTCTATCTATCTACGTCTGTTTATACATATTTTATTCATATCTATCTACCTATCTATCTATCAATCAATCTACGTCTGTGCATACATATTTTATTAATATCTATCTATCTATCTATCTATCTATATATATATATATATATATATATATATATATATGTGTGTGTCCATAGATTTTTATTCATATCTATCTATCTATCTATCTATCTATCTATCTATCTATCTATCTATCTATGTGTGCCCATAGATTTTTATTCATATCTATCTATCTATCTATCTATCTATCTATCTATCTATCTATCTATCTACGTCTGTTCATACATATTTTATTCATATAAAATCTACCTATCTATCTATCAATCTATCTACGTCTGTGCATACATATTTTATTAATATCTATCTATCTATCTATCTATCTATCTATCTATCTATCTATCTATCTATCTATGTGTGTCCGTAGATTTTTATTAATATCTATCTATCTATCTATCTATCTATCTATCTATCTATCATTATTCATTATTTTATCTTTATCTATACCTATCTACCTTTCTATTCATCCATATATATCCTAACCTTTCTATTCATCCATATATATCCTAATCTATCTATGGTGTGGTTGTGCAGACGATTTACATTTAAGTGTAAATCGTCTGCACAACCAAACCATCATTGCCTGATGATGAGAATTAATCTCGAAACATAGAAATTTCCATGTAGCAATGAAAAATTGACATAACCATATAATTATATTATATTAAGCTCTATTATACTCATTATATTGAGCACTGTTTATAATCAAATAAATGCCAGAGCACTCAAAATATAATATAAAAAACCTTGAGTCCTCTTCACTTGGAACTATCTATCTATTTATATATATAAGTCATCCAAATACAAGCCTGTTTTGCAGTATCACAGCTCGTCAGTGTGGCTAGACATATCCACTTGCTTCTGGCCGGGATCGAAACTCGTCCGATTTGGTGTCAATTGGAGTCTCTACTCCCTAAGCCATCGGCGCATGGGTCAGAGAGCGGAAATTTTAACGTCTTGGATGTAAGCAGTGTATACAGACGTCAGTCACCGAGAGAACTCAATTCATTTCTGAAGACTCACGTATTGTAGCTGAAGTGGAAACTGTTTTTAAAATTTTCTTCTCCAGAGAATACATATATATGTATGTGCGTGTGTGTTCTATTTTATTTATATCTATCTATCTATCTATCTATCTATCTATCTATCTATCTATCTATCTATCTATCTCTTTCTATTCTTACATATATATCCTATTTAATCAATATCTATGTATCTCTTTGTCTATCCATACCTACAAATAGAGTTCATGATTTTCTTTTAGTAATATCTGTTTCTATTTTATGCATAGTTGTTTTTTCTAATGTTGTTAATATTTATCTTCTTTTTTTTCAAACAAAACCATATACGAGCAGTAACCTGTGCCATATAAGATTTTATTGGCATTTCAGAGCCAACGTATTCGTTAAGATCTTTTTACATTTACTTGTCAGCCATGTATTACAGGATTTAAACAATAATCATTTATTGTTATCAAGGCAGATAGCCATGTTGCATACCTACTTCGTATAAATACTGCTTCGTGAACAAAAATAAACTGGGACCAAAATTAATTATATTCTTTCAGGCAAAATGACCGACAGCAACACGTATCTATAAAATATGCAGTTTTATCTTAATCAGTTTCTTCGGTAAATTTGGCATAGACTGAAGTAGGGTCGGTACACTCGCATACAAGGGCAGCTAGATGTTTGAGCCATTTTCCGTGTTTTTTTTAAACTCGACTGCTAAATTCAATTGACTGACTTCAAATAACTGACTGCTGCTGTATAATCTCCCTTACATCGGCAACCTCGTTTAATGATCCTCTCGGTGCATATTTTCTCCCGACCATTGACATGGATCAGGCTTCTCTTCCTGAAAGCGAAACTCTGCGCCTACTCGGGTTAACTCTCACACCAGACCTCAAGTGGAATAACTATATAGAATCCATAGCTAAATCCGCTTCTAAGAAAGTTGATTCTCTGTGTAGGGCCAGGAAGTTTTTCCCGTCCCAAACAATCCTGCCAATATACAAGTCTACTATCCGCCCGTGCATTGAGTATTGCTGCCATATCTGGTCTGGTGCTCCTGCTATCCACTTAGCTGTCCTCGACTGAATCCAACGGAGAATCTGTAATGTGATCGATCCCGTCATAGCAGCTAGGATACAGTCGCTTTCTCACCGACGCAGTGTGGCTTCCCTGTGTCTCTTCTACAAGTACTTTCACGGCTTCTGCTCCGACGAACTTAGCTCACTGGTGCCCCTTATATACGAATTTCCTCGAGCTACAAGATTAACAACTAGGTCCCACCCTTTTACTGTGAAGTCAATAAATTGTAAATGCAAATTCTACTCCATCAGCTTCTTTTCTCAAACTTCCCGTCTGTGGAATTCCCTTCCCCATACTTGCTTTCCCGACAGTTACAATCTCCAAGAATTTAAATGTAAAGTCAATAATCCTCTTCTGTCTTACATCCTCTCTGTAATGCTTTTCTACATCCACCTCACTCTCATCAGTACTCTCTTCCCTCTCTTACTCTCTTCCTGGCACCCCTATAACATCTCACTCTTCATAACAGTCCTCCTATGTAACTCCCTGCACAACAATGGCATTAAAATGCCTGGCTTGGAGCGACACGGTTAAAAAAAGAAAAAAAGGACTGAAATTTTAAAATTCGTTTATTGCGTTCGTCAAAACAAAATCTAAGCTGCACCCGCGGGTTTACCGCACTCTGTGACATTTCAAAACAAAATTTATTCATTTTTATTTTTTATCTTTTATTTTGAAATCTTGTAACAAAACTGTTAATACATTCTGGGCGCAATTTTACACTGTAGTAAACGAGTATATGACAGTTATAGTGGGAAAAATTAGAGCAGGCAAGATGTTAGTTTGATATTTAAAGAATAAACAAAAACATAATGAAGAATAATTTCGCTTCAGAAATATGAAGATTGAAATGAAGCTTATCAAAACACATTTTACGAAATCTGAGAAATAAATAAATGTTTCTTGAAGAAAGATTCGAGCTTCTCAAGCATATAACTATTTCCTTTCTTTTTCTTTTGTTTCTATTTGTTACGAGGCAATGGAACAAAGATACAATCAAAGATTACGCTAACATCAATCGAAGACACATTGTCCTTCGTCATATGTTCATTTACATTTAATCGCAAAAATAGCGCCTTGCTCTTGAATTGAACATAAGATAATATAAAATAAATTGCAATCGAGGCAGAAGGAGGAGTTTCAATTCTAAACTAGTCTGTTGCACTCTCTTTCCCATAAAAGACTTTCAGAAAGTTATTATCAAACTCTTCTAACCGAACCTATTCTTTAAGTAAGAGTTTAGAATTTATTTCCTATCCTTGGATTGCAGTTAATCTACAAGTTACTTGCTATATTCAAATTGTGGAATAGGCAACTAGAAAACCGCTATCTTTCCTTAGACATTGGTGTGCGGAAATATGGAATATAAACCTGGTTTGAGGTGTATAAATCATACCATAATATAAATATATGTAAATTTAAAAAAAAACAGAAAATTCTTCATATAAAACAGACAAATATATATATATATATATATGTGTGTGTGTGTGTGTGTGTGTGTGTGTGTGTGTGTGTGTGTGTGCGTGTGTGTGTGTGTAAAATATGTAGGTATATGTATATACACACACACACACACACATATATATATATATATATATATATATATATATATATGCAACTAGTTATATATATTATATTATCTATATATTATATATGCATGGTACATATTTGAAGGCGCTCAATACCAGTGATATAGCTGATATATTCATATAGATCTGTATGAATATATATAGTGTTGAGTATATATATATATATATATATATATATATATATATATATAGTGTTGAGTATATATATATATATATATATATATATATATATATATTAGTCATCCACATACAAGCCTGTTTTGCTGTATCACAGCTCATCAGTTGCTTCTGGCCGGGATCGAATGTCACCGAGAGAACTCAATTCATTTCTGAAGAGTCACGCATATAGCAGAAGTGGAAACTATTTTCAAAAGTTTCTTCTCCAGGGAGCGCAATCATAATGAGAGCATAATATATTAGTCATCCACATACAAGCCTGTTTCGCTGTATCACAGCTCATATGCGTGACTCTTCAAAAATGAATTGAGTTCTCTCGGTGACTGGAGTGTGTATACACTGCTTATATACAACACGTTAAAATTTCCTTTATCTGGTTCAATGCGTCGATGGCTTAGGAGTAGCGACTCCGACTGACACCAAATCGGTCGAGTTTCGATCTCGGCCAGAAGCAGGTGGATGCGTCTAGCCAAACTCATGAGCTGCGAAACAGGCTTGTATGTGGATGACTAATATATTATGATTGAGCTCTCTGGAGAAGAAAATTTTGAAAACAGTTTCCACTTCTGCTATATATATATAGTGTTGAGATCTGATAATGGTTGCTACCAAGATTATTGTCTATTCTGTGGTTTCCTTATTTTGGAAGCAGAATTTTGTAGTAAAGTGGATAGTGATAGAGCTTTAATAGAATTAATGTAGAGAAAGTTATCGTTTAACTATGCAGAGTCATGACGATTTTGAAGTTTCTGAAAGGGAAATGTTATGCTGTTTTCAGTAGAGAGTGTATAATTTCAATTTCTACTGTGTCCCAGTTTGTTTGTTTTTTTATTTATATGATGCCTGTTGTAATTCGATATTCTGGTTAGTGAGTGGATCTTCAAAGGGTTAATTGTGGCCAAAACTCCAGGAAACTTTGAAGTAGGCATTACTTTGGTCAGTTGATTTACAAACTTCATTACGTTAACCTTAGATACATTTCCGGCCATAATTATTAGGCCACCCCAGTTTTTTTAAAAGAAATGATGAATTTCATACTATTTTTAGTATTTATTTTCAAGTAGATAATTCTAAATGAAAAAAGAATGGTTACTTTGTTATTATTACTTTGCAACATTTTACAAGCCAAGGAAGCAAAGATGAACTCGCCCGAATCACCCTAAATATTCTTAATTATTTTATTGATGAAACTGCAATATAAGTAATTATTAGATCTTTATAAATTCATTTGATGTACATGTTATTGTGCAGTATTAACAAAAGTACCATTCTATTTTCATTTGAAATTATTTACTTGGCAATAAATACTAAAAAATAGCATCAAGTACATCATTTTTTTAAAACACTGGAGTGACCTAATAATTATGGCCGGTAGTATATATATATATATATATATATATATATATATATATATGTGTGTGTGTGTGTGTGTGTGTGTGTGTGTTCCCTAAAAAGAGAAACTGCTGGCCAAATTTCAAAGTGAATCTTTATTATGATTAGTTAAAAGGAACACACACATATTTTTATATCTTCCCACATACATAAATAGCAAACCGATGGTTTATTGTATTTAAATGTAAATCATTTCCACAGTCAATTTCCAACATTGCCTGATGACGAG
This sequence comes from Ascarosepion bandense, assembly GCA_037127315.1. Taxonomy (NCBI): domain Eukaryota; kingdom Metazoa; phylum Mollusca; class Cephalopoda; order Sepiida; family Sepiidae; genus Ascarosepion; species Ascarosepion bandense. Next base: position 148,022 of record JBBBDQ010000430.1, read on the forward strand.
ATTCTATCTCAAAACATAGAAGTTTTAATGTCGCAATGTACTTTTAATTTATAATTAAATGATTATATTATGGTGTAAAATATCTATTGTATTGAGCACTGTTTATAAAAAAATAAATGCCAACTCAAACTCGTAAAAGCTTGTATCCTCTTTACCTGGAATCATATATATATATATATATATATATATATATATATATATATATATACATTATCCGACGTCGTTGAGACGACTCGATTTTATGCACTACGCAGTCATCAGTTGTACATTGCAAACAGTTTGTAATATGCACCGATTTGTGCCACCTACATCGGATAATATATATATATTTATTAATATATAATTATTAACTCTGTTTAAACTACATTGATCTCTGTTTGATTAACAGCTCAATAATATTGTATGTGCGTATATTCACAGACACGCGCGCACATACAGACACAGACAGACAAACACACACACATACATACACATGCAGTTTTGATTTCTCATTAATAATAATCTGTTTTCTGAAATGTATCGTAATATAAACATATGTAAATAGAAAAAATTGCGGAAAGTTCCAGTGATTAACGAAATAGAATTAACAACCGACATACTAAATATTTATTTGTTTGAAAAATATTTCGAATCGGTACATGTATTTGTGTTTTTAACTAAACAGTATTATATATATTTCTATCAGCTTGATTATTTATGAGAAATGTTCTTATACAAATGCGTGTCATTTGGCAGGATTAGAACCTACAACCCCTAACATCATAAGGGAAGCCACCAATAGATATGGTGGGTCTTAGACCATTCGATCACAAGTTATTTCACAGTCTAAAAGAAGTCAAATCAAGCCTTATATACACAATTTTTGATTTTTCATTAACAATCATCTTTGCTCTAAAAGCGTTTTGTAATGTAAACAAATGTAAACCAACAATGTTACTGAAAGAACCGGAGATTATCGAAACTGAATCAAAAACCGAACTATTTAATTTTTTTTGTTTGAACATTATTTTTATCGATACTTCTATTTGAGTGGATATTCTGTTTTTAATTAAATAATTCTACCGTCGTGATTATTTCTCATAAATAATACCAGCTGTGCGTTGTGTTGCAGTAGATAGCGGCTAGAAAAGAGAAATCTGAAAACTGGGTTAGAATTCCAGATGAATACCGTCGGCAAAGATATGAATCCGTCGCTTCTTACTCCAGTTATGGGTTAAATAATAGAGCACATTGAGTTCTTTAGTATTGTTTAGCAACCAATCTACTGCAGAAAGTAATGGCAATCTACTGCGGGAAATTCTTTTGGCCAATCAGTCATATCTCTTTCGGGACATGATCGCCTAAGCGTGTATTACGTGTGGCTCTTAACTGACTGACTGATTAATGCCGTTGAGTGTATTTCATCGTTTATTTTAATTACAAAATACACTACCGGCCATAATTTTTAGGCCACTCCAGTTTTAAAGAAAAAATTATGTATTTCTTACTATGTTTGGTAAAGTCAATAGTCAGCTCCTATCTTGGTAACTTGCATCCTCTCTCTCTCTCTCTCTCTCTCTCTCTCTCTCTCTCTCTCTCTCTCTCTCTCTCTCTCTCTCTCTCTCTCTTACTCTCTCTCTCTCTCTCTCTCTCTCTCTCTCTCTCTCTCTCTCTCTCTCTCTCTCTCTCTCTCTCTCTCTCTCTCTCTCTCTCTCTCTCTGCTCTTTTCTCCGTCCATCCAATCTCAGTATCTTAATCCTTCTCTCACCCACTTCCTGATACCCCCTATAACCTGCTAATCTTTCTCATAACTTTCCTCCTATGTAACCATCTGCGCACCAGTGACAGTAAACTGCCTTGATTGGGGCGATAGGATTATATAAAAAGTGGAAAATTCTAAATGAAAATAGAATGGTTCTTTTGTTAATATTGCACAATAACATGTGCATCAAATAAATTGTTCTGGTGTCCAGTTTTTGCGCTCTCTTCTCCATGCTAACTTCTTCTTATTGGCTGGCCGATACAAAGGCTTCATGGCTGCCTTGTAAATTATCCACTTGGAAATAAATACTAAAAATAGTATGAAATATATATGTCAGTTTAGTGACCTACGGGATACACGCTTTCGGGCAATCATGTCTTGAAAGAGACGAATGACGGGGCAGAAGATTATATCGCAGTAGGTTGCCATTGCTTACTGCGGTAGACTGGTTGCCAGCCAAGGCTATAGAACCCAATCTGTCCTATTATTTAATCCATAACTGGAGGGAAGTGACTGATTAATACCTTTTCCAAGGGTATTTGTGCGTAAGTGAATGCAAATATTCAACTAGAAATCGGACTCGGCTCCCTGATTAGTCGCTCCCAGTTGATATACAATACACCACAGCTTACAACCCACATGAAGCACATCACTTTTTAAAAAATAGGATTTCCTAATAATTATGGCCAGTAGTGTATATTTATATTTAGAATACTAAGAAGCAACCAGTGGCTTGCGAACTCTCTCCGCTCTTAACCACGCACTTTTACATGTCTTAAGCTTGTCATGAACGTACCGAAATGACTGTTTTTTACAGAGTTATAATATTTGTGTTGCATTTAAGGAGTGTAAGATACGTTATAACGCCTTAGCAAACTTCTGATTTTCTATGTTATCGTTAGTCTCTACGACTAACAACTGAGGCATCATTATCTGTTCGTGTTACTGTAAAGAAGGGTGAAGTATTGGAATAATTACGTGTGCCACTGTTGAGGAGTTGTCGAAATTACATTTTATTATTCATAATCAGAAGGCTACTGGTTCAATTGATCTGCGTGTAATATTGTTCCTCCATGAACGATTTGTAATTTTGCATTAAAGAAGTACGAATTAAGATGAAAAATTCACTGACAACACTTAATCATTTAACAAATGAACAACAATTTTTATATATCAAAGGTATACATGTGTGAAAGATGACTGTGATATGAAATACGAAATAAAGTCTTTCACAGTAAAGGTCTTGGAAAATATGTTGACATAGTTCTCTATTTTTGAATGTAAATGAAAATATTTGTATTTAGCTTCAGATTTCAAAGTTTGACGATAGTGAGAATTATCTCCTTCAAGAATGCGTCTCACTAACCATTCCTGAAGACTTGGGAGTAGTTGAACTTTTATAAGTGACGGATTCTCATTTCCAAACTGAGGTTCATTCTCAACTCAGGTTTCGACTACAACTGACGTTCCTTTCTTACTGCCGAATTTTTGGCACTTTTTTCCCTCTTATATCGTCTGACCGTGCATCAAATGCGTGGGCTAATTGGGCGGGAAATTATTCAAACACTAGGAAAAAGTGGTTGTAAGAAATTGCAAAATTCTCGCTGACCAATCAGTATTCAGACAGCTTGCATAGCAAGAAGTTTAGAGAGGCTTGTTGCCGCTTGTTCTGCAACGGAATAAAAATTAAAAGTGTGCACTGTAGCAGCACTCATGCGTATTAATTTCATTCGAATTGTGCAGTCATGATTCCTTTTTTGCTATTAATGATGTCTTCATTGTTCTAAGTGCACGTTCGATCATTTCATTCATTTACGGTTGATAACTTGTACGCAATTTATAGGAGGCCAAATATTGAAGCTGTCTTTGAAAACAATTCGCTCTCAAATTGAGTAATACGACCGGTTATCATATGAAGTAAAACAGCCCAACGAGAGATCCACGCGTAAAAAAATTCATTAACCACCTATCGTTCTGTTGTATCTGGTAATGGTTCTGCTTCGATCCACTTAGTTGTACGGTCAATACCGGTTAACACGTATCTGTGAGGAGTATTGTATGTTTCATAACGTCTTCTAGTAACAGTGAGTGGCCCAATTATATTCAAGTGATCCATTAAAGCCAGTATACATAAAAGCGTATACAATTAAAGAAGGATGAATAGCAGGTTTTGTGTGTCTTTGTATTTTGCTTTTCTGGCATCGATTACATATTTCCTGTATTGTTTTGTCAATATGAGGCCGAAAATCTTGTTTTGATATTTTTATATGAGTTTCTATTCCTATGTGAGATATTGCATTAAACTATCTAATCTAAACTTATTTATAAATGCAACTTTGTCTATGTGTGTATGTGTCTGTGTGTGTGTCCGTTACCTATAGACTCCGAAACGGCTGAGCCGATTATCTTGAAAATTTACACAGTTGTACTATAAGCGTCTGCGAGTGTTCTTAGCTAGATTTTGTGTCGAGGTACTCCCGATAAATATCGAAAATCGATTATCGAAAAAATCGGGTTATAGAAGGAGTGGTCCGATTTTATTCAAATTTGATACACTCATAGACAAAGACATAAAAAACGATATTCAGAAGTTTCAAGGTTGCATTTCTTACAATAGAGCAGAAAATCGAATATATATAAGGAAAGATGTTTGTGTGTGTGTCTGTTTATCTGTCTGTATGTCCTTTATACAAATCCACAATTTTAATGCGATTCTCACCAAATTTCACACAAATATATTTTAGGTTGAGTCTGAGTTCCAGGACCATGGCTTAGTTTTAAATCTTTCATTGCACCCAAGCAACGCCGGGCGTATAGCCCGGCGTTGCTTGGGTGCTCGTCGAAAATATTCGTAATTCAAAAGGCATATATGGTCTGAGAACACCCGTCGCATTATCAGTTTATAATGAATTATTATCATCAGTAATAAAATTATATTTTTTAAAGTCTGGAATTTTTTGTAACTCTGGTTACACACACAACTATCATAACTGCTAGAATCGCAATCATCTATAACGTGTTCACCTTTTTTTTATGTGATTTATATTTTATATATATTCTGTGAGAATTACTTATTTTCGCTGCTATCTATCTGACTTAGCAGGCTTTAGACGAAGGAATGCGCGGCACAAAAGCTTATGGTCAGTTAATAATAAAAGTTTTTGTCTTCAATAATCCATTTAAAATATAACGCAGATGAATATGCTGCAAGAAGCTTTTTATCGAAAGTCGAATACCAAGTTTGCGTTTAAGTTCATTTTTATGAGAAGGAGTCTATTAGAAAAGTTGTTCCTTCTACTGTTTGATGTAGGGATCCACAAATTGCATAACTATTGCTATCAGTAATAAACTGATATTCAGTACAGTAAGACGTTATTGAGCTAAATGTTGAAATTCACTGATTCTGCTTTTAATACCGTTAAATGCTTGCAATTCCAAGGTATTTAATGGAAATGTTGTATTACTGCATATACGCGTTTTTTCTGTTGAAAGTATGAGTATGTCTGCAAAGCTCGGGAATAATTTTGTAAAAAAAATTACTTTGCCTAAGAAACGACGAACATTATAACTGTCTTTAGGAGAGAAAAAAAAACTGTAATGCACTAACATTATTTGCGAAAACTTTTAGATTTAATATTATAGCCTAAAATGTCGGCTGAAGTCATCAAATGTTGACTTTTTTTATTAAAATGTTAGATTGTTATTGTTGTGGATTGTTGCTGAGAAACCACACAAATAATAAAAAACAAAAACAGATATGGTGATAGAAAATGCAAGTTATATTGAACAAAAATATACAAACTTGAACACAGGTTTATCAATTCAGGAATACTAAGAATACTATTAGTAGAAACAATATATACAGTCTTGTAGTGAAGAAGTATGTTCGGGTAATGAGTCTATATCCTACTTACCATGCACCAACTTACCGGTCAAGTGAGTCCTTACTAACTCTCTAGCTACTCAACCTATGCTGTACTTAGAAACGAAATAAAAATAATGAAAAATAAAATATAAAGAAAACAAATTGCTGAATAAAAATAATATAAAAATAAAATAATAATAAAGAAATAAAAAATAAATTAAAACAAATAAAACATAAGAAAACAGAAATAAAATAAGAAAATTATATATAATATAATAAAAGAAAATAAAAAATAAAATAAAATAAAAAATATAAGAAAATACAATAAGAAAATTACATATAAAATAAAAACATAATTTACAGAAAAAAAACGCGAGTTAGAATTAATTATGTAACGATGAAAATCAACATCTTATTCCGAAAGGAAAACAATGTATAAAAATAAACGAAACGATAACGGCATAAAAAAATACATAAATCACATGAAAGTTTTATTGAGAAAGATTTGAACTAAAAATAATATCATATGAATCGAGAAAAGTAGCAAGTTCTACGGCGAGGAATATGAACGATGAAAAAAGAAAATCTTTAAAAAATAAAAAAAAAACTAATTAAATTTTGTTTTATAAACTCATCAAAGTTAAAAAAAAATTACGTTAAAATAAATAGATAAACTGGATGTGAATTTAATGTTAGGTAGCGCTAGTGTATTATAACAAGTGTACTCTGACATCTGTTGCATCAGTATGAACTTCGGCTAGATTGCTCGTGGCAAGACGACGTGAATTGTCGAATTTCGAACGAAGTATGATAGTAGATTTTCGACCGATGGTGCACTCCATTTCTGACATTTTGAGGAGATTTACTCTAAATCCACGCTAGTATGTGTGTTAGAAATAGTTGATATTGCTTATTTCCCACGATGATAGCCCAATAGCTATCGACATTGACTCAAATGATATTCCCATTCGATAAAAGAGGAACCAGGTGCATATCTACCTGGCTAAGTTAGCGTTCCTTAAATTACATTAGATTATTTGCCGTGTACCTTCAGGACGTTAGCTATCATGGCTCTGTCTTTTATTTCTGTCTTTTGTGGATCTAAATAAAATTTGTCTTTTGTTATTGCTACTAAACACTGTTCTATCACCAGTTTAGCTAAATAACTCATGAGTTGTTTTGCTTTGTCACTCTTGCCTTTGTTCTGTAAGTATCAAATTTTCTAATCCCGCTCTTCTCATTATGAATCTCTAAACTGACTATTTATTTATTACGAATATACTTTTTGTTTACATTTTCTTTAAAATTTTGACGTTGCTCAAATGTTTCAGTCCATGGTATACCCAATGTATTTTTGGAGAAGTATTTTTATTTGCTTCAAGTCTCTTCTTCATTTGTGAAGAGATTGTCCAGCATTCACTGCCTTATAAAAGCACCGGTATTACGTAACAATCCGTACAGTGACCTCTGATTTAACGACATTTTTTGTTTCTTTATACTAAGCTTAGATTTGGAAGGCGTATTTTGCTATCCCACTGCGCCTTTGTATTTCAATATCGAATTTTTCGCTATCTGTTAAAACATTTTCCAGATATTTATACTTTTGTACAGGGTGACCCAAAAGAAACAGAAGCCATAAAAATTGTAATAAATCCTACATAGATCCAGTTATTTTAAGAAAATTGGTAGATTTACACTTCAGTCTGTATACGATCATTGCTCAAAGATTTAGTTAAAATGGTCGCTTTGCATGAACTTTCCAAAATCCAAAGTCCTGATCTTTCTAAAACCTGTTCCCTTAAGCTCCACAGCCAGCGTTAGAGGCAAACTTGCAAACGCCGATTAAAACTGTCAATTATTCAGACACATTCATTTATTGAGATTTCCCTCATTTTTGCTGAGATTTCTACCTTCCGTTGACCAATCGTTTGTGGGTTTTTATGATACACATTATCCTTGAGATACGCCCACAAATAAAAATATGAAGGGTGCAAGTCTTGTGAGTGCAGTACTCTTTTAACGTCACATTTCCTGCTGATCTCTCTTAAAATCGTCCTCTCAGCATTGCTAAATAATCGTTTGATGTGTGGGTGTAGATGGAGTCACTGTCTTTCTCGATCTATCCCTCTGCGTGGTCCTAGTAATTAACATTTTTTTTTTAATTTTGTGGGTTCTCTTTTTTTTGGGGGGGGTCACCCTGTACTCATTTGATTTTGGTACCTCAAAGTTGGAATTTGCATATTAGACTGTTTCTTTTGATTACAAGCAGATATTATGTATTATAGCAATTGCTCTTTAGTCATTTTATCTTGTTTTTCTTCACAACAATTTGTACAATGTTTCTTTCCGCGTCTGCTATCAATACTGTCTCATCTGCATATCTTATGCTGTTAAGTGTGTGATCGCCAAAAATGAAACATTGTAGTATTTCTAATACTTTTTTTTATCACTTCACCCCAAGCAAGGCGTTAACGCCACTAATGTGCAAGGGTCTACATAAGAGAGTTGAAGCATTCGGCAGGAGGAGAGTGAAGACAAAGACGAAACAGCTACAGGGGGTGAAAGAGAAAGGGCAAGAGAAGCATGTGAACACCGGAGTGAAGACAATTGCAAAGGTAGAGAGAAAAGAAAAGAACAAGATACACGGGGTGATGTAGAAAGTGAAGAGAAAGACGAACCAGCCACAGGGGGTGAAAGAGAAAGGGCAAGAGAAGCATGTGAACACAGGAGTGAAGACAATTGCAAAGGTAGAGAGAAAAGAAAAGAACAAGATACACGGGGTGATGTAGAAAGTGAAGAGAAAGACGAACCAGACACAGGGGGTGAAAGAGAAAGTGCAAGAGAAGGATGTGAACACAGGAGTGAAGACAATTGCAAAGGTAGAGAGAAAAGAAAAGAACAAGATACACGGGGTGATGTAGAAAGAGTGAAGAGAAAGACGAACCAGCCACAGGGGGTGAAAGAGAAAGGGCAAGAGAAGGATATGAACATAGGAGTGAAGATAATTGCAAAGTAGAGAGAAAAAAAAAAGAACAAGATTCACGGGGTGATGTAGAAAGAGTGAAGAGAAAGACGAACCAGCCACAGGGGGTGAAAGAGAAAGGTCCAGATAAGGATGTGAACACAGGAGTGAAGACAATTGCAAAGGTAGAGAGAAAAGAAAAGAACAAGATACACGGGGTGATGTAGAAAGAGTGAAGAGAAAGACGAACCAGCCACAGGGGGTGAAAGAGAAAGGGCAAGAGAAGGATATGAACATAGGAGTGAAGATAATTGCAAAGTAGAGAGAAAAAAAAAGAACAAGATTCACGGGGTGATGTAGAAACAGTGAAGAGAAAGACGAACCAGCCACAGGGGGTGAAAGAGAAAGGTCCAGATAAGGATGTGAACACAGGAGTGAAGACAATTGCAAAGTAGAGAGAAAAGAAAAGAACAAGATACACGGGGTGATATAGACAGGGTTGGAGTTAAGTAAATAAGAGAAATCGTAACACACAATTTTTACAGCTATGATACCAGCCACAACCGCTGATATGGTTTCGTGACCTAGGAAGACTGGTGGGTGACGTGAATTAAGGTTTCATTTTTTTCTGTAACAGAAAACAAGGAGCACAGTTGTTAATAAAATATTCCGCAATCTGATGTTAAATCCAAGATAACATGTGTTACTCAGCCTGCTCGTTTTCTAGACAAATGAACCTTATAATTCGTTACCTCATGAACATAATCTCTAATTCATTAGATCAACATCAAGAAATAAGAATTAGTCAAGTAGCAATGTGCAAAATTATCAGGATTTTTCCAACGAACGATGCGACTAACATGTATCCGGGATATAAGCTTAAATCTGACGTGATCGAGAGAGTTATCTCACACCTAATGTTGCAGTAAACATCGTTCATTCTCTCAGGAGAAGTTTTAAGACAACCTAATTGACACCACAACAAGTTGTCTTTCTTCGCTAGGTCTTTCTTGCGTCAGTATAAGTCCCTACATATATCCGGCTTAATGCAAAAAGTAAAAAAAAAAGAAAACATTAGGAATGACAAAGACTTTCCACATTAAGTGAGGCCATTATAGGGGAAAGAAATTAAAAACTAAAAATATTTTAGGAAAAACTTAAAGTAAAATTGCACACCCGCAAAAGTGGATTCAAACGACTATTCACAAGTCAGTGCGAAAAGCAAATCCTGAATGCTGATTGGATTAAAAACAGAAAATTCATAATGAAGTTATTTCACATCTAAAAGCGAAGATGCTCGCTGGAGCCGGTCACATGACCAGATTTAATCACTTAAGAACATTCTGTGACCGGTCAACAGAGTCAGATGGGAGCCGCAAGATGAAACAACTAAAATGTAACTTTAACTTTAAATCGACCTGGAGATAAGATCAGGACGCACCTTGTTCTCTTTTTCCTTATCTTTTTCAACAATTACTACTACGAATATTTTCTACAGATCTTAATACCCATAACTTTATCACTGAACACTAACTCTACCCTTAACTTCTTAATAACATTTCTAATTGCATATTAACTTCTAGAACTTGTGTTATTCTTTCCTTTTAATAAATTTCTATTTTAAAATGCAAAATGTATATTTTATTCATGCACTATTCCACACAATTTCACCTATTCCTACCTGCCAACTATTAACCTTCCGATAACGATGAAAACCTTTTGATAATCTTTCTGATGATTATAAGTCTGCATAAAACTTGTACGCTGTAGGGAGTTTTTTTTATCATATCACCCTGAGAAAGGCGGTAACACCACTGATGTGCAGGGGGCTACATAAGAGTAAAAGCACTAGATAGAAGAGAGTGAAGAGCATGACAAACCATTTAGAAAGTAGCAAGAGAAGGGAGGGAGTACAGGTATGATGACAGTTGCAAAGGTGAAGAGAAAGGAAAGGATATACAAGGTGATGAGGAAAGAACTAGGGTCAAGTAGTTAAGAGATGAGTATTGACATTCCATTTGAATTCCTGGAGGTTGTAGCCGTCAGGAAAGCAAGAATAAGGAGACGAGTTCCACAGGCGGGAAGTGCGAGGAAAGAAGCTGCATGAGTAGAAATGTTGTCTGCATTTACTTGATCTAACTGTGAATGGATGAGACCCAGTGGCCAGTCTGGTTGCACGTGTAAACACCTGTTGCAAATACACCAGTGTCTTAAGTTGGTTGGAGCAGAAGCTATGAAAGTATTTATAGAACAGACATAGGGAAGACATATCCCGTCGGTGGGAAAGTGTCTGTAGTCGAGCCGCCAAGTCGGTACCTATCACATTACTGATCCTCCTTTGGAGCCTGTCAATAACATCGAGGTGAACAGCTGGGGCATCTAACCATATGTGGCAGCAGTACTCCATGCACGGCGAATGGTTGGTTTGTATATATGCAGGGTTGTTTCAGGCGGGAAAAACATCCTGGTCAAACATCCTGGTCAAACATCGGTTAAGGATGACACAAAGCCGAATCAAAGAAATATTAACCAGCCCCTACGGCTTCAGTCAGTCAGTTGAGTGACATACGTGAAACACACTTTGGCGATCATGTCTCGAAAGAGACATTACTAACTGGGCAGAAGATTATCCCACAGTAGGTTGCCATTACTTTTTGCGGTAGACTGGTTGCCAGCCAAGGACATATAACCCAATCTGTCCTGTTATTTAACCAATAACTGGAAGGAAGAGACGGATTAATACCTTTCCCAATGGTATTTGCACGTAAATAAATGCAATGAATTCAACTGAAATTCAAACTCGGCTCCCCGATTTCTCGTTCCTACGAGGAATGAACTCTTCCTCTTGTTATATGTAATTAACTGCGTGACTTCCGGATTGCAGTTAGCAGTTAAAAGAAATTAACGAAGGCAGTTAACGACAGCTACTAGTCAGGCAATTGACAGTATAATAATATTTTCGGGCTTACTTATTTCTGCTTACTATTTATTGACACTTCCTTTGAATATCTTGTTTCGTGTTATACTAATACACTGTTTTGAACCTATTTACTTGTTACGTGTCTTACTCCCTGCAAAAAACGGCCACTAAAACTTTAAGGCGAAGTTTTTCCACAACTTCAAAACAAATTGTCAACGAAGATCCACAACAGTTTCTTTCGTTTCCTTCTTTCCCAAATCCTGTTGTTGCTCATATTTTCGTTTCATACTATCCTCAGCATCATTCTGTAGCACATCATTTCTATTGCTTCGAGTCTTTCGTTCATATATGAAGAGATTCTGCGGGATTCGCTGCTATATAGCAAGATAGATATCACATAAAAACAAAGAAACGAAAAGAGTGAAGAGCCGTTTGCAACGAATCTGTTTGCAGATGACCAGTTCAATGTATAAAGTTTTATTTACTGGTAATTGTGTAAAATATTTCAATTCGGGTATATTCTTTCGGTTAATTGCCATACCTCATACGGCTTACGGCCATATCACGTTGAATACACCGGTTCTCGCTCAATCACCGAAGTCAAGCAACGTTGAACCTGGTCAGTACTTAGATTGGTGACCGCTTGGGAATACCAGGTGCTGTAAGCGTTTAGTGACGGATGTGCGTTGTGGTGCAGTAGATAGCAGCTCGGAAAAAGAAATCGATGAGCCGAGTTCGAATTCCAGTTGAATACCCTGCATTCACTTAAGCACTGTTACCCTTGGGAAAGGTATTAATCCGTCCCTTCCCTACAGTTAAGGATTAAATAATAAGGTCCAATTAGGTTCCATGATAATGCTCTGCTACCTGTTTCCAAAACATAGGATACAATTCTTTGTCAGATCTGATCTGCCATTCGAATTCGAATATATTAGGCAAATCCAAACCTGAGACTAGATGGAGAATAAGATTAATGCATGATAAGATTAATCTTCATTTAGAATGACGTGATCTGCCTTGTCTCCAGATTGTAATCCAATAGGTAAATGTTTGGGAAATAATTCAAGAGAAGTGTTTTTCTAGTAACACACAATGTTCTCGCTATTAATTGATTTGGGCTATCATAGATGCACAGGAGAAAATCCCTCGGTTTCACCTTCGTTTATTTTCATACTCTTTTTTTTCTGTTGTTACCTCGTTTATACACTGCTATAAATAGTTGGTTGGGACATTATAATCTACGCCCTGTAATTTGTACGTTTTATTACAGGCAAGTGTTTAATGTTTTTATTATTGATAATATCTTCCGTCTTTCCCAGAGCACATATTCCTCGTGTATAGAAATGAGAAAAAAAAAAACAACTCTCAACCACTTGGAATAGATCTCAAGAGAAATTAAGCAATGCAATCAAAATAGGTGTTCAAATTTTCATGATAATTTTAAGTGCGAGTTTTCTCGTTAGAATCAATATCTCTATTATTTTCAAATTGTGCAACCATACCCTTTTTTTTAATTTCAAAATGTTTCTCGAACCTGATCTGGATAAATTTAATCCAATGGCACACTATCTTATTCTGTAGCGGATAAGAAATTAATTAAAATCAACTCTTTTCTTCACTTTTACAAAAATACACAACGACGAGTTAAATCCTGTTTTTTTCCCAAATAGAAAAAAGATTGGCCATCTGCTTTTTAAAAAAAGTCGAAACCACATTTCGCAAGTAAGTGTTCAAATAAATTTTGACGAATGGAAGCGACTTGCAAGATCAAAAAGGACTTCGCGACTAAGTGCGAAAAATCTAGATTACAATTAAAGGACTTCATCAGCATCAGTCAAAGAGTCGGATGCTAGCCGCGAGAGTAAACATCTAAAATGTAACTTCAACTTGAAGCAACTCGGACATTGTTCTCTTTATCTTTCTCCTTATCTCTTTCAACAATTACTAAAACGAACATTTTGTACGAACTCTTGATACCTTAACTTTCTCATTGAAGATTAATTTCTACGAATTCTTGTTATTCTTTCCTTTTCATAAATTTCTATTTTAACACGAAAAATGTATATTTTATTCTTACACTATTCCACACTATTCCAGCTAGCCGACAACCAACCTTCCGATGATAATTTTGGATAAAACTTGTAAGCTGTAAGGAGTTCGGTTATAACTGACACAAGGCCGAATCACAGAAACATTAACCCCCTCCAGACGCTACAATTCTTCTAATGGAATTTCCTTGCTTTCTCTTACCATTTCACTCTCAGTAAACCCTTGCACATTAGTGACTTTATCGCGTTAGTTGTGATAAATTTATGAAAGGTAGACTAACAATTCCTACGTGACCATAGAGACCCAACACAGGGAAGATTCAATGCAACCACCATCAACACGATGTTGACAACTAAGATCCGTATCCCCGCTCGTTTCGCGCCACATTCGTAATATACCCGAAGCTCGAATCAAATAAAATCCCGATCAAATTGTACAACGCAACACGTTAGCAACCTTCTACGGATTTATTAGGGAGGTTACAAGTCCACGTGATTCGCTGTATCCAGCGTCGTTGTATTAAAATCAGCACCTGATGAGACTCGTCCTCAATATAAACGACGCTGACCTAACCTCCTGGTTATGAGTTGGGTATCTTCTGTATCTGGTGTATAGGCGTTGTGGTGCAGTGGATATCGGCTCAAAACTAGGAATCGGGGAGCCGAGTTCAAATTCAACTTGAATTCGTTGCATTCGTTTACGCATAAATAACCCTAGGAAAGTATTAATGTCTTTTCTCTCCAGCTATAGGTTAAATAACAGGAAAGACTCTATTCTATAACTTTGGTTGACAACCAGTCTACTGCAGAATGTAATGGCAACATACTGCGGGAAAATCTTCCGCCCAGTCAGTCATGTCTTGAAAGCGACAAAATCGCCTAAAGGTATATTACGTATTTCACTTACCTGGTTTTCTGTATTTAATATGGATGTGATGTGAACCAATATCGATCTGCTATCACAGAAAATTATATCCAGTCAACTCTGGTCTTCTCCCATATGGCATGTCCATTCAGGACGTCGAAAATCATGACTCTCTACACCTTCCTATCCCTTGATACACTTAGCAGTGTCCATTCAGGGCGTAAGGGATCATGACACTAAGACCTTTCATCCTCTGTGGAACTCAGCAGTGTTTATTTAGAGCGTTAGCGGTTATGACTCTCTACAACTTCCTGTTCATCGTGCCATTCAGCAGTCTTCATATAAAACGTAGGTGATTTGGGAATCTCTATCGTATTCTCTGTGTCAGTCAGATCCCAGAAATGTCATCTTTGTTTTTTGTGTTCTTTCTATTACGATTTTCTTTAAGATTTCCTCGTTTAATGCTCAATCTCTTTTTTACCACCGCACTTCTGTTGCCCCCATTTTTCTTCTGCAAGTTGTGTCCGTTAAGGAAGTTGGTTGTCATGGATCTTTCCAGCTTTCAGTTTTCTGCAGCTCTTAATAAATTTGAATTTTTTTGTCATTTCTCCAAAACACTGTCCCGACATCTGCCAGTCAGTTAAGTGCCATACGTGATACACGCTTTGGGCGATCATGTCTCGAAAGAGACATGACTGATTGGGCAGCAGTTTATCTCACAGTAGGTTATTCTTTCTTTCTTTCTTTCTTTCTTTCTTTCTTTTCCCTTCAAATATTACTATTAATCATTACGAATTACATCCCTTTGAATTAATTTTCACTCATTTTAATAATTTTAGTTTATTTATTAAATTTTATATCCATGGAATTTTTCTTATTTAAATTTAACTCTTGGTAAATTTAAAAAACGTAGCCTAACATTATAAGATTTAACTCCCATCAACATTGAGTGAACTTCAGTCCGTAATATGCGCCTGATGATTGCGTAATAATATTTACATTTAGTAATATATATATATATATATATATATATATATATATATATATATATCGTCAGCATGATTCTGCTTACTGAATTGAAAAACCGCTCCTCATTAATTCTATCAACGCTCTCTGTCAAGATATCGATCACTTTGCGAGAAATAACCTACTTACTAAAATATCATTTTATCAGTCAGTTAAATACCATACGGGATTCAAGCTTGGTTGATCATGTCTTGAAAGAGATATGACTAGCTGGACAGCAGATTATTTTGCAGTAAATTGCCATTGCTTTCTGCGGTAGACTGGTTGCCTGCCAAGGCTATAGAACTCAATCTGTCCTGTTATTTAACCCATAACTGGAGGGTAGAGACAGATTAATACCTTTCCCAAGGGTATTTGTGCGTAAGCAAATGCAAGGAATTCCATTGGTATTCGAACTCGGCACACCGATTTGTAGTTCCGAGTCGATATCCACTGCACCACAACACACATATTGCCATAATTTTATGAGTTGTTTGCCTCTGTTTTTGTTGCCTTTGAACTGTTCTGTGTATTATTATATTCGCAGTACTTTCATCGACGAAATTATTGGAAGGTTTGAGCAAAAAGAAAATTAAACTGAAAACCTCAGCACCATAGCGTGACACCGAACAGCAAGAAAATGAAACGGAAAATCGCTGAACCAATTCCAGAATTAAAAAAATGTAAATCACATCAAAATTATGGAAAGTAGCAGAACGGACGGGTAATGAATTGAGTAGATATACAAAGAAAGAAAGGGGCGTAAGAAAAGGATGTTCTTTTCATCGGATCTGTTCAACTTGTACAGCAAGTATATTTTGAGGACCCTAGAAGTTACGCCTGGATTCGTAATCGGAGGTCACAATTTAAACAACCTAAGGTATGAACATGATACAGTGCTGATAGCAGACACAGAAAGGAAACTACAAGACCTCCTACAGAAGGTAGCTAAAGTGAGTGACAAGAAAGGACTAGAAATAAACTGCACGAAAACTGAATGCATGGTGATCAGTAAATACTGTTCTCCGACAATATGGATTCCGATTTGACAGGTCCACAGCCGACCTGCTAACTACTGTAACGGAGTACATGCTACAGGCCCTTGATGAGTCTGACGAGGCTCGCGCGGTTGCTCTGGATATCTCCAGGATTTGGCACCCTGGCCTCCTATGCAAACTACGCGGTTATGGTATTACCGGTCGCCTGCTTGACCTAATCCAATCTTTCTTAAATAACCGCAAAATGAAGGTCGTTCTGAATGGGCGTGCCTCTTCGTCCTACAGCACGAATGCTGGTGTCCCACAAGGCTCTATCCTGGGCCCAACGCTCTTCCTTATTTTCATCAACGACCTCCCAGATGAGATCAAGTCCCAAGTAGGCATCTACGCAGATGACACTACAATATACTCCCGCTCCAGTAAGAAACCTGTCGTGGCGGACAGACATAATCTCGCTGCTGACCTTGAGCGGGATCTACACTCTGTGGTGAACTGGGGCAAGAAGTGGCTTGTCAACTTCAATTCCTCTAAGACCAAGCTGTTGTCTGTCAACCATTACAGGCAACCTCTTCTGCCTCCAATAAGCATGGACGAGATGATTCTCCCGGAGAGTAATACACTACGCCTCCTCGGACTTACCCTGTCCTCAGACCTCAAATGGAACCACTATATTGAATCCATAGCAAAATCTACTGCTAAGAAGATTGGGTCACTATGTCGATCCAGGATGTTTTTTCCACCTGAATCCATCCTGCATATATACAAGTCAACCATCCGTCCGTGCATGGAGTACTGCTGCCATTTATGGTCAGGTGCCCCTGCCGTTCTCCTCAGTGTTCTTGACAAGCTCCAAAGGAGAGTCTGTAATGTGATAGGTACTGATCTGGCGACTCGTCTGCAGCCACTTTCCCATCGTCGAAATGTGGCCTCCCTCTGTCTCTTCTATAAATACTTTCATGGCTTCTGCTCGGATGAGCTTAAGTCACTGATGCCTCCTCAACAGGTGTTTACCCGTTCAACCAGACTGGCAACTGGGTCCCACCCATTCACAGTCAGGTTAGCCAAACGCAGACGACAATTCTACTCCTGCAGCTTCCTCTCTCGCACTTCCCGCCTGTGGAACTCACTCCCGTATTCTTGCTTTCCTGACGGCTACGACCTCCAGAAATTTAAAAGCAAAGTTAATACTCACCTACTAACCACTGGCCTCTAGCTCTCTCCCCTCCTCTGTATAACCTTCCCTTTCTCTCCGCCCATGTATCTGTCATTGCACCTGCTTTCTCAGCTTTCTATTGTTCCTTTCTAACTAGCTTGTACTCCTCACTCTTTTCGAATTAATCTTTTTACATTTATGTAATCCCTGCACATCAGTGGCGTTTCTGCCTTGCTCGGGGTGAAATGATTAAAAAAAAAAAAATACAGATCGAGGATACTAGAATTTAAATACCTGGGAAGCGTTATAACAGAAGACGGAAAGTGCAACACAGAGATCTGAAGGCGAATTGGCATGGCGAAGGAAGCATTCTAAATGTTGAGTAAGGTATTAAGAAACAGTAAAATTTTGCTAGAAACAAAGAAGAGAGTACTGGATTGTAACGTGCTGTCCGTCTTTCAATATGGCAGTGAATGCTGAACAATACCATCAAAGATGAAGGAAAAACTTGAAGCAACTGAAATGTGCTTCAACATAAGGATGCTGCGGATATCATGGATCGAGCATGTGAGCAATGATGAGGTCTTACAAATGTTGGAAACAAAATGGAAATTAATACTAAGCATCAGGAAGAGACAGCTGAAGTTCCTGGGACACGCAATGAGGAAGGAGGGCTTGGAGAATCTGATACTAACAGGCCAGATAGAGGGGAAAAGAGACAGGGAAAAGCAACGGATAACATATTTGAAGGACCTAATCAGGTGGATGAGGGAACGAGGATTGCATGATGTAACAGGAGAAGACGTGCTCAGAGCCACCAGAAATAGGGAAACGTGGAAAGCCATGATCACATACATCGTGAAGGGATAGGACACATAGAAGAAGAAGCAGAAAGATAAGCGTGGAAATGACACAAGTGCAACGGATTTTTAGTATTTATTAGAAATATAAATAAAATATCTTGCAAAATAATAAAATAGTCTTTAGTAAAATCATATATTAATTCTTCCTTTATTTCATGGCAAAAAATCTGATGAATTACATTATCAATAATATATTCACCGAGTACTATATTTTATTAGAAAAATGAAAGCAGACATAGTAAAATATACTTCATAGTGAAAAATAAAAATTATGAATTTACACGAGTTACTAGATTAGCAACTAGGTCCCACCCTTTTACAGTGAAACCGATAAAATGTAAGCGCAATTTCTACCCTAACAGCCTCTTTTCAGGCACTTCCCACATGTGGAATTTCCTTCCATATACTTGCTTCCCCGACAGCTACAATCTCCAGGAGTTTAAATGTAAGGTCAATAGACATCTTCTATCACACTAACTCGCATCAATTTTCTCAAGATCTTTCTTCATCTACTCCACCCTCACCCATGGTATTCTCATCAGTCTATTACCCTCCTCCTAACATTTCCTATAACTAACCCCTCTTTCTCATCACTTTCCCATATGTAACGCCCTGCGCAACAGTAGGATGCCTTGCGTGGGTTGAAATGATTAAAAAAATAAAATAAAACAACAAAACAGAGAGGTAACGAAAATATATACAAGGAGTGATGAGTAAATTGTTGGCCACCATTTGTGAGGAAAAGAACAGTATGGCGCAATTAACTCCGCCAGAAATTTGGGAAATGTCATGTGTACTTCTTGGCATTTGTGCCGTATATTCCTGTACTAACATTTTATAATGAGGACAGTGCAGAGGATACGGAAAGAGTTGGATGAAGCTAATGGTGATTACGAAGGTACAGCAGTTCGGAAGATTTTTTAAGAAAACAACCCCCGAATTTGTTGGCGAGGTCTAGCCCTGTTTGAAAACGATCACTCAAAAATTAATTGAGGTTCATAACCAGGGAGGTAGAGGGCCAAGAGCATGGCCGCTTTAAAACCCTACGTCTACCAATAGGATTCTACACTAGGCAATATTAGCCACAGAACACAGTCATGGCAGTCAGACAATTTCTGCGACTAAATAACCCCTTAAATTTAACCACTTAATTACCCATTATGCGTGTGCTGAAGTTCGAGAGACCAACAAAAGTGATTTTAACATCTAAATGTTAAGGATAATTACAGCCTTTACAACTTCAAAGAGGAGAAGGTCCAGAAAAGATGAAGTAGACTTGGAAGTCGTCTGAGGAACGTAGTTGAAACCAGTTAAAAATCAAATGTCAGTGTTATTTTATTTGTTGCGTAATGTAAACGACAAATTATACACCGCACCCTGTATAATACTGTATAATTGTAAATCAGAAATAAAATGATTAAAGCAAGTAAGGCGGTCCTCTACCATCAAAACTAAACCCTGTCAAGTTCGACTAAAAATACACACCACCGGTCTAATGTCATATGCAAACAAACATAATAATAAAAGTTAATTACATTTAAATGTACCAAGCGCTTCTTTTACAGAGAGTTGGCTGGTAGTACTTAATATATACTGATTTAAAAGCCTTCATGAGATAATTGACTAAATATCGAGATCATAACCAAGCTATAAGACCCAACATATTGCTTAATTTCAAATATTGCGCTACAGTTGAACTTGATACGTTACAGTTATGGAATTGGCACATGATATATTGTTTACTTGAACATAATTTTGTATCGATACTCGTATATTCTGTTTATAATCAAACAGTATTATATATTAATTCTACGGGCTGATTATTTACGATAAATGTTTGTTAGGAAAATGTATGTCATTCAGCAGGATTCGAACCTGCAACCCCTATCAACATGGGGAAGCCAACAATTGATCTGGCGCGTCTTGGATCTCTCGATCACGAATGACCAACAGTCTAAACGAAGTCAAAACAACCCTATATAACACAATTTTCGATTCATCGTAATAACTATATCTGCTCTGAAATGTAAATTTGTTGATAGCGATTGGATGTTCGAATCCTGCCGAATGACACACATTTTCGTTACAAAGATTTATCATAAATAATCAGGTCGATAGAAATAAATATATATACTGTTTGATTAAAAACAGTATATCTGCTTAAATCGAAGCATCGATGAAAAATAATGTTCAAACAAATTATTTCAAATTGTCGGTTGATTAAAGATCATTTCGTTAATCTTCGTTAATTATATATTATATCTATAAAAGTGTCCATCTTTCTCTAGTTCATATTGCCTAGTACAGAGTAATGGTACAGTGGATATCAACTCAGAACGACAAATCGAGGTGCCGAGTTCGAAATCCAGTTGAGTTCCTTTACTTACGCACAAATACACTTTGAAAAGGTATTAATCCGTCTCTTCCTTCCAATTATGGGTTAAATAATAGGCCAGATTGGGGTCTATAGCCTTGGCTGGCAACCGGTCTACCACAGAAAGCAATGGCAACCTACTGCGGTATAATCTTCTGCCCAGTCAGTCATGTCTCTTTCGAGACATGATCACCCAAAGCGTGTATCACGTATGGTACTTAACTGACTGACTGAATATAACAGTTGGAATCATGATTAAGGCTTATACTGGGCATAAAATGGGGGACCAGTTTTATATTGTTATAAAGTGATAAACTGATCCTCCACTAATTACTAATTAATAATATAATATTTCTCTTCTCCCTCTAGCTATGAGTCAAATAATAGGACAGATTGGGTTCTATAACCTTGGCTGGCAACCAGCCTACCGCAGAAAGCAATGGCAACCTACTGCGGGATAATATTCTGCCCAGTCAGTCATGTCTCTTTCGAGACATGATTGCCCAAAACGTGTATCACGTATAACACTACTAATTAAGGTGTTGGCTGTTTAGTGCTTTATATTTTTATTCTTATTGTTTTTGTGTGCTAAAATTACCTGTTTTCATAAATAATGTTTGCTAAATTTCCGTGTTTTCGTAAATAATAATTACGTGTTTTCATAAACAAAATTACGTGTTTTCGAAAAGGTCCAGCGGTTTTCAATGAGATTTTTTCTTTTTTTTTTTCTTAATAATTATTTACTTTGCTTGTTTGTTTTATCTTTTTCCATTTTTTTCTGTTCTCGTCTCTTTTATTCATTTTGCATATTTCAATCATGCATGTAAAACTACATTTAAGCCTCCGACAGGCAGCGTGAACCACAAATATCATAGCATTACGAAACGAAACAAAATGAAATGACTTTTAAACGTGATTTTTGAAAATCGTTCACTTGAAACGTTTATTGTACTGTCTTATTGACCCGTTCATATCACAAATTGCATATATCACTGCGAGCTTTATGCTCACAGTCTTAGAACATGCATATAAAATATGCTAGAGGACAATTCCGTTTTCATTTCCTACGATGTGTCATTCAAGCGAAGAGAGTGAATTTTGATATTGCAATCATGCGTATATGCTAATTATTTTTTCCTCCGATTCGCATGTGGCTTTACATTAAAAACAATTAGAAACGCTTACAAAACATATATATATATATATATATATATATATATATATATATATATATATATATATATATTTGAAAATTTAGGCACCAAATTTTCTTTTAAACTTGTCAGATAAAATAAATTGCAAACAATATATTTGCTTATTTTTAAAAAAATCCGTTCATTTTCACGGATAACCTTATACGTATTACAATCAAAAGATGTCAGAAATGAGCTATAACGTAGACAGATGTTATTTTCATTCATTTCTTAAGGTACCCAAGTACTTTCAACCTTTCCGAGGTCATCTTCAGGGCTGTGAGTTATGGTAACAAATGTAACCGGAAAACTGTGTTGGTAAAAATTATGATACATTTTTTCTGCTTCAAATATAACAGTTGTCAAATTGCTAGCGTTCATTAGAACATGAAATTTATCCCATATATATATATATATATTTAAAATTATATATATATGTATTGTATATATATATATATATATATATATATATATAAATAGAGAGGGAGAGAGAGAGAGAGAGAGAGAGAGAAGAGAGAGAGAGAGAGATACAGCGGGTGGCCAAAATAATACAAAACCCTAAGTCCCAAAATAGAATAATTTGAAAAATTTGATTAGTCTGTCAAAACTTCACGTTATTATGTTTGTTGATTTAATATTTGTAATACTTGTTTTTTTGGTTTTTTTTCTAAAATTGTCATTTATTTTAAAATGTTATTTAAATAAGTTTATCAAAATCAAAGATCAGGACTATTTAAATACCTAAGTGATCAACTTTATTCTATGGCTCAGGAACTGTTTCAGAAAGGAAATTGTACCTTTCTGAACAATAATGCATCCATTCTTATCAGACCACTACAATCCCCAGATCTTAACATCTTTGAAAATTTATAGTCCATTTTATGAAAACAAGTGACGAGTCTATATCCTTTACAGTCACCATTGAAAGAATTGGAGACTGTTTTAGTAAAGGAATAGACGCAAATTCCCCCGGGAACAATTCAAACGTTCTACGAGTTGATTCCACGCTGAATTCAAGTTTTACTTACTGTCAAATGAGGCTCTAACGGAATGTGCGTTGTGGTGCAGTGGATATCGACTCGGAACTACAAATCGAGGTGCCGAGTTCGAATTCCAGTCGAATCCATTGCATTCACTTACGCACAAATACCCTTAGGAAAGGTATTAATTCATCTCTTCTCTCCAGTTATGGGTTAAATAATAGGGCAGATTGGGTTCTATATCCTTGGCTGGCAACCAGTCTTCCGCAAAAAAGCAATGGCAACCTATTACGTGAATATATACTGCTCAGTCAGTAATGTCTCTTTCGAGACATGATCGCCCAAAGCGTGTATCACGTATGTCACTTAACTGACTGACCGTGGCTCTAACCAAAATTTCAAGGTGTTATCATTATTTTTTCCACTCTCTGTATGTATAAATGATTATAATGCAAATGGAATTCTTTTACATTTATAACATAACATTATTTCTTACTGATGCATAATTTATATTTATTGAATATAAATATAATATGTCCTGATTTCTCCTGATTAAAAAGTATAATTTTCGTCTGCCAGACTGGGCTCTTGAATAAACACCGTCGATAAGCATGCTGAAACACAGTGCTCTAATGATTTGTATTTAATGAACTTGTTATGTATTTTTTCTTTTTGTATCTGTTATTGTTTCTTAAGATTATGAAACAATCATCACTATTGAGGCATATATCATTTTAATCGATTATTTGATTTAGTTTGTGCAACAAATATATACGAATATCTGCACCGTCAAAGCTTTTAATTATAATGTCAACAGCCCTTTTCTTAACTACGCGTCTTTATTGTCGAATAAAATTAATTTTTGGTAGTGTTTTAATAATTTTTTTTATTTTTTACTTTTGTTCTTGAGCTAAGGATAACGGGTCTTTTCCAGCAGGGGTGCCTTTACAGATGAGTAAAAGTCTTTTATATCAAGTTGCATGAATTATTAATTATGTCTGTTTGGTTTTTATGCGGAACATGCCTATACTTGTCTTGTGTTATCCACTGAATTGTGTCTACCTTAGTTCTGACTTAATTCTTTTTAGTATTATTTATTTCATCTAGTTCACGTTTATTTGGGTTTATGCGTTTGCGCATTGGGATTGTTATAACATTTTTCTTTGTAGTTTTTACATGTAATAAATGCTTTCGGACTTTATTCGGGCGTTTGGGTGATTGATTTAGCTGCCATATTAATATCGTATTTTGTATTGATGTTTTTGTATGCAATAGTTATATTGTACCTGGGTAATTTGTTATATTTCATGGGCTGAGTTTGTATAAATTGCTAGTTTTGTCTGAAATGATAAATACGTTAGATCAATTGTTTAATTTAGTTATATCTCATTTTATTTATTTTATACTAGCAGTATAGCCCGGTGTTGCTAGGATGCAATGAAAGCTTTAAAACTAATACATGGTCCTGGGGCTCAGAACCAGCCTAAAGAATATTTGTATGAAATTTGGTGAGAATCGGATAAAAATTGTGGATTTGTAAAAAGGACTTACTGACAGATAAACAGACACGCATAAACATATTGGCTTTTATATATATATATATCAGACGGTATGAACGGATCCTACACAAAATTAATAGACAAAACTTGTCTATATTATTCAATGAAACCTGCATTAATGAAAAAATGCTGCCAAAATACACACAATTTAAATTACATGATCCAGCAGCCCAACACACCATCACCACCTTGAAATATAAATGGAGCCTTGTGAAAAGGCAAATTGAAATAGCGAAAGAAAATCTTGACACATTATACAAGAACAAACATGACCTCTACAACAAACTGAAAGATATAACTACCTCAAACCAACTAGAAGAAATAATACTCAGACTATCCAAAATCACTGCAAAATCTGAAGTTGAACACCGTGCTAAAATTGTCAAAAAACTTAATTCACTATACAATGGCACGATCACTCTTCCCAAAAAATTCGATAAATTCATAAATCTTTCCAACCACGAACTAACTAAGCACCAAGAAGAATTACTCAACCTTGGACCTAACTGCCATATATACCGTAAGTATAACCAGCTTACTAAAAAAATTGAAATAGAAACGCTCTATCAAAACATCACTAAATTACAAGATGAAAAAATTATAACCGTTAAACCCGAACTGAAAGATCTACTTAAGGCTGAGGCAATCAAAGATCGCCATGATAAAAGCAGAAGCTCCTCCAAAATTCTATCGAAACAACTAAAAAGTGCCGCGCACGAACTACGCAACCACCTTCACATAATTGTAAAAAAAGCTGACAAGGCTAACATCTTTGTTGTACTTAACAAATCAGATTACAACACAAAACTCAACCACATACTCCATGACCACACAAAATTTTAAAAAATTAACAAAAACCCGACACACCAACTAAAATCTAAACTTAATAAACTCATTAGTGCCAACAACGCTGATCAGAATTCCTTAAAACTCCCTAAAATTATTGGTGACTATAAACCTGGTTACATATACGGAACCATAAAAACTCATAAACCTAACTATCCTCTCCGCCCTATCATATCCCAAGTTCCTACTCCTGTATACCAGTTAACTAAACATATTAACCAGCTTATCACACCCTACATTCCGAGTAAATACAGCATAAAGTCAACCCTAGAGGCAATCCAAATCCTCAAGAGTGAAAAACCTAATAATGAAATCATAGCTTCACTTGATGTGGAAAACCTTTTTACTAATGTACCCGTCAGTGAAACTATTGATATAATTATAAGAAATGTTTACAGTAATCCTTCATTACCCCCACTCAAAATTAATCCCAACATCCTAAGAAAAATTCTACTAGCTTGTACTACTGAAGTGCCTTTTGTTGATCCAAACAACACTATATATATATACAACGTGACGGAGTCTCCATGGGTTCAGTGCTTGGTCCGATTTTTAGTAATTTCTACATGTCTAAACTTGAAAATACTACCTTTGCAAAATTTACAAAACCATCAATATATCTACGATATGCTGATGATTTTTATCAATTAAAAATACTGATGAAATCTTACAACTTCAAAAACAGTTTCAAAATAACTCAGTTTTAAAATTTACTTATGAACTTAGCAAAGATAACAAAATTTCTTTTCTTGATATATTAATTAACACTGACAACAATAAGTTTACTATCTCACCGTATCAAAAACCCACTAATAAAAATCCCTCCACACTCAATTATATTAGTGAATGCCCCCACTATTATAACACGTACATACTCAAACAAGAAAATAATAAGCAGAAACTAAAAATCCTCGAAGCACTCTACATTAAACAATTTAAACCTGGTTTGAATACAATCAATTTCGATATTTCCAATAACGTACTCAAATGTCTGTAATCAGACCAGGGACCACAACACTACTATTTTGTCACTGTCTTCGGACATCCGCCACGGTAGGGATGGACTTATATTTTCAATTCAATTATCTTTATTGTTAATAGCTTAAATGTTCTATGTTTACTGTGTGTTAATATTTACTCTTTGATAATGGCTTATGTGAGCCGAAAGCTTAGACCCGATAAAAAATTCAACAAATACTGTGATTTTTTGTTGTCTTTCAACGACATCACCATCAAGTATATCAGACGGTATGAACGGATCCTACACAAAATTAATAGACAAAACTTGTTCATATTATTCAATGAAACCTGCATTAATGAAAAAATACTGCCAAAATACACACAATATATATATATATATATATTATCGATTTCATGCAATATTGTAAGAACTGCAACATTGAAACTTCTGAATATCGTTCCTTATGTTTTTTTCTATGAGTGTATCAAATTTGATTAAAATCGGGCCACTCCTTCTATAACCTGTTTTTTTCGATTATCGATTTTTATATTTATCGGAGGTACCTCGACACACAACCTAGCTAAGAACACTTGTAGACGCTTATAGTACAACTGTATAAATTTTCAAGAAAATAGTTTCAGCCGTTTCGGAGTCTATAGGGAACTCACACACACACACACACACAGAGACACACACACACACACACACACACAGAGACGCACATACACACAGACAAATTTCCATTTATAAATAATTTTAGATAGATTTCTTTATGCAGTATGATTCTGGACCTCTATTCTATTTGCCTGTAAAATATTTTTACTGAACTAGATGTATAGCCCGTCGTTACTCGTGGTTTTCAGTGTTTATGTTGAAATGGTAAGGTCCTTATTGAAAAAGCTCCAGTTTGAGGTTGCCGTGACACGTAAATTAAAAAAAAATGCGAAGTAAGTATTAGTTTTTGCCATAATGCGATGCGATGTTGATGTGACGTCGAAGTGTCCATGCAACGTTGGAGGTGTTAGCACCTTAAAGAAAATGTAAAATTGCTATGGTATATGATAATGTAGAAATTAGAAAAATTTCCGATTTTTGTTGGAGTACAACAAAACGTTTCGGAGGAATAAACAATAACAAAAAACAAAATTTTCCATTAAGTTTTGCCGGATCCGCTGCATCAATTACAATTTTTGTTCGCTTATAAAAACATCAGATCTCAATTAGAGAAATGCATAAAAGTGCGCAAAAGACTATCTGAAACGAAGTTTGTCGTTGACTTTTGACGATCCCTGATCGTTACATCGAAACGTCTTCGTGAAAATCAAAGTATCAGACGTTGATCTACAACTTACCAGATTTTGGTTAAATTCGAATAGGGCGTCTCGGAGGAGAAGAGTTCGGAATTTTGAAGTGTTTCGGTGATTTCTACAGCACCCTGTAAATCATCTCGAAAATGTTTCTGCGTACATCAAAAGTTCATGGCCTGATCAAAAAGTGACCCAATTTCATATGAAATCAGACCAGGGGTTTCAGAGGAGTAGAAATACCTGGGAAGCGTTATAACAGAATACGGAAAGTGCGACACAGTCTGAAGGCGAATTGGCATGGCGAAGGAAGCATTCCAGAAGTTGAATAAGGTATTAAGAAACAGCACAATTTCGCCAGAAACAAGGATGAGAGTACTGGATTGATACGGGCTGTCCGTCCTTCAATATGGCAGTGAATGCTGGACAATATCATCAAAGATGAAGGGAAAACTTGAAGCAACTGAAATGTGGTTCTACTGAAGGATACTGCGAATATTATGGATCTAGCATGTGGGCAATGATGAGGTCTAGGAAATGATGGAAACAAAAAGGAAATTAATACTAAGCATCAGGAAGAGACAGCTGAAGTTCCTGGGACACGCAATGAGGAAGGAGGGCTTGGAGAATCTGATACTAACAGGCCAGATAGAAGGAAAAAGAGACAGTGTAAAGCAACGGATAACATATTTGAAGGACCTAATAAGGTGGATGACAGAATGAGTATTGCATGGTGTAACAGGAGAAGGCGTGCTGAGAGCCACTAGTAATAGGGCAACGTGGAAAGCCATGATTGCCTACGTCCTGACGGGACAAGGCACATAGAAGAAGATGGGTTCATTAGAATTGAGACACAAACACGTAGATATACAGTGACAGACATTGGCATTTATGTATATATATAGATTAATACTTAGTAATGACTGAGTACCGTCACCGAACTTAAGCAACATCGTGCCCGGTCAGTACTTAAATGGGTAACCATTTGAGAATACAAGGTGCTGTAAACGTAAGGACTAAGAATGGTCCACCGGTCCTCCAGGTTTGGGAGTTGGGTGCAGCGCTAACAACCCTGCACCGTAAAAAAGAGTTTGTTACAGAAACAGCAACAAAAAGTTGTTGCCCTATGCACCATCTGGGTGTGATGGATAAATGATGATGATGAATGACTGAGTACGATGCAGACTCGTAAAAGAAAAATAATCTATGAATCTGTGTGTGTTGTGGTGTATTAGACATCGGCTAGGAATTCGAAATCGGAGAACCGATTTCGAATTCCAGTTGATTTCGTTGCCTTCACTAAGAAGCAAATAACTTTGGGCAAGTTATTATTGCACCTCTATCTAACTCTAGCTATCAGTTGAATCGGCATATTGCTGTCTGTTGCCTTTGTTAGCAACCAGTGTACAGCAGAATAAAATAGTAAACTACTGCGGGACAGCCTTCTCTCGAGTCAGTCATGGATCGAAAGTAATATGATCGCGCAGACAAGTAATAAGTGTAGTATTTAACTGACTGAATGATCTATTAGTCTATATTTGTTTTGTCATATCTATCTATCTATCTATCTATCTATCTATCTATCTATCTATCTATCTATCTATCTATCTCATATTGTTCTTATCTATCTATCTATCTATCTATCTATCTATCTATCTATCTATTTCATTCTATTTACTAACTATCTATTTATCGATCTATCTATTGATTTATCTATCTTTTTGACAATATGTTACTATCATTTTATCTCTCTATGTCAGTATGTTCGTATCTATCTATCTATCTATCTATCTATCTATCTATCTATCTATCTATCTTATTCCCTTCATATCTATCTATCTA
>JBBBDQ010000430.1:180000-257500 GCA_037127315.1 Ascarosepion bandense
TCTATCTATCTATCTATCTATCTATCTATCTATCTATCTATCTTATTACCCTTAATATCTATCTATCTATCTATCTATCTATCTATCTATCTATCTATCTATCTATCTATCTATCTATCTTATTCCCCTTCATATCTATCTATCTATCTATCTATCTATCTATCTATCTATCTATCTATCTATCTATCTATCTATCTTATTCCCCTTCATATCTATCTATCTATCTATCTATCTATCTATCTATCTATCTACTCGTCTATTTATATTCTTTTGAACAATATATATCTATCTCATTCTGTCCCTATCTTTTTATCTATCTATCTATTGATCTATCTATATTTGTCAATCTGTTACTGTCTTTCTATCCCTTTATCTCAGTCTGTTAGTATCTATCTATCTAGCTAGCTAAAGTCTTTCAAATTATTTCTATCTTTCTATCTCTGTTTATTCGTATCTATCTGTTTAATTATCTATCTTTTTTCACGAAAACAGTTCGATGGTAACTACTGAAGTAAATGTTAAAAGAACGTGCAGGAAATAATGGTATCGCATCTAATTTTTGAATAAACTTCCTCGCCTTTGAAATGTGGTTTCAGAATCTATTTGTTAACAGCAGTTAAATACTATTCTTAGACGGTCTTGAATGTTCTTGTGCATTTTGGCGGGTCATGTGGAATTAAATATATTTCTTACGTGTCTGTTATAGGTAAATAAATGGATTCTATTCCAGAAGTTGCTTATCCACTACGCAGAACAAATTCTGAAAAAAGACAGCAAATTTAGAGCACATCACGTCTCCCAAATCCTTGCACAATGATCTTTCTAGATTTAGAAAAGCAGAGTCATACGACAGATGGTTGGTTACTCATATTTTTCTCGAAATATTAAGGCATGTTGATTTAAATAAACATAGTTTTCAATATATATATATATATATATATATGTATATATATATATATATATATATATATATATATATATATATATATATATTGACTGTTTGCTTACTTAGATTCTGGTCATAATAAGATTAGTTTGGTGCAAATTGACATTAAAAAGTGTTCAATACAATTATATTTTAGAACTTTAGAATATTTTCTATTTTTAAACGAGTTATTAGGAATTATTGCAAATCGCCTAAAGACGCCACTCATAGTAGAAACCTAGGTCGCTTAATAACTGGTTTAAAAATGGAATATATGTTTATATATATATATATATATATATATATATATATGTGTGTGTGTGTGTGTGTGTGTGTGTGTGTGTGTGTGTGTGTGTGTGTGTGTGTAAAAGAGCATTTATCGATATATGATTTAAAAAGTAGCTTATAAATAAATAAATTAGAAATGTCATAAATGAAAAATACACCAATTTGCAAATTATTTAAAACAAAACGGGTAATGCCTTCCTAGGTTCTTTCACACTTTCCCCTTATTACGTAAAGCAAATATATGGAAGGGAGTTCCACAGGCGGGAAGTGCGAGAAAAGAAGCTACTAGAGTAGAATTGTCGGCTGCATTTAGTTGATCTAACTGTAAAAGGGTGGGACATTGTTGCCCGTTTTGTGGGTAGGTGCTAATCTCTGGCCATCACTTGTGTTGGTGGTGCATGCAAATGATCTGAGATTTTATGGTGTAATGGATATTGGCTCGGTATGAGAAGTCAGAAATCTGAGTTCGAATTCCAGTGTAATTTGTTGAAATTATTTACGTGCAAATAACCTTGGGAAAATGATGAATCCATGTTTCTTCCTTCAGTTATTGTTTGAATATCACGGCAGATTAGGTTCTGTAACCTTAGTTGGCAAAGTCCACCGCATAAAGAAATGACAACCTACTTCGGAACAAGCTTCTGCCTGCTCAGTCATGGATCGAAAAAGATATTATCGCGCAAGCGTGCATCACGTATGGCAGTTAACCGACTGATCTGCATAAAAGAATGGAGTAGCAAGACAGATTAATCTCTATAGTCTTGTTTGACAACCAGTCTACCGCTAAAACAAACGGCAACCTACTTAGGGAAAATCTTGTTTGTGGTTAGTCATGGATTGAAAGAGACATGATCCTCAAAAGCCTGTATCAGGTATGACAATTAACTGACAGACTGATACTCCTAAGCAAGTCATTTATGAAGTAAACAAAGAGTTGGCCCAAGAACTTTTATAGGCCTGCATTTATTGTTCCAGCTTGTGACGAATTTTCCCCAGACTGAACGTTACAAGATTCTCGTTTGTCTACAATTAGTTCCATGAAATAAAAAAGTTCAAACGCGCAGTTCCGTCGACTTTAAATCTCCTAGCTAAAACCTGCGACACCACGGACATTTAGAAAAGCAAACCTTCACATTCTTTAAGTGAAAAAGGAGTTCTACAAGGATAGCGTCTTTCCACGAATTGATGCGTTGTGAAACCAAATCCCAGAAAGATGATTTTTCGACCACTAAAATTTTAACCTCAACGAGTCTAAGGCTCACCCGTTATCTTTCTCACATATACGCATACATTGTGCATCTTATTCTTACCGATCACACAACAACTTTAAGTAAGCTACTATCTTGTGTGGCTCTTGGGCATTGTAACCGAAGAACGTTTGTAAAAGAAAATGTCGATATTACAAGAACGATAAATCTCTCACCTACCAAACCTCCAGAGAGAGTTGTCTAATCTTTATATTCTTACGCTAAAGCGATCCTTTTTTAACTTTTACAAAGCAGAGGCTAAACGTATATTCGGCTGCTGTTGTTGACTGTTATATTGATAACAGCCACTCATTTGAGTGTACTGTTGGTTTTGAATACATATTTTATGCGCAATTCTAGCACGACGACTCGTACTAATCTAAAGGATTACTGCCAGTGAAGAGAGCGGAGACTAAGAAACATGTTGCATGACTTAATGACAAAGGATATGAAAGGTTAATTAAAATACATGATTGAAATACAAAAAAAGTGCAACTGATCTCTGATTTCATGATGGCTGAGTGTATGTCTAGAAAGCAGTGGTTTTCTCTGGAGTTTGTTTCTTTTTGTTTTTTTAATGATTACACAAGTAGTTGAAACGGATATGGTCAAATGGTATAGAATAATTTAGAACGTTCAAAAAGAATTCCAGACAGGTTGTCCTGGTGGTTTGTGTGGGTGGATTATAATTTATTCCTAACATTGATGCTTTAATAAATGACATTCAAATCCTCCCTAAGAAAAAACAATAACAAATAATCAGTCAATTAAGCGCAGTACAGGATACACGCTTCGACGATCAAATCTCTTTTCATCCGTGAATCACTAGGCAGAATATTTTTTCGTAGTAGGTTGTAATTTTTTTCTGCGCTAGACTGATTGCCAATCAAGACTCTAGAATCTGTACTGCTATTCAGTCCATAGCTAGAGAGAGAAGAGATGTATTAATGTCTTTCCCAAGAGTATTTACGCGTAAGTGAATGAAACGAATTCAACTGGAATTCCAACTCGGCCCTCTGACGTTTAATTCCTCGCCCTTATCTAATGCACTACAGCACAAAACCCATAAAGGTTGCAAAACTCCACAATTGGCCAGTAACTATTGAGTAAAATATAAATATAGATAATAGAAAACGTTTCCACATGTCTAAACCAGTGTACCTCTGATTGCCGAAACTAGGATTAAATTTGCGAATCTAATCTCTGTCAGCGTTACGCTATGTTATTTGTTTTTATTTCGTTCAAACTACCCGTTCTATTCTCAGCTCGGATAATGTTGAAATGAATTCACAAATATATGTTTACAATCTATATTATTAATTCTGTATGTCAATGCCAGTACGAGCCCGTGAACTTCTAGAGACGACAAACTCTATGTCTCTTGGCGTCTTTTAGATAGGGCTGACTGGATACATTGCTTAAATGTACCGAAAAATCCGAGGCTGCTAATACAGAAATCCTTATAAAAATCATGACTGTGCATTATCCATCTTGGAGAACATGTACTCAGTTTTGTGCAGAATCAAAACTTCCTTATATTAAAAGAAAGAAATACTTTTGAGGACTGAAATGTGGATAAAAGTATATATATATATATATATATATATATATATATATATATAAACTTAATTATGAATGGAACTTTGTCTGTATGTGTGTGTATGTGTATGTGTGTCTGTGTGTGCGTCCGTTACCTATAAATTCCGAAACGGCTGAACCGATTTTCTTGAAAATTTACACAGTTATACTATTAGCGTCTGCGAGTGTTCTTAGGTAGGTTCTGTTTCGATGTATCTCCGATAAATATCGAAAATCGATAATCGAAAAAATCGGGTTATAGAAAGAGTGGTCCGATTATAATCAAATTTGATACAATCAGAGACAAGACATAAGAAACGATATTCAGAAGTTTCAAGGTTACAGTTCTTACAATAGTGCAGAAAATCCATAATATATATATATATATATATATAAGGCAAGATGTTTGTTTGTGTGTGTCTGTTTATCTGCCTGTATGTCTGTTTTTTGGGGGGAGGTTCAGCCGTTTTGTTCTAGTTTTTAAAGGGTTTGGCTCTAATAGGTATAATTGTAGGTCTTAGTCTCAGCCATGATACCATTTACTTAAAGGACTTATTTTGCCTTCAAAATTTAGTTTACGACTAAAAAAACTTGTTTGATATCGATACCAGGAAATCAAAATTTGACTTACATCCATTCATTTTTCTTTCAGTCTACGGTTTCGCTTTAACTAGAAACAAATATTGCTTTTTAGTCTTTCGTGCCAAGTTCCAAAGAGTCTGAGCTCAAGGACGATTGATTAGTTTTAAAGCTTTCATTATACCCGAGCAGCGCCGGGCTATACTGCTAGTATATATATATATATATATATATATATATATATATGTATATATATCTCAACATTTTGTTGCTAAAATTTTAATTTCATATCCTTGTTTCTTTTCTGTGGAACGATAACCGGTTAATTAATTCTATGTTTTTCCTATTTTGTTTTCTTTCATTCTTTCTTAGCATGTTTTTCTCGTATTTTCATTCCTAATAATCTCTTTTCTTTTCTGCATCTTTTAATATATCCATTTCTATTGCTACATACGTTATTTTTAGTGGATATATATATTTAAGTTGATATCACTGTTTTTTTTATTTTCCTAAGCAGCGAATATTAAAGCCAACCGGCATACATGAGGAGATGTTACCCAAGAAAAAGGAGTTTATCAGAAGTAATCGAGCATATATTTTCTTTTACAAAGCGGAATTCAGTTAAGTTACATACAAGATACACTCTTGGGTGATCATGTCTCGAAGGAGATATTAATGACTAGGCAGAGTATTTTCCGGCATTAGTTTGTCATTACTTCCTGCGATAGACTGGCTTTCCAACCAAACCTCTCCTGCTACTTAATCCATAGTTGGAGGGAAAAGACGGATTAATACCTTTCATAAGAGTATTTGTGCGTCAGTGAATGCAACGAATTCAACTGGAATTCGAATTCGGCTCTCTGATTTTGAGTTGCGATCCGTGCACCAAAACAGGATACCGCCTCGATGGCGTAAGTTTCAATTACGTCATTACTTCTGTAGATGCTGAAGACAGAAAACTCTACCTGAGCAAACGCCTGCAACAGGGATCAGCTACCATTCTCGCAGTCATGTACACTTAGTAAGAAGTGAATAGCCATTAAAAAGTCCACAAGTAGTTATTTGACACTAAATGCGTAAGTTCCAAATGATTAGCCCTGTTTGTCTTTGTTTTAATTTAATTGTATGAATTTTCAAATGATTTTTACTATATCATAATCAAAACATTTGTATAAAGTTAATTATTGAATGGTATAGCAGCCTCCTTGTCAATAAACCATTTTGTTTTGTATTACAGAAAACTATAAGTAAGCCAGTATGAAAGTGCGTATGTCAATGAATTCCTCTATGAAATAATAATCCACAGGCATACATAATCTCTCCATAAGGTATTACTTCACCAAACAGTGGGTATGACCGGTAATGCAATTGTGAAAAGGACGTGGGTAAAATATGTCTGCTTTTGATATTGCACATATAGCGACTCGTGATAACGAAAGGAGTTTCAACATACAAAACATGGCGGGGACATTTAAAAAAAATATTGATTTGTAGATGAAATACATTTCTGCTTCTTGAATCTATTGTAGGTAACATGGAAACAAATAAGATGTGTTACTTTCGGAGCGTCCCTTCTATAAAAAAGACTATATTTAATGAACGTATTGAAGTTTTCTTGAGGATGGTGAATCGCGCAATTAAGTTTCTTTCTTTATTATTACTTTTTATTGATTTTCAGGAACCTGACGTGTCAGTCAGATTTGACCTTAAATGTTGTGAAATCATGAGAATTGGTAAAGTCTGGAGAAATTATTTAAAAAGAAAATTAGTTTGAATCAATTTCCAAAATCGGGAAGTTGGCATGATCAAAAAATGAGATGGTCTATATTTGTGTTAAATAAGCTATTTGATATGATCATTATTTTTTCTTTGAACTTTCATTATTTAGACCATGTGCCAAATATACGTCTATGTCCACCATTAAATTTTATTATTCAATTTAAGAAGCAAATCATGTATATTTAGTTTGAGCGCCAGCAGTAGAATTTAAGTGAGATGCTTGTGTCTTTACTGCAACAGAAATTGGTGCAAAAATCTAGATTATATAAGATTTTGAAATGCAGAAAATGACCGAAGCTCAGTTTATTTCGTGAAAGTCGAATTACTGTTTAGTAGCTTCGTTATAAACGTAGAAAAGAGTACTGAATATGTTATCTGTCATTCTATAGAGAAGTAAATAATGGACAATCTTCCTAGAACGTGAGAAACAGTTCTTCCCTCTCAATACCGACTCATTAGTCTCCTGAGTATCGTCATTAAACTTTTGAATATCTTTATCTACAAGAATATCCTAAAGAACTTGAATACCAATATCTTGAGCAACGATCAATACGTTCTTGATGACCAGGTATATGTTTTCCCCTTTACGTATGCTCGAAAAAGATCTCTCTTTCAAGCAGTGGATAAATGATTTTGTTTGAATCGGGAATAAATCTGGGTTAAAATACTTAAAGAAGTCTATTAGAATTTTATCCGAGTTGAATTACTTTTGTGAGGCTGGGGCTCTTGATAAGTCTTGAAACATTTTTTTCTGAAAGGAGTACGTTACTGAGATTATTCTCAGTGAGACATGTGCATGAGAAGGCTTTTGTCACCTAACATTGAGTTTTAGGCAAAGAACGAGGCTAAAATATTCGCCTTGTCAGTCGAGGAGGATATGACCTCGTTTTGATTCTGTTCATTAATCAGTCATGTGTATGTATGTGCATAATGAATTTACCCTTTTCAGTATTTCAAGATATTTCCGGGTAATCTTGATATGCTATCAGTTAAAATGAGATATCAGTGTTATATGTATGTTTTCGGCTTTCTTCAAACGACAATTTATCCATCGCACGCTGCACAGTCAGTCAGTTAAGTGCCATACGTGAAACGCACTTGGGCGATCATGTCTTGAAAGAGACATGACTGACTGAGCAGAAGATTATCCCGCAGTAGTTTGCCATTGCTTTCTGCGGTGACTGGTAGCCAGCCAAGGCTATAGCACCCAACCTGTCCTGTTATTTAACCTATAACTGGAAGGAAGTGACGGATTAATACCTTTCCCAAGGGTATTTGTGCGTAAGTGAATGCAATGGATTCGGCTGGAATTTGAACTCGACTCCCCGATTTCTCTTTCCGAGCCGATATCCACTGGACCACAACGCACATCCGACATAACATTATCTGCCTTTCATCTATAGAGACAATTCTCCAGTGTAATATTGTTATCTTCCTTTTTTAGTTGATATGCACTATTTTATATAGTTCTAATTTGAGTGAGCTCTGAAAAGCGAAGAGTAATGATAGAATATTTTTTCTTTTTTTTTTCTTTTATGGTCCGATTTACCTCTTTACTGTTAATATTTTCTTCTTTAATTTTGTCTCACTTTATCTGAATATATTGCTATACAAATCCATTTCTCTGCTGGCCATTAGATAAAATAACTCTTTCTTTCTTTTGTCAACTGAACGTAAGCATGTGTGTAGGTGTTGGTTAGACTTTTTGAAATTTTAGTAAGTCATGATTTTCTATTTATTTATGCAAGTTTTTTTATTTATGTTGCTGTCCTTTTATCTATTTCTTTGATTGGACTTTAACTAAGTTAAAACTTAGTTAACTCACCATTCTGAACATTATTTTTTGTAACAGATAGACTTAACTATAGCCCGGTTAACACTCTACCCATGACTATTGAACAGGTGAAGTGGCTCATCCCTTGTCCCAGTTTAGGATGTTGTTTCCGGCTTTTTCTTCTCCATTCTTTTCACTCATTTTTTTCCTCACCTCAATTGGAGTAGATAGACTAAACTATCGCCCGGTTCACACTCCACCCACGTCTATTGAACAGGTGTAGAGGCTCATCCTTTGTTTCCTGTTTAGGATGTGGTTTCCGGCTTTCTCTTTTCCCATCTTTTCACTCCTTTATTTCATTTTTTTTCCTCAATTGAAGTAGATAGTCTAAACTATCGCCCGGTTCAAACTCCACCCACGTCTTGGTTCACACTCCACCCACGTCTATTGAACAGGATATTTGCGCGTAAGTGAATGCAAGGAATTCAACTGGAATTTGAACTCGGCTCCCCGATTTCCCGTTCCGTGGCGATACCCACTGCATCACAACGCACATCATTAATATTTAGGAGATTTTTCAGAAATCACCAAATCCAATTTGTTTCTATTCATCGTTGGCCTTGACAGGAGAAAGACATTTGATACTTAAGACCTGTCGAATAAGGAAATGTCTACGACAATGTGATTTAAAAATATATTTTGTGTTATCTACCAGGATTTTCCTTAACGGTTCTTGTAAATTTTGGATTAATAAATGTTTCAATAGCACTTCATCAGAAAAGTGACATACAAAGCCTCCTCTCAAGGAGGTTGTGATGTGTCTAATTAAGGTAACTGATTTATGACAATAAACAAAGTCACCTATTGGGTATTGAATACTGCTGTCATGTTTGGTCGGAGGCTTCTCGACAAAATTTTGTAATTGACTCGATTTGGTATCTCGACTTCATTCACTTTCTCACGGATGGAATGTGGCTTCTCTCTGTCTTTTCTACAAGTGTTTTCACAGATTCTGATCTAAGGATCTTCATTCTCTGGTGTCCGGCTCTCATAAATTTACTCATGTAACTTGATTGGCAATTAGGTCCCACCAATTTACTGTCAAAATAAGCAAACGTAACCAACACTTCGTTTTTAGTAATTTATTTGATAAAATCCCGCTAGTGCATCTCCGTTTCCCATGGTTTCTTCCTTGATAGCTACAATGTCCGAAAGTTCAAATACAACGTCAATTACTATCTTCAATCCCCTTGACTATCACCTCTCTCTTACCCTTTCTTCAACATCTTCTGAATCGTTTTTTTTTTTTTTTTTTTTTTTTTTTTGCCTTCCGTCTCCGCTAAATGCTCTCTACTTGGCACCACTAGTAGTAATGCCTTACTTGGGTTGAAACGATAATGAAAAAGGCCATTATTAAGAGCCATTTTCACTTTTATATTTAATTGAATGTGCGCGATTTTTATGTATACTACCGGCAATAATAATTGGGCCACCCCAGTGTTTTAAAAAAATTATGTATTTCATATCATTTTTAGTATTTATTGACAAGTGAATTATTGTAAATGAAAATAGAATGGTTCGTTATTCACTTGGCAATAAATACTAAAAAATAATATGAAATACAACATTTTTTAAAAACACTGGTGTGGTCTAATAATTGTGGGCGGTAGTGTATATAGAAATTTGTGCGTGGGGGTGCACGCGCGTGTGTGCGTGTGATATTTGTCAGGAGTATGGGGAATATGCTTGTCGATGTCATGACAGATTATGCTTAATTCGTTGTTGCAAGCCCACTTCCGAGTGATGTATGCGGCAAAAATATCAAATGCCGTGCCTGACACACGAGGCATTTGAAAACCCATAATGATCCCCGATCTTAGAGGCCAAACTGTCAGGCTGAGAACACGGATTAAGTTCGCAGTCTTTGCGATAAACAAAGACTCTCATAGACTGGAAAATGTCTCTGTCTATCCAGATCTTCATACAAACAACCAGTTATGAGTCAAATTGTCGGTGGCCGTCAAGCTCATCTAAGAATAAGACAGCCAATATTTTTTATCCATGCTCTTTCAGTTATAGTTTTAGCCATTATCAAGCATTAATTTTATTTTACTTTTAACAGAATATATAGATTGTTTTATACATGTAGCTAAAGTTATAAGAATGTTTATCTTTTTAACACGGTCAGCATATTGTGTCCATGTTCATAACTGATTTGTTTTTGTTTTAATAATGCTTTCTTTATTTTTAACCTTATTTTTCCATATGGATGCTGGTATTATATTTGTATTACCGACTAGTATGCTACAGATAGAGTTAGTTACGTCTCCATGCGTATTTAAATGAAATCTAATAGAGCTATCCTCAAAGAGATATAACGTGAGTCTTCCTGTTAAATCTGTTGTAGTATAAACAGTATAATTATTTATGAATCCAGATTATGAATCCAGATCGCAGTAAGCCGCTATTACTTTTTTACGATAGGCTGGTTGCCAACCAAGGCTACAGAATCAAATCTGTTTTGTTATTTATTATTATTTATAATAAATTATTAATAATTATAATAAATTATTATTAATTTATATATAAATAATTTATATATAAATAATTAATATAATAATAATAATAATTAATAATAATTATTAATAATAATAATTATAATACTTAATATTATAATAATTAAATAATATATAAATAGTTTATATATAAATAATTTATATATAAATTATTAATAATTATAATAAATTAATAAATTATTTATTATTTTTCCTTCTATTATTTAGAAGGAAAAGAGACGGATTAATATCTTTTACAAGCGTATTTGCGCTTAAGTGAATGCAAACAAATTCAACTGGAATTCGAACTCGGTCCTCTGATTTCTCATTGCATCTTATTCGCATTGTACAAAATGCCTTATTATAGGATATCAGTGCATCCAAACAACGTGCATAAAATCGAGTGCGTCGACGGCAACACACAGTCGAACACAAAAAAATGTTTAGCTAACAGATGAGATAAAATTCAAGTACATGGCCGGTCAAGTTCAGTCATAAAAGGAATATACATCGATAAAATCAAACAAAACAGCCACATTATTACTAGTTTTGTACAACAATGCCTGATCCTAGAATATTAGAGCATCCTATCAACGTGTATAAAAATCAAGAGCATCGTTAGCAACACAATTTGAAAACAAAAGTTAGCAAACAGTTGAGATAAAAGTCATGCTCACGGCCGGTCAAGTTCAGTCATAAAAGAAATATACATCAAACGAAACAAGCACATTCCTACTAGTTTTGAACACTTGATATTGTCAAGAGCATCGGTAGCAACACACAGTGGAGGACAAAACAAAAGTTAGCAAACAGTTGAGATAAAAGTCAAGCTTACGTCCGGTCAAGTTCAATCACAAAAAGTAGTCATGATCTTAGGGATATTATATACAAATCTGAAATAATATGTTGTACACTTGTATATCAGTTACATAATAATTATATTTGGTACTATTCGTCATATTACTGTGTGCAATAATTATGGGACTCTCTTGTTTATTAGTGGAGTAGGGTATCGTATTAGTGGAGTAGGGTTTCGTAGTTCTTCTAAGCGTATTTTACGAAGGGTTTCGTAAGCTACTATTGTGCAAATTCGTCGTGCTAGTGAGTAGGAGATAGATTTTAGACAACTTTTAGGGTGGTGACTCTTGAAATGGAGGTATTGTAGGGTGTCTGTGGGTTTATGGTAAATTTCTGTGATGATGTAATTGCTTTTGTTTTTTACGAGTATGTCTAGGAACAGCAATTCTTTATAACTATATTCTGTGCGAACTTAATGTTGGGGTGCAAGTTTTGTAGTAAATTGTGTAGTTTATTTATGTCTCCCAATGTTGATCTCCAAAAGATAAAACATCTAGATCTCTCTTCCCTAATTCAGTGAATTATGAATATTCTTTTTAAAATCAAACATACTTAAATTTAATTTTTTTAAATTTAAAATGTCTAATCATTGACAATCTGTATTGTTAAATATAAGAGAAAATGAATGTCTATTATGTTTAAGCATGATCCTTTCTAATCATCGTATTTTGGCTTTAATTTCAGTTGAAAATAAAGAAAAAATTGTCCAATATTTGTATCTTTTTATTATCCTGATTCTAACGTTTGGCTAACATGAGAAATCTTCAGAGAGGTTACAGGGACGTTAACATAAAGACATCCACCATCAAAGATTATATTATCTTGTGTTGACATAAAACATTGCTATGCAACAATAACAGTCACTGAATAGCAGACGCAAGTCGTAAATTTGTAATGCGGTTGTATGACATCACATCACGTGAGAGACCGAAATGGTAACAGAATCATTCTTAAATGTAATGTAATGTCTTGTGACTAGATTTAAATCTAATTTTATTGAGTGTGTGTTGTATGATTTAATGTAGATGGCCTCCATTATCTGAAGGTTCGTTTTACTGTGTATATCTGGGAATATTATTGTATTTTTGACATGGCTATGTTTTTCTAAGAAATGTTCTTTAATTAAACTATAATCAGAAAGGTGGCAGGTAAGTCTACGGAGTCTTAAAGGTAAGTGTGGCCATTGGATACGACGTGTCACCATAAAGTCAATATATACAAACAACAACCCATATGCAAGCATATACGCATACACATATATATATATAGACATATATACGTATATGCCTATACATTTTCGCATGCACACATATATACATACATATATGACACATAGCTTACAGATATTTACACTCATACTCATACACCAACACACCTATGAAAAACATATATAGAGGCGTCTACACAAGCTGATACGTACAAGTATGCATACAAATGTACAAATTTCATATATATATATACAAAAAAAAACACATTCATTTATATACATAAAATAAAGTAGTTATACACATATAAAGACATATATATCAAATACATACTTGCAAGTGTAATAGAGTGAGATAACTTAAAATTCTATTTAACAGGTAATTTAAATTTGTTAATATGACGGCATTTAAAATGATTTTGTTCCTCTTGTTTAATAACTGGTAACTTTTTAAAATTTGATTATTATAATTTTTTTCATCTAAGCATAAATTCGATCTTATTCTGAAATTGTTGGTGGTTTGAGACTTACCTATAATCTCCATTCAGTCTGTGGGGAGAGATTTCTGATTGTAATTCTCACACTGATTTCCTGAAGACAGAAATCGATATCAATATTTTGCCATCATTTTTGACGACACGCGTCAATTCTTAATAATAATAATAATAATAATAATAATAATAATAATAATAATAATAATTAAGAACAAAACAAGATTTAAGAAAATAAAATAAAATTAAAACGATAACCCAATTTTAAACTATATTTCGACGGTATGTCTGTCTACTTCAAGTCGTATATTTAGAAGATTTTCAATCATATAATTATATCAGTCAGTTAAGTGCCATACGTGATACATGCATAGGCGATCATGTCTCGAAAGAGACATGACTGTCTGGGCAGAAGATTATCCCGCAGTAGGTTGCCATTGTTTTCTGCGCTAGACTGGTTGCCGACCAAGGCTATAGAACCCAATCTGTCCTGTTATTTAACCCATAACTGGAAGGAATAGACAGACTAATACCTTTCCCAAGGGTATTTGCGCGTAAGTGAATACAATGGATTCAGCTGGAATTCAAAGTCGGCTCTTAAGCATACAAAAAATGATATGTCTTAATATTAACGTTGCTTGTTTTGCAATAATAATGCCCTACTATCCGGGCATAAACAAATAAAAAAGCACGTGTCAAAACCAATAAAATGCCTCTATCGTAAAGGCATGAAACAGAGAAGAGCTGCATATGATGGTGATCGTGTTCATTTTAAAG
Source organism: Ascarosepion bandense (assembly GCA_037127315.1). NCBI lineage: Eukaryota > Metazoa > Mollusca > Cephalopoda > Sepiida > Sepiidae > Ascarosepion > Ascarosepion bandense. The sequence goes on from JBBBDQ010000430.1 coordinate 194,056, forward strand.
ATTTCCGTTAATTGATTAGTTCTTCTTCTTCTTCTTCTTCTTCTTCTTCTTCTTCTTCTTCTTCTTCTATGAGCCTTGTCCTTTCAGAACATGGGTGATCCTGTCCTTCCACGTCTCCCTATCCCTGCTGGTTTTTAGCGCGCTTTCTTCTCTAACATCTCGCAATCTCCGTTCTCTCATCCACCTGCTCAGTCCCTTCAGTGATGTTATCCGCTGCTTTCCTCTGTCTCTTTTTCCCTTTATCTGGCCTGTTAGTATCAGGTTCTCTAATCCCTCATTCCTCACTGCAAGCCCTAGAAACTTCAGTTCCTAATGCTCAGTATTAATTTCCTTTTCATTTCTATCCTTTCCAAAACCTCATAATTGCTCACATGCTCGGTCCATGATATCCGCAGCATCCTTCTGTAGAGCTGCTTCAGGTTTTCCCTTCATCTTTCTTGATATTGTCCAACATTCATTGCCATATTGAAGAACTGACATCACATAGCAATCTAGTACTCTCTTTTTTGTTTCTAGTGAAAGTTTCCTGTGTTTTATTACTTTACTCAAATTCTGGAACGCGTCATTCGATATGCCAATTCGCCTTCGGATCTCTGTGTCGCACTTTCCGTCTTCTGTTAGAAAACTTCCCAGGTATTTAAATTTTTGTACCTGCTTGATTTTAATATCCCCCACCGTGACTTAATCCGAATAGTTGTGAGTTCAGTATCAGGCTACAGCAGTGTTGAACAAGTAACTTGCAGGGTTAGAGGAAGACTTCCAATTGCGGCTTTTCGCAAGGAATGAAGATGATATACCCCGGTGATTGTACTAAAGGGTTCGGTTCGAAATTCCGAGCACCTGAAGAAAGCCGGGGCGTAGAATAGAAGGCTGAAACGTCGTACAAATGGCAACAAAGATGAGGATAATAGTCGGAAGAATGTAAATATTGTAAATACTACCTCATCTTAGAAATATAAAAAAAATTTCTTCTGGTGTTGAGTATCGCTCTCAACAAGTATAGCTCTCAGTAATGGTAGGTTCGATTAGGCTTAATGTGTAGGGTTTTAGTTAGTGTCCAGGCAGTAACACATTAAACCACCGCTACAGTGACTTGAAGTATATCCAGGATAGGTTCTCTGGTAGACCAGATTTCCAGATACATCTATTTTGTTGAAGGCGATCCTGGAATTATCTGTGTGAATTTTTACTTTCATTTGATTTAAATGTATGTCTATTCTTAAGTTTGTAAAAGACTGGACAGATGTTATTGATATTCATGTCATGAGACATTTTGTGTCGAGTCTTGTTGGTTGAAACCCATGATTTCAGTTTTCGAAGCATTAATATAGAGACTAACAGAATTGGTAGCATTTTCTAGGTGCTGTCGAAAAGTGAAATTGATAATGGTACCTGCAGCGATATCTAGCTCATCTGCATAGTCAATATCTATCAGATTCTTTGGCCATATAAACTAAGAGACTAGTTGATAAAGTAAAACCTACATGTTTTTCGAGGAAAGTTCTCAAGACGTAGTCAAGTCTTATAACAAAGAGAATTGCAATAATTTGAATAATTTAACACTTGCAGGACACATTGAACAAAAGCGGTGCGTAACCAACTCAAAGAACATGTGTAAATGTATGATATAAACAGGAATTAGGGGACAAAACGTCAAGATTTACTCGGGACTACAGAGGAAAAGAAAGTGTGGAAAACTATGAATCGTCCAAAAAATACTTGTTCATTGCACATAAAAAAGAGGTTTAGAAAGATGGTGATAACGATAGTTATGATGAAATTTAGACTTCAACAAATATATATATATATGAAAGTAATAATCAAATTAAACTCATTATATATTATAAAAAGTTTAAAACAATTGACCTCATAGTCTATAATAACCCAACAGGCACTAAACTAAATTCTTTACAAAAAACCAATGTAGTGTACCAATTTACATGCCCATTCAGAGATTGCATCTCTGATACTACTCAAAAACCTAGTACATATATTGGTTTTACCACAACCACGCTCTCCCGTAGACTTACATGTCATCTTTCTGATCAGAGTACTATTAAACAACATTTCTCTGAAAAACATAAACATGTAGGTAATATCAGACAGATTTTGGTCAACAATACGGTGATCCACACAGTAAGAGGAACCTGCAGATATTGGAGGCCATGTACATCAAATCAAAACAACCAACACTCAATAAAATCAACTTTAAAACAGGAAATAACATATTACATTGCATTTGACTAGATGGTTTTGTTGTCATTTCGCGCTATCCCGCGGTGTGACGTCATAAAACCGCATCGCAAACTTAAGAACTGCGTTTATTATTTTTGGTAACTATTGCCGTTGCCAAGCGGAGTTTTATGTCAACACAAAATAAAATCGTCGGTGATGGTGGATTTTATAATATTTCAGGTTAAACTACCTCTCTGAAGATGGCTCATGTGAGCCGAAAGCTTACAAGAAAACCAATAAATAATTATCCAAATGTTGGAGAATTTTTGTCTTTATTTTCAACTGAAATTAAAGCAAAAATACGACGTTTAGAGCGGCTCACGATTAAACATAATAGACATTCATTGTTTCTTATATTTAATAGCATATGTCTAGAAAATATATATATATATATATATATATATATATATGTGTGTGTGTGTGTGTGTGTGTGTGTGTGTGTGTGTGTATAAAATGTGTATATAAAAATATACTCATTTATGATCTGAGGTTAAGGACAGGATGGTTAAATAAAATAAAGACAAGAAGAAAACTTTTAGAAATTCTAAAAACTAAAATATTCTGTTAATCTTTTGAAATGATTTATGAGCGTCTTTGTGGTTGACAACACTGTTTGTTTATAGATACGTAATTTAGAATAAAGGTCATTTCGTCATTTTGCCTTGATAAAGTCCATCACGGGAGGAAACGCGTAGGCGATTTAAAATACAGTTTTCCTCTTGTCTTTACTTTATTTAACCATATATATATATATATATATATATATATATATAATCAATTGACTCCACCAAATATATTAAATATATTACCAATATTTTTATTGCTATGTTGATAAGAATAATATTAGAAGATGTTATTCAATTTCTGACTTGAAAATAAACGACTCCACTAAAACGATATTACACACTGTAAATTGTAACAATATTATTAGTATTACACTGTTTTGAACTAGAATGGATTTCTAATGATTAGGAAGAGGGCACTAATGCAAAATTGGATGGAGCAGCTATTGTAAGTATACTCCAGAAAGGAAGCGAAATAAGTATTGGAGAAGAGAACTCGGAGAAATGTCGTCAATACAAGAGCTTTCACGGAGATATGAAAGATATTCAACCAAGCAGTTAACTTGCGAATATGGATCTTGGCATCATTTCTGGACCTGAATTCATCCTATTAGGAGATTATCAAGTACTTAGAATATGTGAATAACTTTCTAAAAAGCAGTGTTACAATTTCCGTCAACTCACATATCCCGCCAAAACCATACACAAATATTTTCAAACACAAAGGGATATCACACACATACACACACGTATATATATATTTATATATATATATATGTATATAAATTAAACCTAGTGACTCAAGAAACCTACCAACGCTGAAGAGCGAGCGTTCCTTGAAGATTAGTTTAGGTGAAACCTTGGTAGGTTTGTTGGCTCAGTCAGTCAGTTAAAGTGCCATACGTGATACACGCTTGGGCGATCATGTCTCGAAAGAGACATGACTGACTGGGCAGTAGATTATCCCGCAGTAGGTTGCCATTGCTTTCTGCGGTAGACTGGTTGCCGACCAAGGCTATAGAACCCAATCTGTCCTGCTATTTAACCCATAACTGGAAGGAAGAGACGGATTAATACCTTTCCCAAGGGTATTTGCGCGTAAGTGAATACAATGGATTCAATTAGGAATTCGAACTCGGCTCCCCGGTTTCTCGTTCCGAGCCGATATCCACTGTACCACAACGCACATCCTATTGTTGGCTCACTAGGTTTAATTTACTTATTCTGCTCTGCTTAAATATTGAGCGCTTTTTTGTTATTGATTACTCGTCTCGGGATATTTTCGTTGGGATACATGCTGTAAATGTATGAAAAGACAACAATAGATAGGTAGACCGACATATTGATAGACAGAGACAGATGGATGGATAATGAAAAGACTGAGATTGATAAGTGGATGATTAAGAAAGACTGAGATACAGAGATTAAAAGATAGATGATGAAAAGTGTGAAAACAAATAGATACATGGATTAAAGAGAGAGAGAGAGAGAGAGAGAGAGAGAGAGAGAGAGAGAGAGATGGATGGGCTATGAAAATATATAGATATATAGAGCGATAGAAAATTGTCATATAATAATATTGTGTCAATGCCAACACTTGTGTTCGAACACGGATATCTAAGGGGTAAATACAGTCGACCTCGTTCTCAAGTAATTACTTGTACTGTGCTGCTTCGATCACGTGACATGTAGAATATATATCTGTTGCCCTAGATATCACGAAAGCATTTGACAGGGTTTGGTATGCTGGCGTTCTGTGCAAGCTATATTGATACGGTGTAAGTAGATGATTGATCGATTTAAATCAATGAAAGTCGTTTTGAATATGTTTCTAAATCCTTTCATGTCAAAGCGAGTGTTTCTCAAGGTTCTATCCTAGGTCCTAGGTATTTCCTGACCTTGCTTAATGAGAATTCGATGGGAAACTGTCAAGTGGTCTTGACCACTCGACCACAAATAACTTAAAGCAAAAAAAACTCCGAATTCATGCTTTTAAACACACATTTTCCTGATTTTTCGACGTATTCATATATACTCTATTTTCGTATCTTAATAGAAACAAATGCAAACAAATCCGTTACGAAATCGATTAATTCCGACATATCTTTATATTATTTATATAAAAATCATTTTTAATTGTTTATTTAAATGTTTAAACAAATATATCACAACGATGTCGATTTCGTAAAATTTCCTAAATTAACGGTTTTCTCTAAGGCACAAAGGTTCGACTCCTGCCATTAGATAAATATTTTTCTAAGAAGATATTTCGATTATTCAGGCTAGTAGATAGAAATAAATATTCTGTTTGATTATATATATATAAAAAAGAACAGCATCTACTCAAATACGAGTGTCCATTAAAATAACGCTTAAACAAAAAACATTATATATATATATATATATATATATATATATATATATATATATAACTTCTTTCTCTTAGCCGTTTCTATTGTCTCTCTTCTTTCTTCTGTATATATTTTTCATATATTTCCTCTTGATTTTTCTCTTGATTTTCTACACATTTTGTATCTTTTTTTTCTCTTTCTTTTTCTTTAGAAACATATAATTCTTTTAAAAAATGCCAATAGATTTGAGCCCCGACACCATGTAAGCTATATAAGTATCTGTTTTCAATTCACTTCCGGCCATAATTTAAAATGCCTCTCTCTTAGCATTTTTCTTTTGCTCTTTCCACTCAATACTTTCACACTTATTTTTATATTTACTTCCTATTTCCTCTGTACATTTACCTTTCTTCGTTCTTTTTATTTTCTTGATTTCTCATCTTATTTTTTGATGTTTTCAACCCTCTTTCTTTTTCCCAACTTTTTAATATCTTTTTTACCTTGTACCCACCCAAAAAATTCTTATAATAAAAGAAAGTGATGTTTTTTTTTCGAAATAACGTTTATTACCATTATTATTAACTACTTCGTGAGACATAGTTCTTTCAATGTGCAAATTAAATGTACAATTGTGTAGTAGGTTATACGCCTTCTAAATTAATAATTAATAATAAATATTCTTTGCTCTATTTTTATACTGATTCTCACCTTCCCAATTCCTTAGATCAGCGCCATTTCATTTCCTTTGCTAACAACTTACTGACTCCGAGATTTGAAGGTTAAAAATGTCTATTCATAGCGGGCCAAGGGGACGCTGTTAATGTTAAGTCAGGTGATATTTCCCGTTGAGTATACGCAAAAATTAATTGCAGAATCATTTCAGGCATTCAACACTAAATTGTCTCTCTTTTTTACAATAGCTTTTATAGTGCAATAAGTTTTATAGTTTTCTTTTTCGATCTCATTAGCCATTTCATGATGAAAAGAAAATCAACTGTGTGGAATTTTTCGTTGAAACATTCTTTTTTTTTATAATCATATCGCCCTAAGCAAAGCAGTATACTGCTGCTGTTTTGCAGGGGTTACTGTGCTGGAGACTTAACTAGACGAAGCAAGAGAACGCGGTTTGTCTGCACGTGCGTTCGTAGACGTAATGGAACCGCGAGGCGAGCTCATGAAGGGCAGTTTTTGGAATGACACGGCGCATGCGTCATTGGTGAAAGCTAGGCTTTTCAAGAGGGAGAAATTACGAGACCAAAAACACATAAAAAGAGCCAACTTCTGTTTCGAAGGCACTACGCCGTTGCGCCTCGGCCTTTTGGCTGGGGAGCGACAATGACCAAAATAAGACTAGTTTAGACCAGTTCAGACTAGTTCTGAACCTATCCACTGCGGTGGATAGGTAATATTTGACCAGTACCTGGGCGTACGCGCTCAGGTTCCCCACAATTAAAAAGACCTTGTGTCACATCTCTCTCAAGTGGGGGAGAAGAGTAAATAATACTTCGCCGTTGCGCCTCGGCTGTTTGGCTGGGGAGCGAAAATGACCAAAATAAGACCAGTTCTGAACCTATCCTCTGCGGTGGATGGGTAATATTTGACCAGTACCTAGGCGTACGCGCTCAGGTTCCCCACGTTAAAAAAGACCTTGTGTCACATCTCTCTCGGTGGGGGAGAAGAGTAAATAATACTTCGCCGTTGCGCCTCGGCTGTTTGGCTGGGGAGCGAAAATGACCAAAATAAGACCAGTTCTGAACCTATCCTCTGCGGTGGATAGGTAATATTTGACCAGTACCTGGGCGTACGCGCTCAGGTTCCCCACGTTAAAAAAGACCTTGTGTCACATCTCTCTCAGGTGGGGGAGAAGAGTAAATAATACTTCGCCGTTGCGCCTCGGCTGTTTGGCTGGGGGAGCGAAAATGACCAAAATAAGACCAGTTCTGAACCTATCCTCTGCAGTGGATAGGTAATATTTGACCAGTACCTGGGCGTACGCGCTCAGGTTCCCCACGTTAAAAAAGACCTTGTGTCACATCTCTCTCAGGTGGGGGAGAAGAGTAAATAATACTTCGCCGTTGCGCCTCGGCTGTTTGGCTGGGGGAGCGAAAATGACCAAAATAAGACCAGTTCTGAACCTATCCTCTGCAGTGGATAGGTAATATTTGACCAGTACCTGGGCGTACGCGCTCAGGTTCCCCACGTTAAAAAAGACCTTGTGTCACATCTCTCTCAGGTGGGGGAGAAGAGTAAATAATACTTCGCCGTTGCGCCTCGGCTGTTTGGCTGGGGAGCGAAAATGACCAAAATAAGACCAGTTCTAAACCTATACACTGCGGTGGAAAGGTAATATTTGACCAGTACCTGGGCGTACGCGCTCAGGTTCCCCACATTAAAAAAGACCTTGTGTCACATCTCTCTCAGGTGGGAGAGAAGAGTAAATAATACTTCGCCGTTGTGCCTCGGCTGTTTGGCTGGGGAGCGACAATGACCAAAATAAGACAAGTTCAGACCAGTTCTGAACCTATCCTCTGCCGTGGGTAGGTAATATTTGACCAGTACCTGGCGTACGCTCTTGGGTTCCCTACATTAAAAAAGACCTTGTGTCACATCTCTCTCAAGTCGGGGAGAAGAGTAAATAATACTTCGCCTTTGGAGAATCGAGAAGGTTACACCGGTGTTCGGGAGACAGCGTTTTGCTTACGGTGTGCAGGAAACGGAGTCCCTAGTAAAGCAGTGTTCCGTGTTTTACGGGAAGCAGCTGGGAGAACAGATCCAAGTGGTCTTTAATTTGTCTACGAACTTCACTCCGAGAAGTCACAAATACCCACAGCTACATAGAAGGAAACTTATGAAAAAGAGTGACAGGTTATAGGAGGTGTCAGGAAGTGGATAAGAGAAGGATGAGAATACTGATGAGAGTTGAGTGGATGGAGAAAGGAGCATGGGAGAGAGGATGCAGGTTAGTGAGTTTGTGGATGACTGTTGATTTTATATTTGAATTCTTGGAGATTGTAGCTGTCGGGAAAGCAAGTAAATGGAAAGGAATTCCACCGGTGGAAAGTGCGAGAAAAGAAGCTGAAGGAGTAGAATTTGGTTTACATTTTATTGGTTTCACATTAAAAGGGTCGGACCTAGTTGCTAGTCTTGTGGCTCGAGTAAATTCCTATAGAGGGTGAACCAGTGAGCTAAGTTCATTAGCGCAAATGCTGTAAAAGTATTTGTAGATTTCTTGAGGATCTATCACGTCTGTGATCTTGCATTTGAAGAAAATTTATCAAATCGATCTAAATCAAAATACAAACCAACCTCCTGTGAAAATGACAAGAACAATGGATGTTAGCGGGAATCACTGCTCTAAGTCGGCTAAAAGCATTTTTTTCAACGGTTTTTAGAATAACTAACACTTAAATCCTATTTTGAGAATTTTCGGTCTTTTGCGACCCCTAGTCGGAAAATCAGCACTGCATCACCCGCTAAATCGACAAGGACGTTTCTTCATACTTTTTAAAATTTATTTTACTCTTTCTTAAACTTTCTGACAATGAAAGTAATCTCAGAAATCATTTGTTGGGGAAAAGCAAGAAAGGGATGTAGTGTAGGGAAACAACAGTTGTCTTCCCTTGTGAAGAACTCTTCTTTCTCTTACCTCTTTTTCATTTTTTGTCCCCGTGGGTAGAAGCACGAAAAATACTGCCAACGATATAGGTATGTCATTTTTTGTCCATTGTCGCAAAAACATTCTCATCCATTGGGACGACATAAACATTCAATTTCTTTTGAGACATACTTATATATTTTCAATGTACTTGTTTTTGTGGTATTAAAGGCCTATTTGTTGCTGTCATATAAATTGGCTTCTTATAGCTCACGTCCTACGGTACTGCATCATGGATGCACTAACGTTTATATTAGTATCTTATAGCCGGTAATTATTGCCAGATTATAACGTATACTAATAAAATATAGAAAGAATATCAACTGTTCGTCTACCCAACTGTCATGACGTCGCGAGATGTTTCAACTTTCCGAAACAATCTTGGAGCAGAAGACATCTTTACCTCTTTACTACAGTCGCTGTTATTAATTTTCATCAACGATCTGATGTCATCAGTTATCAACTGATTTATTTATGCTGATGTCACAACAATTCACTTCTCTCTTAATCGTAAACCTTATCAGTCTTATGTCAAATTGATATCCAATCTAAAAAATGTTCGACAATCAATTTGTTAAACTGGTCAAATAATGCCATGTTTAATTTAATGCCTCCAAAAAAAATGTTTCTTCATCTTCTGCGAGAACTCTTTCCGTCAACATAGCTGATGTTGATTTCTAGGAGGTTAGTATAAGCCAAATTGCGCCTTCTTAGGCGAAGGTTTTCCGCTAACAACTGGAATCAATTTCTAGGTTTGCTGCTAGTAAATGTGTTTACTCTGTCGTGCTAGACATCTTTTTCAGCAGAATCTTTCTAGCATAATATAAGTCACCCATTTGTTTAGGATTTAAACATTGCAGCCACTTCTGGTCCATTAATTCTGCCATTTTATTTGCCCTGATCTAACATCTCGGCTTCAGTTATTTCTCCACTGTCACTATATAGCTTCACTTTGGCTTTTTATAAATACTTTCATGGTGCTTATTTCAATGAGCTTTCCTCTACGAAACCTAGACTATAGTGCAGATTGGTTCTTGATTCCATCTTCAAGAATATTCTCACCTTTTGATGTGATAAACAGTTCAAATACTTCGATAACATCTTCCTTATTGGAAAATGTTTTCTTGCATATGAAAAGCTCAAAACGCTTAAATAAGTGATAATTACTGAGAAATATATCAGGTAAATATGGATGTGACAAGAGTTCATACTTCTAGGTATGCAGCTTCTGGACATTTGATTGGAAAGCGTGCGGTCGTGGGTGGTCGTGCGACAAAATTTGGCCATCCTTATTCGCAAGTCTAGGATGTTTCATTGTTCATGTTTTCGTGCATCCACTCAATTTCTCCACAATACGAAATTGCTCTCATTGGTTTCCCTTCACGCAAGAATGAATAATGAATAACCCATTTGAAGTGCAGTGACCATTAAATTTTAGAATGTTATGGAAGATTTCGATTTCTCGTCGCATGTAATGATTCGGTACGTAAATGCTTCTTTTTCCAACTTCGCACTCATACAGTAATAGTGTCATATATTACCTTTAAAGACAAAGATATGATTAACAAATATATCCGGCCGTAGATGGTGTCAGCAGAACAAGAAAGGCAAACAAACGGGCGACAACCAGCTTGAAAGGCGATAGCCGGTCATGGATAGTGGCTGCGGCGTGCAACAAAGGGCAAAGGTAGAAACACAGGCGTTTACCAGATGAAAAGTTGTTATCCGGCGAAGATAATTGACAAATCTAATTGGCCGTAGATGACGTCAATTAAGCGACAACCCGAAAAAGCAAAATTTCTTAAGAATTTTGGGTTATATAAATCTGGGTTATTTGGCTGAAAGAGGAAGAGATTCCTACTTGATGGAGAGAGAAAAAGAAAATAATCCCCACTGGCTAAAAAAACCTAGACTAGATATCCCCTCTCGATGGCTACCTATGTGCGCGATCTCTCTCCGGCTACGCTTATACTCCATACAACCGTCATCGACCAAGAATTAAAATAAAATATTATATTTTTATATATACGTCAAAAGAGTCAGGTATAAGTAAAAATATTTTCTATCCTAAGGAGGTTACGTCGTTGAATGACAACATAAACAAACAATCAAACAAAGCGTCGTTTAATGTGTGACAAACCAAATATCACTGATAATTCTCCGACATTTTGGCCGTTGTACGTTCCTGCCTACTTCAGGTGCTAGGGATTTCGAACGGAACACTTTGTTACAATAACTGGGGTATATCATTCTCATTTCTTGCGTAGTAATGCCCCTATTGGAAGTCATGAGTTATCCCACTCTAACTCTGCAAGTTACTTGTTCACAACTGCTGTAGAATGTCCTTAATGACACATGGCCCAGTGGATATAAACGTTGGTTAGTTGCTGTGATTGACCCAAACGGTTGTGAGTTCAGTACCAGGCTAGAGTACTGGTAAACAGGTAACTTGCAGGGTTAGAGTGAGATAATTCATTACTTCTAATAAAAGCATTACCACGCAAGGAATGAGGATGATATACCCCAATGATTGTAATATAGGGTTTGGTTCAAATTTCTAGCACTTGACGAACGCGAGAGCGTAAAACAGCCGAAACGTCGTAAATTACTGTTATTTCTATTATTGGATTTCTCGCTTCTGGAAATCTTTTCTTGTTTCTTGCTCCCCAGTCATCTTCATAAATTTAAATCCAATATTTTTTTTCTTAGTTGCTGTTATTTTATTGTTTTGTCTCCTAAATAATTTTTTTCATCATATTCTTTAATACTTAATAATCCCTTGCGTTTTAGTGCCTCTGTTGTCTTGCTTCGTGTGAAATGCTTAACATTATTTTATGGATTTTGTCTAAACGCAGATAAAACTTTTATTGGTATAGATTATTAAATCGACTAAGAGAGATATTAACACATGATTTTACTATCTCATGTTGATTTATCTTAACTTTTCACTTCGTTGGACGATGAGATGAACAAACAATCAAACAAACCGTCGTTTTATGCGTGACAATCTAATATCAGTGATAATTCTACGATTTTCGTTCCGGCCTTCTTCAGGTGCTAGGGATTTCGAACTGAAATCTTTTGTACAATAACTGGGGTATATCATTCTCATTCCTTGCGTAGTAATGCCCCTATTGTATGTCATGAGTTATCTCACTCTAACTCTGCAAGTTACTTGTTAACCACTGCTGTAGCTTGTCCTTAATGACACATGGCCCAGTGGATAAAGACGTTGGTTAGTTCTTGTGACTTGGTTAATATTATTTTATGGATTTTGTCTAACTGCAGATAAAACCTTTTTTGTTATAGATTATTAAATCGACTAAGAGAGGTATTAACACATAATTTTACTATCTCATGTTGATTTATCTTAACTTTCCACTACAAATAAGACAGGAAACATACAAATAGAGGCATATTGAAAACACTGGTCAACAACAGAGTATTTTTGAAATGGTGTCGACACACCAAACTTTTTTTTCACTTAATTAAAGATCGCTGAATCTGAAGAAAACTTCATTTTTTTTGTTAACTACCGATTTGCTGTATATAACTACACCATTTTTGTTTATATATTGACCAATGGCAGTATATCTCAAAGTAATATGGTAGAAATCTCTCAATTCGTATTCAAACCAACAAATATTGGTCTGCTTATTGACAAAAACTATCTTTCAGTAAACATCAGACCTTAATTTTTTAAAAGTAAGACGATTGAATATATCAAGACCAACAAGTATTTTCTGAAAATCATTTAATAAATTAACAGCATAAATAAAACCTTCGGGAATATAAGAACTATGTTAAAATTTTATCTTTCTTGGTTGTCTGTCATGATTAATATTATTTAAGACGCCTTTGATATTCCAACAGAAGCCAGTCAAAATTTGTTTGACCCACAGTTTCTGGTATCGTACTTCCATTGTTTTGATATGCTGATGGAATAAGGCGAATTGGCATGGCGAAGGAAGCATTCCAGAAGTTGAAGGCTATTAAGAAACAGGAGAATTTCGTTAGAAACATGGAAGAGAGTAGTGGATTGCTACGTGATGTCCGTCCTTCAATGTGGCAGGGAATGCTGGACAATATCATCAAAGATGAAGGAAAAACGTGAAGCAACATAAGGATGCTGTGAATCTCATGGATCGAGCATGTGAGCAATGTTGATGTCTTGGAAATGATGGAAACGGAAAAGAAATTAATACTAAGCATCAGGAAGAGACAGCTGAAGGTTCTGGGATACGCAATGAGGAAGGAGGGTCTGGAGAACCTGATACTAACAGGCCAGATAAAGGGAAAACGGGATAGGGGCAAGCAACAGATAGCATATTTGAAGGACCTAATCAGGTGGATGACAGAACGAGGATTGCACGGTGTAACAAAAGAAGGCATGTTCGGGGCCACCAGGGATACTGAAACGTGGAAAGCCATGATCGCCTAATTCCTTAAGGAACAGGGCACATAGAAGAAGATGGAATCGTTATTCTTAGTCATCACTCACATTGCCGTAATTATACGGAGATTTATCTAGATGATTATATCAATAATGAACATTAATATTGATATTAATGTATTACTGATAAAGTATATTAATGATAAAGTTTATCAGTTAATTTGAATTTTGTCGATAAACTGGGAAAATTCATTACTTTCATTTTAACATTTCCAACTCAGAAACGCTTTTTTTTCTTATAAAAAAAAGTTATTTCAGGTGGCTTCAATTTTTTGGCCTACCTGAAAATTGATAGATTTATACGACCTTTTTTGACTAAATGTTGCGATCATCCAGAATCGTAAATTTATCTTTTTTTCCAAAAAATTAACAATTTCATTACAGCAAAAACGGTAGCTAACCATGAAAATCTAAGGCCATTGTCGGAATCAACACCAAGAAATTAGCTTAAAAAACGTTAGCTGTTTCTAGGCACCAAAAATCGTGTTGACGAATATTATTATTATATCGCTTGGTTCTATTTAAAACTAACTGCAAAGACACGAGAAACAGAATAGTTTTTACATACTAATGAAATATTGAAATACTTTTGCTGAAGTGTTTCAGTGTATACCGCTTAGATACTCGAAAAATTCTTCAAGTGTCAATTCTATTTTGTTTTTAAAGTATGCAAGTTTTTGAAGAGTCGTCACCAACTGAATCATTGTCTATTCTACGACCAAAAATCTCTGCTTAAGCAATGTCAAAAATTACAAAGGGTGCAAATTGTTCCAAAACTTTACGCAGAAGACGTGAAGAACGAATGACTTTTACACAGTTGGCAAATAAATCTACCTTCGAAGTTTACATAAATAATCCGTTCCTGAAATTAATCATAGATTCGGTTTATAACGTAGTAAAATCGAACTATTGTTTTCTCTTTTTTTAAATGTTGGAGTAAATCTATTTTCCATTGCCAGTGGCCACCTTGTTAATTTCTGTCAATTCAAGTATAGCTTATTTTCGTAGGTTAAGAATTTCTATTACAGATGGTAAACAACATACTGCGCTTATCCGACACGACAACAAATACATGGTTGATTGTACTTCAAAGATATTTTTCAAATTTCATTTTATATTTACAAAAGATCACGTGAGGAAACTTTGCATCAACAAAGATTTAATTAATCATGTCTTCAAGCATTTCACCTCGCCACATAAGAACTTATATATCTATCTATCGATCTATTTCAGTCTGTTGATGTATATCTATCAAGATATCTAACTTTATCGATTTGTTCATTTCTGTCCATTTATCTCAGTTTTTAACTGCCATTCCTACCCTATTCATTCTCATTACTGGTTCATTTTCTTTCTTCCTATCGACCTATACCTCTGGCTGTCTATCACTGTCTGCTCATATCTGTCTCTCGTAGATTTTTCATTTCTATTTGATTAATATCTGTCCGAGTTTGGTCCATATCTATCTATCTATCTATCTATCTATCTATCTATCTATCTATCTATCTATATATATATATATATATATATATATATATATAAGTTAGGAATATCTATCCTCGTTCTCATATATCTGATTAAGGATATTTCCAAGTTTGTTGAATCTATCTATCTATCTATCTATCTATCTATCTATCTATCTATCTATCTATCTATCTAAGCCTGTCTATCTATCTATCTATCTATCTATCTATCTATCTATCTATCTATCTATCTATCTAAGCCTGTCCCTATCTATCTATCTATCTATCTATCTATCTATCTATCTATCTGTGTACATGTGTCTCTGTCTATCTCAGTCTGTACATATTTCTCTATTTCAGTTTTTCATATCTCTCTTTAATTCAGTCTTTTCATATCTATCTATCTATCTATCTATCTATCTATCTATCTATCTATCTATCTATCTATCTATCGATACATGCTTGCGCGTATGTATCTGTGTGTGCGTGTTTCAAGATAACTAAACACTAAATAGTATTGCTTAAAGGTTGACATTTTGAAGCACACTGTTACTACTGATCAAATGCTATTGTTGTTCTATGTACAATCTACAAACAGCCGGTTTCTGATCATGTCTGGCTCTCTACAATATGTACTTGTTTCAAGCTCTTAAATGTTTGGGCCTTTTTGCTAATTCTCATTAACTTATTCGACCAAGATAAGTTACCGTTGTTTTCCTCTGTCTCTTTTTTCTTTCAATGTATTCTATGAAATTCAAATTTTCCACACACTCTTACCTCACTATGGGATCTAGAATTTTCAACTGCTATTAATTGTAATGGTTCGTTTTGTTTTAATATCTGTAGAACTACATTTCTCCTGCTTCCGGTATGTTTGTCCTCTGCTGAGAGATTGTCCAAGATTTGCTGCCATATAGGACAAAGGATATTTACGCTAACATTTCACTGTTTTTTTTTGTTTGTTTTTTTTTTGGTTGGTTATAACGAGAATTTTCTGTCTCTTAATAATTTGCTTTTGTATTGCTTAATTCGCTTTGTCTTTAGACTTCAATATATATGATTGATTTTGGTATTTTTAATTTAAAAATTACATCTTTGACTCTTACTATTTCAAACAACCATGGATTTTATCTTCTTGCAATTAATGAATTTCAAGCCTAACCCAGAATAGTTAATCTCTACAGTGGCATTTCTGAAGAAAGACTCAAGAAAGCTTCCCTAAATATTCTTCAGATTTTTATAAATACACAAACATTGTAATGAAATTAGAAATCTAGGTAGTGAGTTGCTTTTATTAAGATTTAAGTCACTGGTGCCACTGCAACAGGTGTTTACTTGTGCAACCAGATTGGCAACTGGGTCCCACCCATTCACAGTTAGATTAACCAAATGCAGACGACAATTCTACTCCTGCAGCTTCTTCTCTCGCACGTCCCGCCTGTCGAACCCACTTTCATATTCTTGCTTTCCTGACGGCTACAATCTCCAGGAATTTAAATGCAATGTCAATACTCATCTATTAGCCACATGACTCTAGTTCTTTCACCTTTCCTTTCTCTCCACCTTTGCAACTGTCATCACACCTGTATTCCCATCCTTCTCTTGCGCCTTTCCAACTGGTTCGTCTTCCTCTTCATTCTCTTTTACTTATTCTTTTTACTCTTATGTAGCCCCCTGCACATTAGTGGCATTACCGCCTTGCTCGGGGTGATACGATTAAAAAAAAATTAAATATCTGGCGATTTTAATTATTAATGATAGTAAATTGTAAAATTTGGTAAATATTTTATCATTTTTACAATAACTTTAATTAGAACTGATTTTTCTGAGGAGTGGGAGCAACTCAAGCAGCGTAATATCTAATAATTTCTTTTCCTCGCCCAAAAAACAGTGATTTCATATGTACATGTCAAATTGGAGACATTATTTCTAATTAACATCTTCCTTCAGATATGAAAATATGACTATTAAGTCTCTTTCTTTCTCTAACAATAATTTGTTTCTGTCTATCCGGTTCTTTTATTTATGTATTTATTTTTCAAACTGATTTCCGTATGTATCCTAAAAGGAGAAAGAAAAGGGAAAAGTGCTGAAGATCAAATCTTATCAAAATCTGAGCTTCATCAGTTTCATAAATTTTAGAAGTTTATAAATGCACGGCCAACCGAGGAGAAAGACAAAATTCAAGAGGAGCCTCGGTTCTTTCTGCCACCTCCGTACAATCGTCACTGGCGATCAAGTCTCTTTTAAGACATGATGACTAAGCATAAGATTTTCCCTTAGTCGGTTGCTTTTTCGTTTTGTGGTAGGCTGGTTGCTATCAAGGCTATTGAATCCATTCTGTCATGCTGTTAACTCATAGCTGGGGCACCCCGACGTGGTGTAATGGTTAGCAAGCTTGTCTCGCTAGAACCTATTAGCAACTGAGTAGTCAGTTCGATGCTCAGTGGGTACCCTTTACCTTCGGCCTTGTGCCACACATAAGCAGCTCTTAGTAAATCAACTATTAACCCATAGCTGGCGGGACAAAGGCTATATTAATAGCTTCTTAAGTTTTTTTTTTGTTGTTGTTGGTAAGTGAATGAAACGAATTCAACTGGAATTTTAACTCGACTGTACAAGATAAACATGCAAAATAAATATTATCTCTCTGATATTCTTAGTTTTCTTAAATTCAATATTTTCGGTGTTTTGTATTCGTATTTGAAGAACTAGTCCTGTACTTACTACCATATTGGAGTGAACATAACGTTTCTTCGAGAAAAAAAAGTCTTTACTTAAATACAAAAGCTTCTCTCTTTATATGGTTTTCCGACAATATTTTATTAGTAACTCCCAGTTTATTGCATATTGAAGTAAATTCTTCCAGATATTAAATCCCCTTTCGGTTAGGTGGCTACAATTATAATGATCTCTTTTCTTTATTTACGGGGATATAGAAGGTGTGATGGGTAAATTGTCGCCAAGTCATATTTTAATTTTACGCATGCGCGTTGTTTCATTTTGATTTTTGTTGACTGAACATTATAGAAGGGTGAGTTGGACAGCTTCTGCGAGAAAAAGAATATCATGACGCAATTCAATTTGCCTGAAAGTGGGAAACACTCTACTGACTGACATTCGTACCAGCAGCTCTAATACAAACATTTCAGAGGATCTGGGTCTCAATGTAAAGACAGTGAAGAAGATTAGGAAAAGGGTTGGTGGGTTCTAATGCTTATTACGAAGGTACTGCAACTCGGAAATCTGATTTTGATCGTTATGAATTTGTTGGTAAGGTCGTTAGAGTCAAAACGGTGGCCTATATCAAGCGCCCTGAGAATGTAGTGCTGATCTTGGTCAGGAGGGTGACTGCTGAAAGATCCCATTTTTGAAAATATTTCTCTGCACATTATGCACACAATGAAACAAGCACTAGAAACCAATAATGCTTCTCAGATGATTTCTGCAACCACCCCTTTAATCTGGGCATCTGACTCCCCAGACTGAAAACCCCTTGTTTATCATGTCTGGTTTGTAGTTGAGTTAGGGAACAGCAAAACTTCTTGTATCACCTCAGATGACTGGGAAGCATTATGGCAGTATCCAGAATATTTAATTCAAAAACAGTCCAGAAAGGATGTAAAAGATTCCAAAGCCGTGTAAAAGCCATGGTTTAAGCCAGTGGTAATTTTATTAAATAAATTTACACTTTAGCGTTTCAAAATATTTTTGTGTCATTTTGGTAAATATATCTAATCTTATTCATAAATGAACTTTGTCTGTGTGTATGTGTGTGTCCGTTACCGATAGACTCCGAAACGGCTTAACAGATTTTCTTGAAAATTTACACAGTTGTACTATAAGCGTCTGCGAGTGTTCTTAGCTAAGATTTGTTTCGAAGTACCCCCGATAAATATCGAAAATCGATAATCGAAAAAATCAGGTTATAAAAGGACTGGTCCAATTTTAATCAAATTTGATACACTCATAGACAAACACATAAGAAACAATATTCAGACGTTTCAAAGTTGCAGTTCTTACAATAGTGCAGAAAATCGATAATATATGTATATATAAAAGGCAAAATGTTTCTATGTGTGTCTGTTCATATGCCTGTATGACTATTATTTTCAGCGCGTTTATTTTAGTTTTTGCTTCGGGTTTGGCTCTAAGTAGGTATAATTGTAATTCTTAGTCTCAGCCATGATACCATTTACTCAGAGGACTTATTTAGCCTTCAAGATTTAGTTTACTACGAAAAAGCGTATTTGACATCGATAGCAGGAAATCAAAATTTGACTTACATTCATTCATTTTTCTTTCAGTCTACGGTTTCGCTTTAACTGGAAATAACTATTACTTTTAGTCTTTCGTACCAACGTCCAAAGGGTCTGAGCTCTAGGACCATGAATTACTTTTAAAGCTTTCATTACACCCGAGCAACGCCGAGCGATACTGCTAGATTTTTATAGTGAGATGTCAGTGTTACTTCCATTTTTTGTAATTTCGACAACAATTTATCAACGCAACCTGTACACCTATGGTATCTCTTTTTAAGAACCAGCTGTTAAATCATATTGATAGATAAATAAATAATTAAAAATGAACCATTTTAGTAACATATTGCAAGAAGCGTTTCAATGCTAAGCATCGATGTAGAAAATTCGTGATACGCATGAGTCGAACAAAGCACATTGTTCTATTGTTATACTGAGAGCAAATTACGCAGAACGTCTCTTGACTTTTACAATAGATTATCATCGTTATATCTCTAGAGCGATCTTCAATGTAAAATCATTGTCTAAGTATGATCAATTACTAATATTAGGACGATGACGGTTACGTTAGAAAGACGGTGCACGAGGAGAAAGTGGGACGAACTGGTGGTTCGAAAACGAAATCATTCAAAAGTCTCTCGTTTTCAGCAGAGACTGCAGGCGTTAAACTACGCGTGTGGATCAAACAGTATATAAAACTGGCTATAAATTTGATGCTAGAGCTGTGACATCTGGCATGCATTAATTTAGGACATTCTTATTAATAGTCGCATTATTTGCGTTGTGGTGCATTGGATATCGACTCAGAACGACAATTCGCGTTTGCCGAGTTCGAATTTCTGTTGAATTACATTCCCTTACGCAAAAATAACCTTTGGAAAAGTTATAAATCTGTTTCTTTCCTCCAGTTATGGATTAAATATCCGGAAAGATTATGTTCTACAGCTTTGGTCGGCAACCAGTCCACTGCAGAAAGCAATGGCAACCTACTGCGACATGATCTTCTCCCC
The DNA here is from genome assembly GCA_037127315.1 of Ascarosepion bandense. Lineage (NCBI taxonomy): Eukaryota > Metazoa > Mollusca > Cephalopoda > Sepiida > Sepiidae > Ascarosepion > Ascarosepion bandense. Next base: position 214,045 of record JBBBDQ010000430.1, read on the forward strand.
AGTCAGTCATGATTCTTAAGAGACATGATCGCCCAAAGCCTGTAGCACCTGACTTTTTCTTCTCAGGTAAACTGAAATCTTAATTTTCAGAGAAGATCCAAACGTAAGTAGTCGCGAGTTATCTTGTTAGTGATAATATCTGATATCAATTACATACTAAAAATAAAATCTGACCCCAAACAAGGATTATTAAGCTGACATTGTTGCTACAGTGCAAAAGAAGACAGCCGAATCAAAGACAAAAAGATGGACTATGTGTAAGACGTTCTACAAACACTGACGGAAACATTCATCCTGTTTACCACATGGTGATAAATGATAGACGTTTGACCATAAACAAAATAGCCAGTGCTCTTAACATACTGCGTGAAAGAGTTAAGAATATTCTGTAAAATGAACTTGGTATGACGGAGGTTTTAGCTGAGTGGGTGATACGTCTTCTGATACCTGATCAAGAGCGTATTTGATTGATCACATTAAAGTAAAAACTAGCATTTTTTGAAGCAGACTCAGCGGTATTTTGTTCAAGTAATCTCTGGATGAGTGTTGAGTTCATCACTTTAAGCCAAAGAAAAAAATCTTACTACTCGCATAGAAAACCCCCCTCGTTACTTGTTCTAAAAACGCCAAGGTTGTTTTATCTACAAGGAAGAGTGTAGCCTCTGTTCTTGTGGATACAAAAGCTATTGTGCTTGATGAATATATTCGAAATGTAGAGTAACACCATTGTAGAGTATTATGCTAAATTGCTGAGGCAGTTATGAAAGGCTATGAAGATGAAATCCCCAGCAAAACTGAAAAAAGATGTCTTGTTTACTTGACTCTGTTTCTGTGCGTGACTGTGGCTTTAATCTTTTTTTCAGCCTCTAATCTCATGATCTGAATATCATATGTCTGACAAATTAAAAAATATACTGCTTGAGAACAAGTAAAACAGTGATGATGATGCCGTATATGATGCTGATTGCTATATTGAACAGGAGGATGTGCTGTCAGATATCAGTTTAGTTGGAAGTCAAAAATTCAGTGATTAATAAGAAGAGCCGAAATTAATGCATCCAAAACTTTGCAATCTCTAGCATTACACATTCATCGTCAGCCTCTGGTCTTTTCAGTCCCACACTCGCAAAATGAGTTTCTCACTGCTTTCTACACTATCAACAAACTCATTATGACAAATACTTCGTCACTGGCATGTCAGGATTGTAAATTTTGGTTAGATGAATGTGCCTATGGACAACCCATGTGCTGTAATATCCTGAAGGTGAACAGATTTACAGCAGTTTTTAAAAATATGGTTTGAACGAAGATGTCTTGCTATTAAATCTAGATTAGAAATAAAAGCTTTTTGTCATTGTTTCGTCTAGTTAGATTGCGCCAGACATAATCTAATTACAAATCTTACTCTCTTCCTCTACGTCTGTTTCAATTTGTCTATATTTATCTTGATGGCGATTTGAGACTGCTTATCACTTTTATTCAAATTTATGCAATGCTTGGATCTTTCTAGCTACTGAACATTTTTCCCCTCATACCTCAGTTTGTTCATTATTTATCACTATCACTCTCCCTGCCTATCTCGTTCTCTCTCTCTTTCTCTCTCTCTCTCTCTCTATATATATATATATATATATGTGTGTGTGTGTGTGTGTGTGTGTGTGTGTGTGTGTTGTGGGATCTCCCTTTTTTTCTATGATAATGGACTCGACTCGAGTATACATATTTTCTTGCCATTGAGATACTGCAGAAGATTCGTCGGTTACCGTAAGCTACCGAACGATACCGAAATTTCACAGAGAATACCGCGTCCGTAGTGATAGTAGCTCTGAGCTCCACTCAGCCAGAATAGTATTACACAAATATATTAATTTCAGCACAGCTTCATTTCAAAGACGTGTATATATATATATATATATATAACATAGTGATGATCCACGTATACTGTCTTAATAATATGTATAGGAAAAACTACTAAAAAGTTGTGAGGTTAAAAATGTATTTTTTTGATAGTATTTATTTATTTCTATTATTATATTTGATATTTCAGAACGGCCTCGGATATATGGGAAGGACTTCTGGGGGGGTTGTGGGTTTGGAGATGTATTTTTTGGCAGTATTTGTTTATTTCTATTATTTAAATTTAAGTTTTAAAATCATTTGTTTCAGATGAAAGGCCGAGGCCAGTCTGAAATATCAAATATCATAATAGAAATAAATAAATACTGTCAAAAAATACATTTTTAAACTTACAACTTCTTATTAGTTTTTCCTATATATATATATATATATATATATATATATATATATTCGTACTAATCGTATTCCTGGGTTACTAACCTGCGTCCGAGTTTGTATCTTTCGGTTAATATAACCATTTGTTTTTGCTGTTTATTATTTTGTGCGGTTCCTCACCTGGAATCTACAGCAACTTGGCGACGAAGATTCGAATTCACGCACACCACAACAATATATATATATATATATATATATATATATATATATATAGTAATTATTATTATTATTATTATTATTATTATCATTATTATTATTATGTCATTTTTCATCATATTTCGATTTCAGCTTTGGTCTCACTACCAACCAAGTTTGCGGGGAGACTTAAGGCAGGTCGTGGCGTGTTGTTATGATTCCATTTCATGTTTTTCTATCTTCCCTATCATCCCTAGCATTACATAGATAAAGATTTCCTTAGTGTGTGGGCTGTACTTAATAAGACAATTTTTTGTATATCTCTTAAGCTGGGGTTTCCAGGGATTCTTTCAATGTGTTGTTTTGTTCCATTTTTTATCATTCCAAGTGCACCTACTATCACTGGCACAACTATTGTTTTCAATTTCCACATTTTTTCTATTTCAATTTCCAGGTCTTTATATTTTGACAGTTTTTCAAATTCCTTGATTGCTATGTTACAATCCGCTGGACAAGCCATATCAATTAATAGACAAGTTTTCTCCTTCTGGTTTTTAACAATAATAGATGGTGTAATCCCATAGAATGGTTACATCTTCTATTTCTGTAACCGGTGCTGGGTGATGTTCATATCAGTGTTTGTTTACAGATTTTCCATAATGTTTGCACATTGCCCAATGTAAATATTGCCCAACTCTATCGTGGCGATTTTTATATTCATTTGGAGCAAGCACAGAACAGTCTGAGATTAGGTGGTCTATTGTTTCTTGGTGTTTATCACAAAACCTGTATTTTGGATCCATATTATTATGCATAATATTTGCCTGAAAGTTTCCAGTGAAAAGATTTTGGTCTTGTGCTGCAAGAATAAAGCCTTCAGTTTCAGACTTTAATCCAGATGCACGTAACCATCGATCAGTATTAACTTCGTCAACATTGGACTTATTGGCACGTTCTGGATATTGGCCATGCAGAGGTTTGTCTTGCCAGCGCTGTTTCATCTGTTCAAGAGCTTTCTCTTTGGCTTTCATTTTCATATTTTTTGCCGCAATAGTTGGTTCTTGGCTTCTGTTTTGCTTTTCTACAGAATCTACTAACTGTAAATCTTGTTTGTATTTACTGCCTTCTTTTATTATTGAATATTTTTTCTTTCTTTCTTCATGTTACCTTACTAATTGTATCATCCAATCCTTTGTTGCTTCTATGTATGTTAGTAAGCCAATAGTTGTTGTATGACAATTGCAGCTAAATAATAATAATATTTATTATTATTATTATTATTATTATTATTATTATAGCATACTGGTCGGTGTTTAATACACCATCATAAGGTAGTAAAATGTGGTTAATTAACTTGGTTATAAGTATGTATAAATAAGGAAAGTTTTAAAAAGCTGTAAATGAAAAAGACCATCAGATTAGATGAATAAAGTGAGGTTGGAGGTTCTTATATTTTAAAAGAATTATGCTTGGGACCTTCTACAAGAAATGTATCAATGTGTTGACAAAGGAGACTAGAGCTGTCAAAAGTTTAAGCCGGAATGAAATAAGACGGTATCTTAAAAAGCGAAGAGTTGGAAAAAATAAAAATTGTAAGATAAGAATAATATTAAAAAAATTCCTTAAATTCCTTTTATTGATATAAAAGAAACTCATCTTCTTTGCAAGTAGATAAAAGAAAAAAAAAGTAAATTTGCTTTTTTCTGTATTTTGTCTATAGTATCTTTTATATTTTCTTTATTCTTTTTCATATTATTTTCTTTCCTATTTCTTTTTATTCTAAAGATTTCTCATTGTTTTTACTTTCCTCTTTCTTTTTCTTTTTTATTTATTAAACCTTTTAACTTGTACCTTTTTACCTTGTACGAAAATTTGCAAAAAAACGACGGTGCTTTATAAGATAAGTTTAAAATAAAGCGTTTTTTAACATCATTACTAACTACCTGATGAAGCATTGTTTTTCAATGTCCAAACAAAATGTAAAATTGTGTAGTAGGTATTTACATATTCTAATGTAACTGTTAAATCATAAATATTTATTGCTCTAACTTTATAGTGAGCCCAGTTTTAGATTAATATTTTCACCATTGCAATTGTATTCTTCGTTATATATATATATATATATATATATATATATATTATAGTTGAGATCATGTTCAAATTATCATCTACTACAAGGTGTACGTTTACGTTCAACATTGAAAGGACACAGTCTCATTAGGTAGTATGAAGGGAGATGGAAAATTCTTTTTCTTATATCAGTAAAGTTTGTGTGAAAGGTAAGTGGGGTTGAGAAAATGAGAAGTTAGAATTGGTATTTGTAGTAGATGATGAACAGAATTGCAAGGTGTAGTAGATTATAGTTAGAAACAAAATGTACACTTTGTAGTAGATGATAATATGTTCTAAACAATAATTTATAGTAGATGATATGTTCTAAACAATAATTTATAATAAATATTCATAGCTCTCTTTTTATATTGAGCACTGTTTTAAATTAATGCTTTGAACGTTGTTAATATTTTCCTCTTTCCTTATTGACTTGGATATATATATATATATATATATATATATATATATATATATATATATATATATATATATACCTCCTGTAACACACAAGGAGAAAAGACAATTCAGCGTCGGTTCAGTCCATTCCATTAAAGAGGGAATAGCGAGACAGCGTTGGTGCAGTTCATTCTCTTTACAACCAGTTATTAAAATTTACTACCGGTTATGAAAGCTTTTACCACTTGTTGGCTCTTTAACACTGCCTTATTATTATCGCTATAATTTTGTCGCCGAGTAGTAACGAAAAGAATATGTAGTCATCCACAAACAGTTCATATCACAGCTCATCAGATTGATTCTAATCAGGATCGAAGCCCAGCCAAATTGACATCAGTCGGCGATTCTACCTCTGAACTATGTGCGCTCCGTAAAAGGAGACAGACGTTAGGGTCTTATATACAATGTAAACACACTTCAGTATCCGAGAATGTTCAGATTCATTATTGAATGAACGGTGAGTAAATACGTGAGTTGCTGCTGTTTTTTAAAGCCTCCATGTCTCCATTTCAATGTCAGTAGTATTAACGAATCAAAAATTTTTTTTTTTTTTTTTTTTATAAGCGTTTCACCCCGAGCAAGGCATGTCACTGCCACTACTGTGCAGGGGGCTACGTAGAGTGGAGAAAGGCTGGTTAAATATAGGAAATAACAGAGGGTGGGTGATAGGCGGGTGAGGATACCGAGAATGAGGGTTGGGTAGATGAGAGTGTTGTGAGAATAGTTGGGAGTTAGTGTGATAGGAGGTGTCTATTGACCCTACATTTAAACACCTGGAGATTGTAACTGTCGGGAAAGCAGACTTGTGGAAGGGAGTTCCACAGGCGGGAAGCGCGAGAAAAGAAGCTGTTGGAGTAGAATTTACGGTTACATCTTATTTGTTTAACTGTAAAAGGGTGGGACCTAGTTGCTAGTCTGGTATCTCGTGTAAATTCGTGCTTGGGCGGCACCAGTGATCTAAGCTCATCGGAGCAGAAGCCATGAAAGTACTTGTAGAAGAGGCACAGGGAAGCTACATCACGCCGGTGTGAGAGCGGCTGCAGCCGGTCTGCCAAGTCAGTATCAACCACGTTACAGATCCTCCTTTGTATTTTGTCAAGAAGCCCAAGGAGAGCAGCAGGGGCACCCGACCAGATATGGCAGCAATATTCAATACACGGGCGGATGGTAGATTTGTATATGTGCAGAATAGTTTCAGGTGGGAAAAATTTCCGGGCCCTGCACAGAGAGCCGACTTTCATACCAGCAGATTTGGCAATGGATTCAATATAGTCATTCCATTTGAGGTCCGCCGAGAGTGTAAGGCCAAGGAGGCGTAGTATTTTACTCTCTGGGAGGCTAGCCTGTCCCATGCTAATGGGAGGTAGATGCGATAGTCTATGGTGGTTAGTCGATAACAGCTTTGTTTTGGAGGCATTGAAATTTATCAACCATTTCCTACCCCAGGTCACTACGGATTGGAGGTCCCTTTCCAGTGCGGCAGCGAGGTTCACTTTGTCGTCCAGACCTGGTTTCTGATCGATGCGGGAGTAGATTGTTGTGTCGTCGGCATACATGCCAACTTGGGATCTAATGGTGTCGGGGAGAATTATGTGTTAGAATAATTATTATTATTATATTTCATTTTAACGTTTTGTTACACAGAGTCGTTGGAAAGAATATGCGTGATGATATTTCAAATTTTAATCGAATTTTAAAAATGTCAGAAATTTATGATCAGCGTTTTCCTATAAAACACACCTGAAATGCCATTATCTCGTAAAGATGTTCCAATAATTGAAAAATGATGAACATAATGTAAATTGATAAACGGTATCTGATATATTTTCAATAGGCTGATATAGATTTATGGACGTATATTGTTAAAGATCAAATCTTTTGTCGAGTAATATAGCAGTTACTCAGATTGGCTTTAAATTTATGTGTTTCATAATAACGTTAGAATAAAATGAAAAAAGAAATTGTTATATCTTGAAAACTAGGTATTAACAAAGATTAAAAACAACCGAAAATTTGAAATGATTTGTTTGAACATTACTTGTGATCTATACTCGCATTTAAGTAGATGTTCTGTTTATGATCTAACAGTATTATATATTTCTTTCTACCGGCCTGATTATTTACGACAAATATTTGTTATGAAAATGTGTGTCATTCGGCTGGATTCGAATCTGCGACCCCTATCCACATAGGGGAAGCCACCAAGTGATCTGGCGCGTCTTAGACCTCTCGACCACGAATGACGATCAGTCTAAACGTAGTCAATTTAAGCCTATAACACAATTTTTGAATTCATCGTAACAAACATAACTGCTCTGAAATGTATCGTAATGTCAACAAATGTAAACATGTTATGGAAATTAACGAAGATTAACAAAACTGATTATAAACTACCGACAATTCGAAATGATTTGTTTGAACATTACTTGTGATCTATACTCGAATTTAAGTAGATGTTCTGTTTATAATCTAACAGTATTATATATTTCTTTCTACCGGCCTGATTATTTACGATAATTTTTGTGACGAAAGTGTGTCATTCGGCAGGATTCGAACCTGCGATCTCTATCCACATAGGGGGAGCCACCAAGTAAGCTGGCGCGTTTTAGACCTCTCGATCACGAATGACCAACAGTCTTAGCGAAGATTAAGCCTATAACACAATTTTCGATTTATCGTAATAAATATATCTGCTCTGAAATGTATCGTAATGTCAAACAAATGTAAACATGTTACAGAAATTAACGAAGATTAACGAAACTGGTTATAAACAACCGACAATATGAAATGATTTGTTTGAACATTATTTCTGATTGAAAAGAATGTTCAAACAAATCATTTCAAAACTAGATATATATATGCATATCTCGGCATTGGATCTAGAATGAACAACCAGGAACCTACTAAAGATCTTGACTTATCATCTTGACTGAGGTCAAAATGATAAGTCAAGATCTTTAACCAGGCTGGTTTCTCTTTTGTTTTCTAGAAATATTTTCGTGACAGCTGCTCTGACGAGCTTTTTCTCTACCCCGACTACATGAAAATAGACTTACTGCTAGACTGACATCTAAGACTCACCCATTTACTGTTGAAATAGTTAAATGCAATCGCTATATATGCGTTGTGGTGCAGTGGATATCGGCTGAGAACGAGAAATCGGGAGGCAGACTTCTTATTCCATTCGAATTCCATGCATTCCCTACGCACAAATACCCTTGGGAAATGTATTAATCCTTATCTTTCCTCCAGTTATGGGTTAAATAACAGGAGAAATTAGGTTCTATAGCCTTGGCCATAACTAGAGGAAAGAGACGGATTAATACCTTTCCCAAGGGTATTTGTGCGTAAGAATGCAAATAATTCAACTGGCATTAAAAAAAATCCAACTCGGCTCCCTGATTTGCCATTCCGAGTCGATATCCACTGCACCACACCAGACACGACACAATAGATTCTTCGCTGTTACAGTCCATGAAAATATCAGCAAAACATTCAGCAAGACAATGAGGACAGCCACATTGCACGTCACTGGAAGACACAATCTCAGGAGAATTAACAATGTTTACCTTTTGCTCGAAGCCACAAACACCCATAAAATATAACTTCTTCTTCTTCTCCTTCTTCTTCTTCTTCTTCTTCTTCTTCTTGAGCCGTGTCCCTTGAGAACTAGGCGATCATGGACTTTCACTTGGCGCTGTCTCTTGTCAGGCTCAATATATTTTCTCTTGGTATCTCTCCCAAACCCCGCTCGGCCATCCATTTGCTCATGTCTATCAAATATGTCTCGCGCTATTTTCTTTTGTCTCTCTTTCCTTATATCCGTCTAGTGAGTATTAAATTCTCCAGGCCCTCCTTCCTCATTACGTGTCCCAAGGACGTCAGTTGTCCCTTCATGATGTTAGGTATGAGTTTTCATCTCGTTTGCATACTCTTCAACACCCCATCGTTGCTCACGATCTCACCCCATGGTATCCTCAGCATCCTTCTGTGGAACCACATTTCTGTTGCCTCAAGCCTCTCATTCATCCTTGAGAAGATCGGCTAACATTCACTAAGATACAGAAGAACAGATATGACACTCTTTTCTTTGTTTCTAATATAATTTTCCTGTTTTTCATTACTCTGGTTTGCTTTTGAAATGCATTCCTGTTTATGCCAATTCGTCTTCAAATCTCCATATCGTACTTTCTATCCTCTTTCAAAACACTTCCCAGGTACCGAGTACTAACAAACAGTGAAAAGAATTTATAACGTAAAACTGTTAAGATTCAAGCACCAGAGCCCAATGGAAATATTTTAATATATTTTCTGAACTACTTCTAATAGTTTAATAGCAGTGGAACAGGTTAGTGTAGAATGAATCCCCTATTAACCATGAAGTAACATTAAAATTAAATGATGTCTCATTAGACCTCAAAATATATTAGAAATTAATGATTTAAAACTTTAAACAATACGAGAAACATTCATTTATAACTCGTGTCAAATTGGCATCTCAAAGATTCATAAGGTTATTATTTAATTACGTCAGTTTCTCGAGTATTTTACCTGTAAGTAAATCTAGAAAAACGAATTAAATACCGTGATTTATTATGCTTATTTATCGAATAAATAATAGCAAATGCTGATACTTTGATACAAGTAATACGCAGCTTTTTGTGTATGAAATGTCACCTTGACTATTGAAATGTTAAAATAATAAAATGATGCAACTATCATTAGTGTTTCCGATTTATTCTTTATTTTTAAAATCTAAAAGATTTAAAATATCACTTTTATTCTCTATCTCAACTGAAAAGGCATTGATTGGATCCAGTGACGTCCAATGCCTGACGACAGTACTGGAGAAAACAAAAACCTAGAACCAGTCAGGCAGTTAAGTGCTATACGTAATAAACATATGGGCGATCATGTCTCGAAAGAGAAATGACTGACTGGGTAGAAGTTTATCCCGCAGTAGGTTGCCATTACATTCTGCGGTATACTGATTGCCAGCCAAAGCTATAGAACCCAATCTGTCCTGTTATTTAACCCATAACTGGAAGGAAGAGACGGATGAATACCTTTCCTAAGGGTATTTTCACGTAAGTGAATGTAAAGAATTCAACTGGTATTTGAACTCGGCTCCCCGATTTCTCGTTCCGAGCCGATATCCACCGCACCACAACGCAAAAGATTAGTTAGTTGAGTCAAATAAAGCTAATTAAGATATCCGGAAGTGACATGACATTTGGAACGAGAACAATCTGTTAAGTAATCGAAATAAACGTTTCATTCAAAATACTAATCAAAACAGGAAAATTTCTAGCTGTTTAAGGATTTATCGAAAGATTTTGACACATTACAATATTTGAAAGTGCAATTTCTAAATTACAAGAAATTTTGATGTTTCATCCATGAATTTTAAAAATTGCGCGTTCAGAAATTCCCGCTACGTAAGAGTTAAAAAAAACCCGGTAAAATCAGTTATTGCAAATCGCCTGAAAACACCACATGGCAGAAACATAGATATTTTTTTTCAATCATATCATATCATCCCGAGCAAGGCGGTAACGCCACTGATGTGCAGGGGAGCTACATAAGAGCAAAAAGATTAGAGGAGAGTGAAGAGAAGAACGTTAGAAGGGAGCAAGAGAAGGGTGGGAATACAGGTGTGATGACAGTTGCAAAGGCGGAGAGAAAGGGAAGGATGTACAGGGTGGTGTAGAAAAAACTAGAGTCAAGTGGTTAAAAGATGAGTATTGACATTACATTTAAATTTCTGGAGGTTGTAGCCGTCAGGAAAGCAAGAATATGGAAGCGAGTTCCACAGGCGGGAAACGCGAGAAAAGAAGCTGAAGGAGTAGAATTGTCGTCTGCATTTGGTTGATCTAACTGTGAATGGGTGGGACCCAGTTGCCAGTCTAGTTGCACGAGTAAACACCTGTTGCGGAGGCAACAATGACTTAAGTTCGTTGGAGCAGAAGCCATGAAGTATTTATAGAACAAAGGGAAGCTACTTCTCGTCGGTGGAAAAGTGGCTGTAGTCGAGCCGCCAAGTCGGTACCTATCACATAACAGATTCTCCCCTTGAAGCCTGTCATGAACACGGAGATGAACAGCAGGGATAGCTGACCATATATGCAGCACTACTCCATGCACGACGAATAGTTGACTTGTATATATGCAGGGTTGTTTCAGGTGGGAAAACATCCTGGCCCGACACACTGACCCAACATTCCTCGCAGTGGATTTAGCTATTGACTCAATGTAGTGGTTCCACTTGAGATCAGAAGAGAGGGTAAGGCCGAGGAGGCGCAGTGTGTTGCTCTCGGGGAGACTCGCTTGGTCCATGCTTATGGGAAGCAGGAGATGTTGCATGTGATAATTGACAGACAGCAGCTTGGTTTTAGACGCATTGAACTTTACAAATCACTTTTTAATCCAATTCACCACAGAGTGTAGATCCCTCTCAAGATCAGCAGCGAGATTATGTTTGTACGTCACGCCTGGATTCTTACTGATGCGGGAGTAAATTGTGGTGTCATCTGCGTAGATGCCTATCTGGCACTTGATCTCGTCTAAGAGGTTATTTATGAAAATAAGGAAGAGTGTCTGGCCTAGGATAAAGCCCTGAGGGACACCAGCGTTTGTACAGTAGGGTGTGGAGGCATGCCCATTCAGGACGACCTTCATTATGCGGTTATGTAGGAAAGATTGGATCAGATCATGCAATCGTCCGTTAATACCGTAACCCCGTAGTTTGCATAGAAGGCCAGCGAGCCGAACCTTGTCAAAAGCCTTGGAGATCCTCGTCGGACTCCTCCAGGGCCTGAAGCATGTACTCCGTAATGGTCATTAGCATGTCGGCCGTGGACCTGGCAAAGCGGAAGCCATACTGCCAGTCGGAGAAGAGTTTATGAATAGTAAGATGCTGAAATATTTCAGCATTAATAATAGCCTCGAGCAGCTTCCTGAAAATTGGTAAAAGGCTGGATGGGTCCGAGGGTTCACCAGAGTTCTTAAATACAGGAACGACAGAAGAGGACTTCCAGCATGCAGGAAAACAGGAAGTTGCAAGGCAGTAGTTATAGAGTTTAGAGAGGACAGAAGAGAGTTCAGGGGCACATTTCTTAAGTACAATCACCGTGATTAAATAACCACCGCTCACCTTGTGGGGTCAAGTTTTGATATTACACGGGATACTACTGTCGGGGTAATGTATATATCAGACAGTTTAGCATCAGTTCTAATAGGGAAGTCCAGTGAGTGTACTTCAGATTAGTCAAGTGTGTATGTCGCGTAATAATTCGTTTACAAATAAAGAATATTCAAAAGTTCTACAATATAATTGTATTGAACACTTCTTAATACAGATGTGTACCAGTCTAATTTTATTATGACCAAAAACTAAGTAATTAGAAATCAATATATATATATATACTATAGTTATCCGCAGAGAGATCTGTTTCGCTGTATCACAGCTCATCAGTACGGTTAGACCCCGATTGCTTTTTAACCCAGGATTGAAACCCGACCTAATTGTCGTCAGTCGGCGATTCTTCCTCTGGGCTATGGGCGTTTGGTAGTAGAGGGCAGACTTTTCGCGTGTATATTGTCATTATACCCGCCCAATAGCCAGAGTGTTCTAATCCATTACTGAATTATATATATATATATATATATATATATATATATATATATATATATATATATATATATATAAGGAGAGGGGAAGACAGAGACATAGAAATTGTGTGCGGATTGCGAGAAGCAGGGAAAGCGTTTACCAGTAAGCAAGAAAGGTTAATATGTAGACCTAATTGGACTACTCTCTTGACATTTGAGGCTACCAAAAGATGCAGTTGTTCGTTAAGCCTCAGACAATGAAGAAACTTCAATAACATGTCGGTGCGGAAATTGGAACACCGCAGCCAGGGACATCTACAAGAATTGAAGAAAGTAAGAAAGAATAAACTTATCAAGAAATAAGAAACAAAAAATAGAGAAAGACGTAAAATAAGGCAGACAGAAAGCAAAATAGAAACGTAAGCTGATAATCTTAAAGAAGAAAAAAAAAAGTCTTTTTTCCAGTCACGCCAAAGCTTGCAATTACTTTCAATACATATATTTATATATTTTAATTTTCCAAGTGTTAAGGTAAGATTTCTGAAGATGCGTAACAAGTTTATCGATTGTCGGAAATGAGATTATTTTAAAAGATTCCTCTTGCACACAAGTCTTGGAAAAGTTCAGAAATAAAATGTTATTTCTTTAATTTATAAAATATTTAACTTTTCAATAATCACTAGTAAAATTACTACTTTATTAATAATTGATATACGTGGAGATGAGTGGATCATTGAATGATTATCAGCGCGGGAAGCATAGTCGTCGAACCGACTTAAAATACCGGTTGATTCTCTTTCTTTCACTTCATGGTTGTGCTCTTGAAACAGATATGACTTTTGTTTAATGGCATATCAACCTCTGTGGGTTATTTAATAGAAAAAATGTTGGGTTTTAAGGGTTTTTTAATGTTTTCTTATAGTCGGAAAGTTGATTTAGTCAGATTTTAATTTTTTTTTTTGTTTTTATTTTTTTATTTTAGAAAACTGAAAATATCTTCTTGTTCTTTATACAAAAATGTTGTGTTGAGAATAATATTTTCCTTTTAAAATGTGTTATGGTAATAACTTTTTTTTCAAAAATGTATATTTTTCTATAAAAGTCTATTTTTATACTTTTTACCCCAGTTTGGTGATTAACTATTTACCCATAGCTGGGACACTAAATGGTGCTACCACTACAGGTCATAATAGACCTGAGAACAACAGCAATTGCAGGGGCCCGACAATATTTTTCGGACACTTTGAAAAAAGTACTTCAAGGTGGTTACTAGTGCCAAAAACTTTTGAGATTGTAAGTACGTAGTTGAGGAGTGAAAATCCATTACTCGTGTAATCATTTTTTTTTAGTTTGGCTTTGATAATTTTAGTTTTTTGTGATTTTTGCGAAAACTTGCGCGACACAATTTTTTTGACATGATAAAAAATCCTATTTTATTAAGGGCTAAGTTCATGTATATGTTGCTGTATACAAATTTTCTGCTTGTACACTTAGCTGTCATCATTAGAATCAATTATCTGTTCTATTTTACGGGAAAACAATTAAGTTTAATGAGGTAAAATGCATTCAAAAGAAGTCGTTTGTTTGGCACTAAAGAAGCGGGATGATGGCCTCAGCATCAGAAGGATCGCCATGGATTTGAAGCTGTCGAAATTAACGGTCGAATACATGCTGAAGACAAACTCCGAGCGGAAAAAGAAGAGAGGACGGAAAAAATCAATTGGCAAGAGGACTGAAAGGAGAATGAAGAGGACTGTGACACGGCTTTTGACATCTGGAGAAAAAGTTACAGCAAGAAAAGTGAAGGAGAAATGTGAATTGGATGTAAACGTCCGAACAGTACAAAGAACGCTGCATAGGATTGGTTTGAAGTATGCAAAGACTAAGAAAAAAATTACACTAACAAAGAAACACAAAGGAGCAAGACTGGAGTGTGCTAAAAGGTGGTTAAGAAAGCATGTTGACTTTAAGAAGGTTATATTTATTGATGAGAAGCGTTTCAAGTTTGATGGGCCCGATGGATGGTGTACTTGGTCGAGAAGGGGTGAGCCTGCTGTACTGAACAAACGACAGATGGGAGGAGGAGGAGTTATGGTTTGGGGTATGATCTTTGCTAATGGAAATATATGGTTGGAGTGGCTGAAAGGACGACAGAACAGCGAAAGCTACAAACAGTTGCTGGACGAGAAAGCCCTACCAAGGATAAGAAGAGAGATAGAGAATGATTTCGTTATACCGCAAGACAATTGCAGCATCCATGTGTCAAAACTCATGAAAGAATGGATGGCTAAAGTGAATATGACTACTTTGGAATCGCCTGCAAAAAGCCCAGATCTAAATTTAATAGAAAATGTTTGGGAAATGCTTGCGCAACTTATCTATGATGGACCTGAAATAACGAAAGAGGCTCAACTATGGGAACAGATACTAGATGCCAAAAAACAACTAATAGAAACACGTAGAGATGTTATTGTGCATATGTTTGATCATTATGAAGAGAGATTGATAAATGTTATTGAGAAGAAAGGTGATATTACAGACTATTAACAGTTTTTCAACGATGTCCGAAAAATAATGTCTCGTGTATTTTGTAAAAAATGATGTAAAATAAATATTTTTCCTTACCTAATCGATTTTCTTCTATTTTTATTACATGTATTGTCTTTATATGTTTACGCTATTCTATTGAAGGAATTTCACCACTCTATGGTACTCGGAAAGTCGAATACTAAAGTGTCCGAAAAATATTGTCGGGCCCCTGTAAGAGGGGGTTCCATGCTTTTCACAACCTCCCAAATATGGGGGCCTTGCTACCGGATGCAGTTTACTGTCATGACCATTTTTACGGTGCATTCTTATCCATTAGTAAATAAATTCTCCGATTTTCAAGAAAAATTTGGAAAAAAAATCAATATTTAAAGATTTTTAAGAGATACTCAGTTTCTCATAGAACGTTATAACAAATCGATCCTCCATATTGGATACACTCGCTTTTAGTTGTTGCCCTTTTTGATTTCTTTTCTCTTTCAAAACTTGTAGGTAATTAATGAAATAACCTTTCCGGAAATATGTTTCTATTCAAAGTTGTTTAAGAATAGGATTTATTTTTAAAATTTTCTGTCAATTTTTTCTTTAATGTTTTACATGTCATATTTTTCATCCCAAATGTTTTTACAACAGGAATTATTTTAAAGAA
Organism: Ascarosepion bandense; assembly: GCA_037127315.1. NCBI lineage: Eukaryota > Metazoa > Mollusca > Cephalopoda > Sepiida > Sepiidae > Ascarosepion > Ascarosepion bandense. The sequence goes on from JBBBDQ010000430.1 coordinate 229,847, forward strand.
ACATTGACCGTTTTTTAATGTTTAAAATAACTTATTTTTCATTAATATGAAGTAGGCATAATTAAAAATGTTCAATGGGTTTGTCGATCTTCAAATTTTAAGCTTCTTTATACATGGTCTCAGCGACCTCAAAGCCACCAAGAACGCTAGTGTTTTCGAAACGGAGGATCGACTTACTATAAGTTTGTATGAGAAATCGAGCACCCTCTACAAATCTTAAATAATGAATGTTTTCCATTGTTTTTTTTAAATCGGAAAGTTTAGGGTGTAAAACATTGATATTGCACTGAAGATAGTTAAAAAAGAATGACAACCAACATATTTACAGGTGGTGGTAAAATCATGCAGGTCTGCCAATATCTGTAGTTGTCGGTTTAAAATTCCGTGCAAAATATTAGGATTTCGGCATTAAATAGTGCAAAGATGTTGATATAACGATAAATGAAAATCAACAAACAAAATCAAAATCGACGGGATGGACCGCAAAAAACCTATTATAATAATGTGTGTCCCTCTTTTCATTAGTTAGCAAAGATGTTACGTCTTGGCATTACTGATCTATGTAAACTTATTTATAAATGGAACTTTGTCTCTCTCTCTGTGTGTGTGTGTGTGTGTGTGTGTGTGTGTGTGTGTGTGTGTGTGTGTGTGTGTGTGTGTCCGTTACCTATAGACACAGAAACGGCTGAACCCATTTTCTTGAAAATTTACACAGTTGTACTATAAGCATGTGCGAGTGTTCTTAGCTAGATTTCGTGTCGAGGTACCCCCGATAAATATCGTAAATCGATAATCGAAAACATCGGGCTATAGAAGGAGTGGTCCGATTTTAATCAAATTTGATACACTCATAGTCACATAGAAACGATATTCAGAAGTTTCAAGGTTGCAGTTCTTACAATAGCGCAGAAAATTGATAATATATATATATACATATAAAAGGCAAGATGTTTGTGTGTGCGTTTATCTGCCTGTATGTCTTTTTTCAGCCCATTTATTTTAGTCTTTGCTTCGGGTTTGACTCTAAATAGGTATAATTGTAGTTCTTAGTCTCAGCCATAATACCATTTACTCAGAGGGTTTATTTAGGCTTCAATATTCACTTTACGACGAAAAAAACTTATTTGATATCGATACCAAGAAATCAAAATTTGACTTACATCCATTCATTTTTCTTTCAGTCTACGGTTTCGCTTTAACTGAAAACAACTATTGCATTTTAGTATTTCGTGCTAACGTCCAAAGAGCATGAGCTACAGGACCATGGATTATTTTTAAAGTTTTCATTACATCCGAGCAACGCCGGTTATACTGCTAGTGGATAAATAATTTTACATTATTGTTACTCCATCACTATATGGGACATCATTCTAGGTAGTGTGAGTACCATGTATCTACAACTTCAATACCACAGATTGGACAGACATACCAATGAATATATTGTCCTTAACTACCATGTCTTATAATTACTTTTTTCTAACTTGGTACACTGATACTATATGGCCTGAAGTTTTATTAGATTCATGGCATACGTAAGAGGCGAGATGTGCGTTCTGGTGCAGGGATCCCAGAACGAGAAATCGGAGAGCCGAGTTCGAATTCCAGTTGAATTTGTTGCATTCACATACGCGCAAATACCATTGGGAAAGGTATTAATCCGTCTCTTCTCTCAAGGAATTGTTTAAATAACAGGATATATTGGGTTCTATAGCCATGGCTGGCAACCAGTCTACCGCAGAAAGCAATGGAAAGCTACTGCAGGATAATTTTCTGCCCAGTCAGACTTGTCTCTTTCGAGATATGATCGCCCAAGTGTGTATCACGTATGGCACTTAACTGACTGAATCAAATCAGAGTATTGTCAAGTTAGCGAGTCTTAGTTTGAGTCTCTGCGTACTCACTCATCTCTTAGCAACTGGTCCTTTCTGCTTTTATCAATAATATTAACATTATTATTATTAAGCATTATCAAAGAATATTTTATGTACACATCAAACACTATACGAAGATTTTTCTTTATGGTTCGAAGTTTTTTGTTTGCTTTTACGGACGGCTACGCTACAGGCTTGGCCTTGTGGTTTATATGTCCGTAGTAACAGTGTTACAAACGAACAAGGTCGACGCCATCTTCTCAGCTTTCTTCTGTCAAAAAGGGCTTGTGCACCGACATTATTATTGACCTTTTTTCATCTTCCAAGCGTCTTCCAGATATCAAATGTTCTATCATTATTATTTATTTATTTAATTAATTTTATTCCTCTAATTAACACAGCTGCATATAAAAATTTGAAAAAAATCCATTTACTCCTGCGAATCGTTAACGCTTTCTTAATGGTATTAAATACATAAAAAAAAAGCTTTAATTAAATTAATTTCAACTAAATAGCACTTCTCAGACATTTGCAGGAAGGCTGTTATTCCTAAATTATATTGAAAATTCAATTCTGCTTGTTAAGTTACGTGGGCGTGTGACTTTAGCCGAACCATTGGAATGTTATTTCTCAAATCATCGGACTATTAATTTATCCTCTTTTTAAAAATTTTATTTTATTCTTCTTTGATATTTTACACATGTTTTCCAACTTTTCTGGAATCTTTTCTGCAGATAGCATTTGCATGTCAATTAGCAATGTCTTGTGTCTAAAACTTTCTCTACAATAACATTTTAATCTACGGAATGGAAATGCAAAACTTGTCGACGAACGTTCAGGAACAACGTTGAAATTTTGCCCGTTTTCCCCAATTCACTCAAGTGCCATACGTGATACACGCTTTTGACGATCATGTCTCAAAAAAGGAATGACTGACTGGGAAGAAGTTTATCCCGCAGTAGGTTGCCGTTGCTTTCTGTGGTAGACTGGTTGCTAGCCAAGGCTATAGAACCCAATCTGTCCTATTATTTAACCCGTTAGTGGAGGAAAGATACGGATTAATACCTTTCCCAATTGTATTTGCGCGTAAGTAAATGCAAGGAATTCAAATAGAATTCGAACTCGGTTCACCGATCTCATGTAGTGGGTCGATACCAACTGCACCACCACGCACATAATTCTTATAAGAAAATCCTTCTCAACATTAGGCTTTGAATAAACACTAAATTACACAAGGTCTTTTTTTCCGTCTCTTTTATTGTTTTTATTGCAGCGTTTCGGCGCTTCTACCCTCCGGCTGAAACGGTGTGATAGTAACAACAACGATAAGAAAAATAGTGAAAATAATAACAACTACTTATCTCAGTAATTCAGAAAGAAATAAGGACCAGTACTCTATATTTCAATAAATTCTTTTCTGTTCTCAAATTCATGTGTTCTGGGCATGACAATAAACTATCTCCTGCAGCAAGTCTTCGAAACGTGAGGTTATAAGGAGAGGAATCCGCCGCTTGATTGCTATTGTCCCGAGGTCCACCCTATCCAAACTATGAGTAAATAGTTAACCCCCTGTTATAACTCGTTTCTAGCAATTATGATATTGTCTGTGATTCTTTATTTTTTAAAATCATATCGCCGCAAGCAAGGCAGTTTACTGCCACTGTTTTGCAGGGGGTTACACAGAAGGAAAGTGATCAGAAAGATCAGGTTATGGGTTTGTCAGAAAGAGGGTAGGAGAAGGATGAGAATACTGATGAGAGTGGAGTGGACGGAGAAAGTGCATGAGAGAGAGGATGCAAGTCATTGAGATAGGAGATGACTATTGATTTTACATTTAAATTCTTAGAGACAGTAGCTGTCGGAGAAGCAAGTAAACAGAAAGGAATTCCACAGATGGGAAGTGCGAGAAAAGAAGCTGATGGATTAGAATTTTACATTTTATTGGTTTCACAGTAAAAGGATGAGACCTAGTTGCTAATCTTGTAGCTAATCTTAACTAACTCCAACGGTTTTAGTTAACTCGAGATATTTATTTAAGGCGTCTAGCCTAGTTCATTTGCGTTACCGGAGTACTCCACAACATCCCATTTTTTAACATTTCTTTTTAAATTTTTTTTATTTTATTAATCATCCCCGCTTCTTTCTAGCGACTTCGCCGACGTACCGAACTTTGTATTTTTAAGTTTGGTGTCAACATCTAATTTTTTTAATTTTTTACGTTTTCTTTTTTCTGCTAGCAATACTTGTAAGTTCAAAGAATTCTTGAGAGGTTCGTACATCAGAAGTATCACACATTACTTGCACGGGTTCTTCAGTTCCTTTGGGTTTTTAATCGTTAACCTTCTTTCCCCACTGATTGCAATGTCATTTGTGTTTCCTTGTTTTTTCCTTCTAACATCATTTCAACTCGTGACATTATTACGCCGTAATCATACATTTCTCCTTCAGTTTTATGAACATCACTTTTTCGGTAATTTTAAAAATTTAGTGTCATTTTTATTATCTGTTCCTATGCTTTTTGAACTTGTAACAAGCTTAATAAGCTTAAACAAAGCTTAATAAAGCAGTGGCGACGAGTTATCGTGACGTCTGTTAGAAATACTCTTGACTGACTCCAACAGTTTTGGACTCACAGTTTCTTTATTTAAGGTTTATGTCCTATTTCATTTGTGTTACCGGGTGTGTATTAATAGTCTACAGCATCCCTCAAACTTTGTTAAAATAAACTTCATAGGACAAATACCAGCTAAATATTTTCCTAGTAAAATGTCACCAGCCATACATTTTTTAAAAATTGACGTGGATCCATATCAAACATAATACTGTGACCCATTTCTGTATCTTGAAAGAGAAAGATGCTCCAGTATGTGTGGCATGTCAAATGTCACTGACCATAAAACAAGCGCGGATGAACTTTAGTAATGTTAATTCAATCCACTTAAAATACTACGAGACAAAATAATTAATTTTTTTTCTAAATATTGATTCAGTTTACAATATTTAGTTCCTAATAAATAAGACTGATTTTAAAAATATAATTTAAAAAATATATATCGTGATAACAACCAAATGTTTTAATATTTAAATCTAAATTTTTTGTTTGTTTAAATACAAGACGTTATTGAGAAAAAAAAAAGACGTTAAATTTCAACATTAAATGACGCAATGCGTTGATATGTTAAAAAAGCAATTAAACCAAATTCAAAATACTACCGAGGATAAAGTTCTTCCTAAGAATTTTTCCTGAAGAGACATGGCATATTACTTTGATCGAGTTTTATGCAGAAGTAGCAGTTTAGACCTGTTTCACTCGGTGAGTTTAAGGAATAATTAGAATGAAAAACATATGATGAATTTACATAGCAAATAGTTACACAACGTCCACCCTAGTCACGTTTATAGATATAGATTAACAATTTAAATTGGTTTCACGCGGGCCGTTTAAGGAATGAGAATAAAAAACATATGATGAATTTACATGGCAAATATTTACATAACGTCTACCCTCGTCACTTTTATAGATATAGATAACAATGTAGAATGTCTCTATTGGATTATGGTGGGAAAGGGAGAGGCAACATATATAGATATAGATGATAAAAAGTGGGGGGATCGATTCAATTTCATAATCAATGCATAAAATGATCCCTGACTTTGTGGGGTGATAATATATATTTTTCTATCTCTATTTTTGGATGTCTGAAAAATCTCAAGGTGTCGTTAGCGTTCTAAAATTTTGATCGACATCTGAGCGCAACTTTCATCAAGCTTGACCGCAAAATGCAGACGCTAAGTCGAATCTATCAAAGAAACATCCACCCTCGTCACTTGGATAGATATAGATTTATCTGTTTATCTCTGTCCACTCGGTTGTCCATGTTTGATTTCATAATATCAATTTACCCGTGATTCAATCAATTTACACATGATTCATTCTACATATTGTGGAACAGGGAGTACAGCTTTATTTTTACTGGATCAATATTTAATAGGATCTAGAAGAACATTTCTGAAAATTCAGCATTCTGTAATTAAATTTTGTTAATTTTCAGTCCGAATAACTCGGATACAGAATTGTTTCAAAATATCAATTCATCCCAAGTCAATTGCCACTGTACAAGACGTTTATTTCAAATAGAATCATGCACAAAGCACAAAGCAATGGTGGAAACGTTGTGATATTAACATAAAAAATAAGGACATTAGTCTAACAGTAAATAATTTAAATTAACGATAATTACTCATACCCAAAATTCAGACATATTCAATTTATAGCTCCCTCAGGACGTAGGCGATCATAGCCTTTTACTTGTCTTTGTGTCTTGTCGCACTTAACATTTTTCATCTTCGTATGTCTCCCAAGCCCCGCTCTGCGATCCCTCTGCTCAAGTCTATCAAATATGTCTCGCGCTTCTTTCCCCTGTCTCTTTTTCCCGATATCCGTCCTGTGAGTGTTAAAATTTTCTAACCCTCTTTCCTCATTACGTGACCCAGAAACATGGGCTGTCTCTTCTGGATGCTAAGTTTTCCTCCTTTTGGCATAACCCGCGCCTCATCGTTACTTGGTCCATGGTATTCTCAGCATCCTTCTGTAGAACAACGTTTCTGTTGCTTCGAGCTTTTCCTTTTTTCTTTGAAGAGATCGCTCAATATTCGCTGTTATATAAAAGGACAGATGGTACTTAGCATTCGACCACAATATTCTGTGTTTCTAACAAGGTTTTCCTGTCCCTTGGTACTTGATATGTGTCCTTGTGCATGCCAATATATCTTCCGATTTCATTGTTGCCCTTTCTATCTTCTGTCATAACACTTCCCAGATATTTAAATTTCTTTATTTTTTCATCTTGATTTCCACGACCTTTAGTTAATATTTTGAAGTCTTCATTTTCCTGATTACTATACATTCAATTTAGTCATTTTACTTCATGTCAGATGAGAATGTTGACCAAAGAACGCTCATCGAGTCACTTTCATATATCTAGATATGTGACAGCATTTTATCTGTTCATTTATTGAAACTACTTCTTCTTTTCTTCTATTTGCCTTGTACTTTCAGAACGTAGGTGCTCATGTCTTTCCACGCCTCCCTATATCTTCTTGCTCTTCACACGATTTCTCCTGTACACCACACAATCCCCGTTTTCTCATCCACCTGCTCAGGCCTTTCAAATATCTTATCCGCTGCTTTCCCCTGTCTCCTTTTCATTCTATCTGACCTGTGAGTATCAAGGTTCTCCAAGCCCTCATTCCTCATTGCATACCCCAGGAACTTTAACTGTCTCTTCCTGATGCTCAATATTAATTTCCGTTTAATTTCCATCCTTTCCCAAATGTCATCATTGCTCATATACTCGAGCCATGATATCCACAGCAACTATCTGTAGAACCACATTTCAACTACTTAAACATAACTACCACCGAAAGCCTTTAATCTACCTCGAGAATGTTTGCCATTTACACTGTAGTCTACTGATCAGTAAATGTTATAAACAAACTAGCAGTATAGCCCGGCGTTGCTCAGGTGTAATGAAAGATTTAAAACTAATCCATGGTCATGGAGCTCAGACTCTTTGGACGTTGGCACGAAAGACTAAAATGCAATAGTTGTTTCCAGTTAAAGCGAAACCGTAGACTGAAAGAAAAACGAATGGATGTAAGTCAAATTTTGATTTCCTGCTATCAATATCAAATAAGTGTTTTCGTCGTAAACTGAATTTTGAAAACTAAATAAGTCCTCTGAGTAAATGATATCATAGCTGAGACTAAAACTACAATTATACCTAGTTATAGCCAAACCCGAAGCAAAAACTAAAATAAAAGAGTTGAAAAAAATACAGACGTACAGGCAGATAAACAGACACACACACAAAGATCTTGGCTTTCATATATATATATATATATATATATATATATATATATATATTATCGATTTCTGCACTATTGTAAGAACTGCAACCTTGAAACTTCTGAATATCGTTTTGTATGTCTTTGTCTATGAGTGTATTAAATTTGATTAAAATCGGACCACCCCTTCTATGACCCGATTTTTTCGATTATCGATTTACGATATTTATCGGGGGTACTTCGCAGACGCTAATAGTACAACTGTGTAAATTTTCAAGAAAATGGGTTCAGCCGTTTCTGAGTCTATAGGTAACGGACACACACACACACACACACACAGAGCCAACGTTCCATTTATAAATATGTTTAGATTCGAACATTTGAATAGTAAATAAGTATAGTACTTTTGTTTCAGTTAGTTTTTTGTAAGATTCCTCGATTATGTTCTTTTAAATGAAAATTATTTTATTTTCTTAACTTAAATTTTTTGAAAATTTTTCTTTATTTAAATAAACTAATATTAAACTTTTTTCATACAATTGTATTCAACATTCATTGTTAATTCAACATTTTTACAAACTTATATTGAATTATGAATTTATACTCAATAGAAGTTTCTGATATGCTGAATGGAAGATTTGATTTAATAATTTTCCAGTTTTTTAAAAGTATTATTACTTAAGTTTGTCTACTGTCAATACATATGTATTTTTTTAATCGTATCACCCCGAGCAAGGCGGTAACGCCACTGATGTGCAGGGGGCTACATAAGAGTAAGACAAATAGATAGGGGGAGAGTAAAGAGAAAGTCGAACCAGTTAAGAATGGGAATACAGGTGTGACGACAGTTGCAAATGTGGAGAGAAAGGAAAAGATATACACGGTGGTGAAGAAAGAACTACAGCCAAGTGGTTAAGTGAAGGATATTGACAATGCATTTAAATTCCTGGAATAAATTTCCGTCAGGAAAGCAAGAATATGGAAGCGAGTTGTTGGATTGTTTGTTTCTCTCTTTCTTTTTCCTCCTCGGCTGTTGGATTTTCTTTTTTTCTTTTCTGTTCTTTCCCAGCGCACATGTCACATACTGGTTAGTTATTATAATATAATTCATTTTCTTTTGCTTAACTTGTACATTTAATTTCTTTCTGTTCATTTCGAATAAAGGAATAATTCACAATACTGTTTATGTGCAATATGGTTGAGTTGGAATAATTTATCATTTTATTTCATGAGATTTTAATGGAAGTCCTCAGTCATCCAGTAGTTAAATGAGAATTGACTTTATTTTGTTTCATAATCACAAGGCTTGTCTAATTAACGAAGAAATCAATGAATGGCTTGTACACAACGCCAACGGTGAGGCTCGTAGTTAACGTTATAGAGATGGTACTGTGCGTCTTGCAAGTATCTTGGTTTGGCGATCTTGAAAAATCACCAATTAAATTCTTTTTCCCTTACCTCAACGAATTGAAGTACGAGACACGCTCGAAGATATATGAGTATCAAAGCCATAACGCATACATTTCTCTCTCTCTCTCTTTCTCTCTCTCTCTCTTTCTCTCTCTCTCTCTCTCTCTCTCTCTCTCTCTCTCTCAAACATTTTTCTTTTTATTATGATTTCTATCTTTCGGTCTTTCTAGAGATTCCTTTTCTTTTGTATACGTGGCCTGTGCAACCTCAAGCGTTCTTCACGTTTTTTAGGACAATACATCAAAAGTCTCATCTAAACACAAGACTGAAGTGACTTTACCGATTCAGTTTATCTGACAAGTAATTGACAGATGTCATCCACTTGCTAAACACAAGCACACCCACACACACATATCTACACATACATACACATGCGTACACTGCGACAAGTACACAAATGCGCAATCTTTAAACTTTCTTAAACCCTATATATACATATGTGTGTGTGTGTACAGTACTGTGCAAAAGTATTAGGACAAGAACTATTTTATCTTGTATAGGGCGTATTGAGAGAATTTTAATTAAAGCAATTATTGTCGATTCCGAATGAGGAACCGAACAAAATAACAAACAACAAAAACAGATATGGAAATAGAACGTAGGTTATATTGAATGTAATATACAAACTGGAATGAGGGTTAGTCAATTCAAGAATACTATTAGTAGAAATAAATATATACAAGTCTTGGAGTGAAGTCGTTTGAAATAGTATATCCAGGTAGTTTATTCTAGCTGAGTGTGGTTCAGAGCTAGTCAGGTCTCTGGGTAACTTCGGTATCTGTCGGAACTCTTTGATAACTGTAACGGATCTTTACGATTACTCTCCACTGTAAATTGCAACTACAACTGAGATTCACTGTTCTCGTTATGGCAGGATTTTATATACACTCAGTCGAGTCCGTTATCATATACAAAAAGGGGGAGATCCCACAACAGTTATTTTATTTGATTTACTCAACAAATGCTTTAACTTGAAAAAGTACTTTTTACAAAATAAATTTAATATTTAGTATGATAGCCATTTGCTTTGATCACAGACTTCATTCTCTCAGGCATTGACATCACAAGCTTCTTCAGAATATCTAATGTTATCTCCTGCCAAGCAGCTTGTATTTGTTCCCAAAGTGTGTCGTGTGTCTTGCAAAGTAACATTAGATTTATCAATTTTTTATCCAAAATATTTCATAGATTTTCAGTAGAATTGAGATCGGGCTTTGTGTGGGCCTATTCAAATTCCGAAAACTTCTTTCCTCTTCCTTTTTAGGTAAATAATTCTTACAAATGTTTAGCTTTTCACCCTGTATTTGAATTTCACTCAGGTTTTTAAGGAAAATCACTCCTGTCTTATTACTTTTGAACACTACCGGTAGTGTGCAAAATGTTAGGACAGGGGTGATTTTAAACTTTATTTTGATGCCTCATAAAAGATAAAGTAGTTCTTGTCCTAATACTTTTGCACAGTAATATATATATATATATATATATACATATATATATATATATATGTGTGTGTGTGTGTGTGTGTGTGTGTGTGTGTGTGTGTGCGTGTTTTTCTATGTGTGTATTTGCGTCTCTCTGTGTCTGTGTGTTTGCATATATTGTCAAAAACAACCAACAAGGAAGATGTTTTTAATTTTTATTTATATTTTACAATATACTTACATATTTCCTTTTTGCTGTAGATAAGAAATGTAAAAATATTACATAATTTTTTATATTCTAAGCACTTTCAACCAATTCACTGGCCATGTTTTAAAATATGAATTTTCTGATATTGTTATTGTATCGTCATGCTTTGACTGTAACGTAATTTATTTTGTGTTTTTTAAAAGAAGCATACATTAAGATCTATCATGTGATAGTCTAGACTCCTTTTCTAAAATAAAACTCAGGTTTTGGAATATCCTGCATCTCTTGTAGATAATCTCATTGTAAAAGTTGGTGAATGCTACCAAAACCGTGGCATTAAGTGAATCTTTGATATAACAAATAGTTTGTTGATCTCTGACTCAAATGAGTTCTGCACATATTAACCAAACTGTTGCAGTCTGAGAAGTTAGATGACCAGATATAAGGGGGTGATGTGGTCGGAGAAATTGTCAAATATATCGCCTGGGTTCTCTTGCTTATATGGAATGGTACTGTGTTCTCATGACTGACATAATGTCTTCAAGCAGCCAGCTTCTTCATCCATGGTAGCACTACCTCAATATCAAGTTCTCTAATTTGATATTGGCGTCCGTTTTAGAGTCTGAAGCCCGGTGGGAAGATTAATGGCAGTATAATGTCGCCGTCACTAATGATTAATCCAAACACCTTCATAATCACCATTAAACTAATTAAACTTATTAAACTAAATCTTCTGAACTATTTTCATGTTGATACCTAAATGCGTTGAAAAGGAGATACCGGCACGAATACCAAGCAGTGCAGCATGCAGTTACCAAATTTTTGGTCGAGTGAATCATGCCATGTTGCTCTTTATCTCTCATCTGACCCTATTACAGTGTGCAGTCGACAAAATAAGAAACAAATAACGTGCATGGGCAAAATTAATTACATTAAACGGCGACGATTTACCTCTCTCTATCTCCATCCCTCTCTCTTTCTTTCTCTCTATATATAGTCATCCGCAAACAGATCTGCCTCGCTGCACCACAGATCACCAATACGGTTAGACTCCGATTGATTTTAACCCAGGATTGAAACCCGACCGAACTGGCGTCAGTCGGCGATTGTACCTCTGGGCTATGGGCGCTCGGTAGAAGAAGGCAGACCTTTTAGCGTGTATATTATCATTATACATACCCAATAGCCAGACTCATATATATATATATATATATATATATATATATATATATATATATACGCGTGAATATCCGAGTGAATAAGGAACAAGGAACATTTTTTTACACCGTCCAAAAGATTAATTTAAAACAGTGCACGTTATATAATATAGAGCTGTGAATATTGATAATGAATTATATTTTAGAATATGTAAGATTTTTTTATATCCACTACAAATTGTACATTTTGTTTCGACATTCAAATTACAATGTCTCATCAGGTGGTGTGGAAAGGAATGGAAGGTGTCTTTTCTTTTGTGTGGGAGGTTGGTGGGGGTTAGCGATAAGGGAATAAGTCTTGTAAATTGTCCGTTAGAATTTTGAAAAAAGTGGGGTGGGTAGTGAATATAGTTGATTAATGAAAGTGTCGGGAATTTTGTAGGCAGATTTAACATTATATATATATATATATATATATATATATATATATATATATATGTATTACAGGCCATAATTATGAGGCCACATCGGTTTTAAAAAATGATGTATTTCATACTGTTTTCTTTTGTATTTATTGCCAAGGGGATAATTCTGATTGACAATATAACGTTTCTTTTGGTAATACTGCACAATAACATGTGCAGTATTATCGAGCATAGTGGGGAAAAGGTCTCGACGGGAATACTACAAAGAGAGTTGTGAAACGTAAATAACTTGACGACGGTAATGATCCTTCCGCAGGTTTACCGAAGGAAACCGTGTTACGATTTTTACTTTTTTTTGTTAATCATTTCACCCCGAGCAAGGTGGAAAAGCCACTGATGCGCAGGGGGCTACATAACTGTAAAAAGATTAATTAGAAAAGAGTGAGGAGTAAAAACTAGTTAGAAAGAAACAATAGAAAGCTGAGAAAGCAGGTGCGATGACAGCTACATAGGTGGAGAAAAAGGGAAGGTTATTCGTGGGTGGGGAGAGAGCTAGAGTCCAGTGGTTAGTAGATGAGTATTGGCTTTGCATTTAAATTTCTGGAGGTTTTAACCGTCAGGAAAGCAAGAATACGGGAGCGAGTTCCACAGGCGGGAAGTGCGAGAGAAGAAGCTGCAGGAGTAGAATTGTCGTCTGCATTTGGCTAACCTGACTCTGAATGGGTGGGACCCAGTTGCCAGTCTGGTAGCACGAGTAAACACCTGTTGAGGAGGCATCAGTGACTTAAGTTCGTCTGAGCAGAAGCAATGAAAGTATTTATAGAAGAGACAAAGGGAGGCCACATTTCGACGATGGGGAAGTGGCTACAGTTGAGTCGCCAGATCAATACCTATCACATTACAGACTCTCCTTTGGAGACTGTCAAGAACACTGAGGAGAACGGCAGGGGCACCTGACCAAGATGGCAGCAGTACTCCATGCACGGAGGGATGGTTGACTTGTATATATGCAGGATGGGTTCAGGTGGAAACGATTGAGTTTATAACATGTGTATCACATGAACTGTTCTGGTGTTCAGTTTTTATGCCCTCTTCCACATGCTAGTCTCTTCTTATTGACTGGCTGAAACACAGGCTTCCTTGTTGTCTTGTAAAATTTTGTAAAGTAATATTAACAAAATAACAATTCTATTTTCATTTAGAATTATACACTTGGTAATAAATAGTAAAAGTAATATGAAATACATCATTTTAAAAAAAACTGAGTTTGCTTAATAATTATGGCCGGTAGAGTATATAGATTTAATCTTTGCAATATTAAGGTAGAAAACGACTTCAAAATTGTATTTTTGAAAATTCAATAATTCATACCACCATAAGCTTACATGATGCATGTTTTTAAATATCTTTTTACTTAAAAGAAATGCTTCTTTCTCAAAGTTAACACATTTATATATAACCATAAAAAATTAAAGTGAAAAGAAATCGGTTAAAAAGGTCTTTAAAAATATCTAAATTAAATAAAAAAATAAAAAATAAAATATATTTTATACAAAATACATATACATCTACAATAACAACGATGATAACTACATAAATTCACGTTTGTTTAATAGTTTTTCAACCTTATTATTAACGGCACACCTAGGAGCAAATGAAAGTATCTCGGCTCACTTAGATTTATTTCAAATTACGGGTGCGGAAAAGTGTAATAAAATATTACTACAAAAATAATCTTTTGAGTCATTTCAATTTTACACAAATTACAGAAAACTATACTTTTGGAAACCAAGCAGCTGATTATGATAGAACTCACAGTGCCATATGAGAACAGAATGGAGGCAGCTCAAATCTAGAAGACTGGAAAGTATGCTGATCTGGCAAAAAGCCTGAGGAGAGAAGACTACCAGGTCAAAGTCCTCACTGCAGAAATTGGAGCTAGGGTGTTTGTAGGAGCGTCTGCATACAGCCTCATGAAACAGCTCTCAGTTGCAGGGAGGGAACAAAACCAGAGCCCTGAAAGCAATGGCAGAAGCGGCAGAGAGGTGTTCAAGCTGGATCTGGTCAAGGAGGAATAAAAGTGAACTTCATAAGGCTTAACTTTCCTACAAATATCAGATGTACCTTTGGCTAAGTGGTTAGTGCGGGGGTCTTTGAGTGAAAATGAGCATATCCAGAAGGTCACGGATCCCATCCGTGGCTCGTCCCAAAAAAAAAAAAAAAAAAAAGGGCAGCAGAGGGACATCCGGAGTCATGAACCGGGTGTGGCCCAACCCCCCTAGAGTGTCAGGAGATAAGGGACGAAACACTTGCTTGACGGGGGCTTCTCTTCTGAGGACTCTCTGCTGCCACGCTCTCCACGAGTTTCATTCTACTGGAAATATTAGAAAATTATTAAATCAAGTGCTCAATGAAACTTGGAAAATATTAATTCATAATTCAATATAAGTTTGTAAAATGTTGAATTAAAAAGGGAATGTTGAATACAATTATATGAAAAGTTAATATACATTTGTTCTAGTTAAATAATTTTTTAAATTTATATTAAAAACAATTTAAAAAAACAAAATCGAAGAATATTGAAATGAGTTAATTCAATAAAAATTATAGTATTTATTCATTTATTAAAATACTAACGCTATACCATTCGTAATTCCATACACACATATTTATGTGTGCATTGCTATTTATTAACATTAACATATATATATATATATATATATATATATGAGTGAATACAGAACGAAGAAATAATTTTTACAACGTCCAAAACATTAATTTAAAACAGTGCTCGACATATTATATATAGAGCTGTGAATATTTATTATAAATTATATTTTAGAACATGTACTTAATTTATATATATATATATATATATATATATATATATATATATATATCCACTACAAAGTTACATTTGTTTCGACTTTGAAACTTCAATGTCTCATAAGGAGGAATGTATAGGAATGGAAAGGCTCTTTTCTTATATTTGGTCAGTTGCGTGTGGGTTGTTGGTGGGGGTTAGTGATAGGGAACAATTCTCGTGTATTGACCGTTAGAATGTTGAAGAAAGTGGTGTGGGTAGTTAAAATGGTTGATTAATGAGAGTCTTTGTTTTCTAGACAGATTTAACATTAGCCGTTAGAATGCAAGTTTTATTATCTTGCGACTAGACTATATCCTTTGGATTTCTTAGGAGAGCCGGTAAGGGGTGGAATGCTTATTTTGTACAGAATATTTATAGATATATATTTTAACTACCCACACCAATTTCTTCAAAATTCTAACGTTCAATACACGAGACTCGTTCCCTTATCACTAATCTCCACCAACATCCCAAACACAACTGACCAAATATAAGAAGAGAGGCTTTCCATTCCTATCCACACCGCCTGATGAGACATTGAATTTTCAATGTCAAAACAAATGTACGATTTGTAGTGGATATATAGATAAAGATTATGTACATGTTCTAAAATTTATAATATATATATATATATATATATATTGTAACTTCTTGATAAAATCCAAATTAGATTCTAAAATGTTATTACCCTGACCTGGCATTTCATTTTGTGAATTTTTCTTTTCAGAACATCATAAGAATAACTGAAAAATATGTAACAAAATTGTTTCCATGGTTACCTTGCTATCAAGAACAGCTGTAGTGTGTGTGAAAATATGAAAAATTAAAATAATTTGAAAATTTCAAGAATTCTGCATCTGGATATCAATATATAAAAGAAAGAGGTAATGTATGGTAAAGGGAATGGTAAATAGTTAAATTCTTTGTATTCACTTACGCGCCAATCCCATTGGGAAAGTTCTTACACCGTCGCTTCTCCCTCCAGCGATGGATTAACTACCCGCACAGATTGAATTCTGTAGCCTTTGTTGACAACCAGTATCCAAAAATGTAATGACATACTATGCAAGAATATTTCTGTCCAGTCAGTCATCACACTTTCGAGACATGATTGTCCAAACGTGTATCACGTATGACACTTAACTGACTGACTGAATGGGTATAAGGTCTTTACTGGATGCCTTATAAGGAAAGATTTGACATTCATTACCAGGTCAATTAGTGTTACTATCAGTTTAAATTTACAAATGCTTTCTCGTAAAACAGTTTTTTTTTCCACGAAGGAAAATAGTTTCTAATATCTACTAACTGTTATCGACAGTGCTAATGAGGTTTCCTTCTTAAATTTGGTTGAAAGTACTGTGTGAAATCAGCATCTTGAGTATGACGTAATTCTACCTTCGTTTTAAATGCGCTATCCATTTTGGTTGTTACCACTGTTGGAAGATTTGTGGTTGCTACTATTTGTAATTTTATAGCACTCTTCTACGTGAGTATACATATGCTATTACTCTTTATGACCTACAACACAGATAAAGAAATAAATATATATAAGGAACATACTGAAAGTATAATTTGAACAGATTTATATTTAGATAGATAAAGAACATATAAAAATATATAGGAAGAGATTTATATTTGCATAAAAAGAGAGAGAGAGGGAGGGAGAGAGAGATAAAGGAAATATTGAAAATATATATGAACAAATTCATAGATTGATAAAGAACTTATATAAAATATATATTAATAGATATATAGGTATAAAATGAGGAACATATGGAAAATATATATGCCCAGAGTTATATTTATATAGATAGATAGCAAATAAGATAGCCTGCGCGTTTTCTCTACAGGCTTCTATCTATGTATGAATTAATTTCACTCCAGTGTAGTGGATGTTTATATATATATATAATAAATTTTCTTACGTAAGAAAAGAGACTTTTCATTGTCGACACCGCCTGATGTGACATTGTAGTTTCAATGTCGAAACAAATGTACGATTTGTACGAAAAAATTGTACATGTTCTAATATATATATATATATATATATATATATATATATATATTAGAACATGTACAATTTTTTTATATATCCACTACAAATCGTACATTTGTTTCTACATTGAAACTACAATGTCACATCAGGCGGTGTCGACAATGAAAAGTCTCTTTTCTTACGTAAGAAAATTTATATATATATAAATATATTAATTTTTAATAAATATTCACAGCTCTATATATTATATTATATATCGAGCCCTGTTTTAAATTAAAGTTTTGGACGTTGTTTTAAAAAAATTTTCTTCGTTCCTTATTCACTCGTGTATATATATATATATATATATATATATATATATATATATATATATATACTGTGACGTCATAGACCCGCATTACAAATTTACGAACAACGTCTGCTATTCGGTGACTGTTATCGTTTTTCAGCAAGGAAACACAAGATAAAATCATATTTGTTGGTAGATGCCTTTATCTTAACGTCCCTGTAACCTCTCTGAACATGGCTAATGTGAGCCGAAAGCTTGGACCCAGCATAATAAATAATAAGCAAAGGCTGGACAAGTTTTGACTTTATTTTCATCTGAAATTAAAGTCAAAATACGATGTTTAGAACGGCTCGCGATTAAATATAATAGATATTCATTGTCTTTTCTTTTAAACGGTGTATGTTTAGAAAATTATCTGCTGCCTCGATACACTATTCCCTAATTGAGCACTACGGAAAAATGGTAGACTTTGAAAAAACAGTAACTACTCTAGCATCGTTCATTCAGTAATGAATTAGAACACTCTCAGCTATTGCCGTGTGTATACATGATATATCACACACTAAAAGTTTGACTCCATCTACCGAGCGCCCATAACTGAAAGGTAGATTTGCCGACTGACGCTAATTCGGTCGGTTTTCAATTCTGGGTAAAAAGCAATTGGATATCTGACCGTACTGAAGAGCTGTGATACAGCGACACAGATCAGTCTGCGGATAACTATATATATATATATATATATATATATATATATATATACCGGTCGTCATTTTTTCCTCCACTTGCACATTCTAAGTGCAACTGTGTCTGTCGCATTTCCATCTAACGAGGTGCGAGAGAGAAATATATCAAGCCTTGCATATGATCACAGTGACAAGGAGGTCATCCTAAGTCAACCTATTAATGTACTGGGTTTCTCTGGCGTCAAACTAAAGGGTAAAGTAATTCGTAGAATGATATTTAGTCCAAAATTATAATTTATTCTGTGTATTTCCATTTGTATGCAATTGTTTTATTTAAGGATTTTATACTTTATGCCTATAATATTTTTATTACACATATTGACTTAGAAAGAAATTAGCTGTCCCGTCATTCTTTATTAAATATCAAACAAAACAAACTGCATTTTTCTCGTTAATTGTAAAGTATAGGTTTTATCTTTTCTACCATATTTAAAGTAATATGTAGCCCTCCAATTTATTTTATTTTTCATATATTAATAATTAGACAAAATTTTAATTAAAGAGTTTTCGCTAATAACAAATATTGAATGTTCAGGTAGCCTAATAGTCAGAGACAAATTATTAGATTTTGAACAGCGGTCGCATTCGCTGCATTCAAGTCTTCAAATATTAATTGGATTTTCGTAGCCATCGACAGGTCAGTTAGTGCTACTGTTAGTTGAAATTTTAAAAACCTTTTTCTTAGAATTGTTTCCCCAGCAAAATTGGTTTCTCATGGTCACTAACAGTTATCTATATTTCTAGTACTTTGGAGAGTTTAATTCTTAAATTTTTGTTGAAAGTAATGTAGACAGTCAACATCTTGGATATGTCATTATTGTATCTTCACTTTCAATGCGTAATGCATTTTAGTTGTTGCTGTTGTTGGAAAACTTGTCTGCTATTATTTGTTTAGTTTTTGTGATTCTGTAACTCTAGTCTACGTAAGCTGACGAAGGATATTCCTCATCAAGATCTGACCGATAGATAGATAGATAGATAGATAGATAGATAGATAGATAGATAGATAGATAGATAATGCAAATATTGAAATATATATGAGGAACATAAATAATGCAAGCCTTCAAAATCATATGAATAGATTTGTATTTAAAAAGATAGATAGATAGATAGATAGATAGATAGATAGATAGATAGATAGATAGATAGATATTTCAACACACATTCAGGTACCCATAAATTACTTCGTATTCAGATTCATAAATACATACTTATATAAACAATTAATGCAAGCATTCAAATATTTATAAGAAACAAAGATAATGCAACCTTTCAAATGCATATAAATAGATTTATATCTAGATAGATAGAAAGAAAGAAAGAAACAAACAAACAACTATAACCATGGATCATTTGTGGGAGAGCTTGTGTGAGTGGGAAAATGTGAGATGTATTTTGCTAATTTGAGCGAAAATTTTCTGATCAAAAGGAGGCTTTGATTCTTTGAACTATAAACACTGTTTTCTCTTCCGGATTTGATACACACTTCCTGGCCACATCAAATAGCAACACATCTTGAAAAACAAAAAAAGACGATAATCGCAACAAAATCAAATTTAAAATAATTATAATCAGAATATTTTATAAAAAAATCTAGAACAGAATCAACATTATTTAAAGGTGAGTATGTTATTGTTAATGTTTTTTGGCGGGGAATGTAAATCAATTACGATTAAAATCAGTAGATAATTTCAAACGATTGTCTTTCCCCGGTTCAGTTCTCTTCAGTGTGTTTTTTCTTTGCTGGACGTTGACGATCATAACTCTACAAAACCTTTTTTGCATTATAACTCTCAGAAAGATTGGTATATTTGCTATACATTCTATACTATGTACCAAAAACTAGGATATATTAATGATTATTTTCTCCTGTCACTCATGTCTTCGTTATGGCAAGTTTGCGCCAAATTCATTAAGATATCTTTCCTCACAATATTCAAGGAAAAGGGCATTTTTTCCATTTTATTTAAAACTTCCTCTTTATTCATGCATTCAGTCAAAATATAAAGCTTCTTCTATATATTTTCAGTATTATTGTTGGTTTTCAGTCTTGTTTAATCGTATATCAAACTCTGTAGGTTATTTAATGCCAATAAATGTGGCGTTTCAATTTTTTTATAATTGTGTCGCCCAAAGCAAGGCATTTTATTGCCACTGTTTTTCCGGGAGTTGCATAAGAGAAATTTTATGAGAAAGAGTGACAGGATACAGGGTTGTCAGGAAGAGGGTAAACGAAGGATGAGTATACTGATGAGAGTGGGGTGGACGGAGAAAGGAGCATGAGAAAGTGGATGCAAGTTAGTGTGAGAGAAGATAGCTATTGACGCTACATTTGAATTCTTGAAGATAGTATCTTTCGGGAAAGCAAGTAAGCAGAAGGAAATTTCACAGGTGGGAAGTGCGAGAAAA
The DNA here is from genome assembly GCA_037127315.1 of Ascarosepion bandense. NCBI lineage: Eukaryota > Metazoa > Mollusca > Cephalopoda > Sepiida > Sepiidae > Ascarosepion > Ascarosepion bandense. Next base: position 250,552 of record JBBBDQ010000430.1, read on the forward strand.
GAAGCTGGTGAAGTAGAGTTTGCGTTTAAAATTTCTTCATTTAACAGTAAAAGAGTGGGACCTAGTTGCTAATCTTGTTGCCCGAGTAAATTCATATGTAGGGGATACCAGTGAGCTAGGTTCTAATGTTTGCTTATTGTGAAAAGGTTGATTTACTATGATTGATGAAAAATTGTTTAATTTTCTTTTTCAGAAAACTGAATATATCTTCTAGTTTAGTATTAAAAATGTATTGCTGATCATAAACTTTTCTTCAAATATGTATTATGGCAGTAAATTTTCCTTCGAAAATGTATAACTTTCTATAAAATCTATCTTTAAACATATATTTCTATAAAAGTCTATTTTTATACTTTGATAGTTTTTTAACCTAGTCTGATAGTGTACTATTTCCCCATCGCTGAGACCCTAAAATTCTTACCTTAAGGATCAAGGTGGAAACAACAGCAGTTAAGAAGTGACTTCATGCTCTCTACAACTTACCAATCAGAGGCATTACAGCTGGATGCAATTTACAGTCGTACCCAGGGCCAGTATGATTCTTATTTATTCATCTATGTTGTAGGTCTTGTAAAGGATTCTGTAGTCTCACGTAGAAGAATGCTACAAAAGCACAAACCAATAATAGCAGCAACAAGTCTTCCAGCAGAGGCAACAACTAAAATGGTTAGCGGATATAAAACAAAGACAAAAAATGAAATACTCAATATATTGACTTTCCACTCTATTTTCAACGAAATGTTAAAAAGGGTACCTAATTAGCAGTAATATTGTATTGCATGCTTCTCTTTAATCTCGTTTTTTCTGTTGCTGATACTTCATCTGTGAGAAGGTTGTCCAAAATTCATTAGCATATAGAAGTACCGATATCACAGAACAGGTCAACGCCCTTGTCCTTGGGTTTTTGGAAGACATCATTCGCTGTCTAATTGATCCTTCGCATTTCGTTGTTACATTTTTATCCTCTGTTAAGACACTTCCTAAATATTTAAAAATTAATATTAAAATTATTCTTCCAGTTACGTAACTCGTACTGACTTGCATTAAGTTTTAATATGCAAGCAGCTTTCCTGTCGGTTGTCGAACCTAATAAAGCGTGATTCTCAATTAATGTCTATGACTAACAATTTGGTAAATTGACTTTTAATGATTTCACAGAATTGCCTTCACAAATAAAACAAATATACAAGTATCTTGAAAACAAGAAATAGAATACAGCCACAATGATCTTGAAAAAAGAGGTCAAATCGCACAGTGGATCTAGTGTTTGCGACAGGATTCGTGGGAAAAGAACAAAATCGTCTGACAGTATTTTTAGGCGTTTTTCAAGCATACGTGAATTTGCAAAGCATTTTTAAAAAGTATTTCTCTCGTGGGAAATCCTTTATAATTTTGTTTACATTTCACGGAGATTTACTAATTTATTTTGAGGAAAAGTAACCTCATGGAAGCAAGACATCGTGTGATATGTTTTGTTGCACGATATCATAATTTACTTTATCTAAACGTGACCTAATATAAAATCATGCAGGCGGACGGGCAAAACTGTAGGATGTCTAGTACTCTGACATTCCTCTTTTAGAATAACGTTTATCAGAAGGTTCCTCGAACAATCCATCTATAATGTTACTAGCAGTATAGACCGGCGTTGCTCGGGTGTAATTCGAGTAATATTTGAATTCCGGTTTCAGATTCCTCTGTCAAAATCTATTGCTCCACGAAAAACAATGTCTGCTGAAACGCGCGCGCAAACACACACACACACACACACACACACACACACACACACACACACACATCTGCTGCCTTGATATACTATACCCTGATTAAACACTATGGAAAAATGGTAGACTTTGAAAAAACAGTAACTACTCTAGCATCGTTCATTCTTTAATGAATTAGAACACTCTCAGCTATTGCCGTATGTATACATGATATATCACACGTTAAAACTCTACCTCCTTCTACAGAGCGTAGCTCACAGTTAGAATCGCCTTCTGACGCTAATTCGGTCGGGTTTCAATCTTGGATAAAAAGCAATCGGATGTCTAACCGTAATGATCAGCTGTGATACAGCGAAACAGATCTATCATCGGATGAGTATTTACGCTGTCAAACTCTGACTGAACACTCTGGAAGAATGTTAGATTTGAAAAAACAGTAGCTACTTTAGCATCTACGTATCGTTCATTCAGTAATGAAGTAGAAGACTCTCAGCTATTGGCGTGTGTATACATGATATATCACACGCTAAAAGTTTGCCTCCATCTACTGAGCGCCCATATCTAAGAGGTAGAATTGCCAACTGACGCTAATTCAGTCGGTTTTCAATTCTGGGTAGCAATTGGATGTCTAACCGTATTAAAAGATGATATACGGCGAAACAGATCAGTCTGCGGATGACTACAGATATATATATATATACCGGTCATCATTTTGTCCTACACTTGTACATTCTAAGCGCAACTGAGTCTGTCGCGATTCCATCTAACGAGGTGGGAGAGAGAAATATATCAAGTCTTGCATCAGATCACAGTGACAAGGAGGAGGCCATCGTAACTCAACCTATTAATGTACTGGGTTTCTCTGGCGTCAAACAAAAGGGTAAAGTAATTCATAGAATGATATTTAGTCCAAAATTATAATTTATTCTGTGTATTTCCATTTGTATGCAATTTTTTTATTTAAGGATTTTATACTTTATGCCTATAATATTTTTATTACACATATTGACTTACAAAGAAATTAGCTGTCCCGTCATTCTTTATTAAATATCAAACAAAACAAACTGCATTTTTCTCGTTAATTGTAAAGTATAAGTTTTATCTTTTCTACCATATTTAAAGTAATATGTAGCCCTCCAATTTATTTTATTTTTCATATATTAATAATTAGACAAAATTTTAATTAAAGTGTTTTCGCTTATAACAAATAATGAATGTTCAGGAAGCGTAATAATCAGAGACAAATTATTAGATCTTGAACTGCGGTCGCATTCGCTACATTCAATTCTACAAAAATTAATTGGAATTTGGCATGCATCAAAAGCTCAGTTAGTGATACTGTTAGTTGAAATTTTTAAAACCTTTTTCCTAGAAGAAATGTTTCCCCAGCAAAATTGGTTTCTCATGACCACTAATAGTTATCGATATTTCTAGTACTAGGAAGAATTTAATTCTTAAATTTTTGTTGAAAGTAATGTAGACAGTCAACATCTTGGATGTGTCATTATTGTATCTTCACTTTCAATGCGTAATGCATTTTAGTTGTTGCTATTGTTGGAAAACTTGTCTGCTATTATTTGTTTACTTTTTGTGATTCTGTAACACTAGCCTACGTAAGCTGACGAAGGACATTGTTCATCAAGATCTCATAGATAGATAGATTACGCTCCCATACCTTATAGTGGGTTATCCATTCTTTTCCAGTTTATTGCGGAGAGACGTTCTTTAGGAGATTAGTAGTACGTTGTTGCAGATAAACGGAATTTGGCCTCGTTGAAGATAGCCCACTATAAGTCATAAAATGATTACAAATCAAGAAAAGCAAATTGAGTTGCAAAATAACATTTTATATATACACATATCAATTAAGGTTTTTACAATTAAAGTAATCCTTTATATATGGGTCCAACGAATGTTCATGGCTATAAAATGCTGAAAAGAGAATTAATACTTAGGTGTGTGTGAGCGCTGTAAGTAAGGAATGTCTATGATGTATTCGCTCCTTAGGTCAGTAAGTAGTTTTGAGACAGGGAAGATAAGATGAGAGGGGAGGGAGGCTAATAAAGTAAGCCGCTTGACGTAGACCAAGGGGGATACTAATTATACTCCTCTCTCTCTCTGGTCAGTCCGTGTGGGTCTGTCTGTCCGTTGATGCTTTCTGATACAGATAGATAGATAGATAGATAGATAGATAGATAGATACATACATACATACATACATACATACATACATACATGCAAACATTGAAATATATATAAGGAACATAGATAATCCAAGCTTTCAAAAGCATATAAATTGATTTGTATTTAGATAAATAGATAGATAGATAGATAGATAGATATTTTAGCACACATTAAGGTACAAATAAATTGATTAGTATTTAAATAGAGAGGTACATACATATATAAACAGTTAATGCAAGCAATCAAATGCATGCAAATAGATTTAAAGAAAGAAAGACAGAAAGAAAGAAAGAAAGAAACAACTATAACCATAGATCATGTGTGTGAGAGCCTGTATGACTGGGAAAGTGTGAGATGTATTTTGCTAATTTGAGCGCAAATTTTCTGATCAAAAGGAGGCTTTGATTCTTTGAACTATAAACACTGTTTTCTCTTCCGGATTTGATATAATACACACATTTCCTGGCCACATCAAATAGCAACACAACTTGAAAAACAAAAAAAAGACGATAATCGCAACAAAATCAAAGTTAAAATAATTATAATCAGAATACTTTTAAAAAATCAAGAACAGAATCAACATTATTTAAAGGTGAGTATGTTATTTTTATTTTTTTTTTGGGGGGGTGGCGGTGTTAATCAATAACCATTAAAATCAGTAGATAATTTCAAACGATTTTCTTTCTCCAGTTCAGTTCTCTTCATTGTGTTTTTTCTTTGCTGGACGTTGACGATCATGACTCTACAAAACCATTTTTGTATTATAACTCTCAGAAATATTGGTATATTTGCTATACATTCTATACTATGTACCAAAAACTAGGATATGTTACTGATTGTTTTCTCTTGTCACTCCTGTCTTCGCTATGGTATGTTTGCGCCAAATTCATTAAGATATCTTTCCCCACAATATTCAAATAAAATGTCATTTTTCCATTTTCTTAAAACTTCCTCTTTATTCATGCTATCAGTCACAATATAAATCTCCTCCTATATATTTTCAGTAGTATTCTTGGGTTTCAGTTTTGTTTAATCGTATATCAAACTCTGTAGGTTATTTAATGCCAATAAATGTGGCGTTTCAAGGTTGTTTGTTTTTTTTGTTTTTTTATAATTGTGTCGCCCAAAGCAAGGCATTTTACTGCCACTGTTGTGCAGGGGATTGCATAAGAGGAATTTTATAAGAAAGAGTGACAGGAGACAGTGTTGTCAGGAAGAGGGTAAGCGATGGATGAGAATACTGATGAGAGTGGGGTGGACGGAGAAAGGGGCATGAGAGAGTGGATGCAAGTTAGTGTGACAGAAGATATCTATTGACTTTACATTTGAATTCTTGAAGATAGTAGCTGTCGGAAAAGCAAGTAAGCGGAAGGAAATTCCACAGGCGGGAAGTCTGAGAAAAGAAGCTGGTGAAGTAGAGTTTGCGTTTAGAATTTCTTCGTTTCACAGTAAGAGGGTAGGACCTAGTTGCTAATCTTGTTGCACGAGTAAATTCATATATAGGAGATACCAGTGAGCTAAGTTCTAATGTTTGCTTCTTGTGAGAAGGCTGATTTACTCTGACTGATGAAAAATTGTTTAATTTTCTTTTTTACAAAACTGAAACTATTTTCTACTTTAGTATTGAAAAAGGTATTGCTGGTAATGCATTTTTCTTCAAATATATATTATGGCAGAAATTCTTTTCCTTCAAAAATGTATATTTTTCTATAAGAGTCTATTTTTATGCATAGATTTCTATAAAAGTCTATTTTTATACTTTCATAGTGTTTTGACCTCAGTCTGGGAGTTAACTATTTTCCCATCGCTGAGACCCTAAGATTTGCTACCATTCAGGGTCACGGTGGACCTGGAAACAACAACAGTTAAAAAGTGACTTCATTCTCCTCACAACCTCCCAGTCAAAGGCATTGCTACTGGATGCAATTTATCGTCGTAACCAGGACCAGTATGTGTCTAATGTATTCATCTATGTTGTAGGTCTTGTAGAGGATTCTACACTGTAGTCTCACGTAGAAGAATGCTACAAAAGCACAAACCAATAATAGCAGCAACAAGTCTTCCAGCAGAGGCAACAACTAAAATGTATAGCGCATATAAAACAAAGATTAAAAAAAAGGAAATACTCAAATTATTGACTTTAGACTATTTTCAGCGAGATGTTAAAAAGGGAAAGTAATTAGCACTAAATATTGTATTGCTTGCTTCTCTTTAACCCCCTTTTATTTCTGTTGCTTATACTTTATCTGTGAGAAGGTTTTCCATAATGCATTATCATATAGTAGAACCGATATCACACAACAGTTCAATGCTCTTTTCTTCATACTTTCCTTGAAGACATCATTCGCTGTCCAACTAGTCTTTCGCATTTTGTTGTAACATTTTTATCCTCTGTTAAGTCAGTCAGTTACGTGCCATACGTGAAACACACTTGGGCGATCAAGTCTCAAAAGAGACATGACTGACTGGGCAAAGATTGTCCCGCAGTATGTTGCCATTGCTTTACTGCGGTAGATTGGTTACCAGCCAAGGCTATAGAACCCAATCTGTCCTGTTATTTAACCCCTAACTGGAAGGAAGAGAAGGGTATTTGCGCGTAAGTGAATGCAATGAATTCAACTGGAATTTGAACACGGCTCCCCGATTTTTCCGATCCGAGCCGATATCCACTACGCCACACACTTCCTAAATATTTAAAAATTAATATTAAAATTATTATTACGTTTACGTAACGGTTGTCGAACCTAATAAAGCGTGATTCTCAATTAATGTCTATCACTAACAATTTGGTAAATTGACTTTTAATGGTTTCACAGAATTGCCTTCACAAATAAAACAAATATACAAGTATCTTGAAAACAAGAAATAGTATACAGCCACAATGATCTTGAAAAATGAGGTCAAATCGCACAGTGGATCTAGTGTTTGCGACAGGATTCGTGGGAAAAAAACAAAATCGTCTGACAGTATTTTTAGGCGTTTTTCAAGTATACGTGAATTTGCAAAGCATTTTTAAAAAGTATTTCTCTCGTGGGAAATCC
>JBBBDQ010000430.1:262500-302500 GCA_037127315.1 Ascarosepion bandense
GCTCAGTTTTCCGCTAAATCGACAGCGAATGACTTCATTTTCTGCGAGGAATCAGAATCATTTAACTATCACTCTTAAGGCTGGAGGAATTCAAGGGCCATTCGGGATTATTATTTCAAACGTTTCCCAGGATAGCAATTTCCTTATCAACCTAACAAAGTTGATTATAGAGGTCAAAGAAAGAGAGCACGATGAAATGAATGAACATTATTCTGAATATATATATATATATATATATATATATATATAAATTCGATTAGCTGGCCAAAAAGCATGAAGATGATCTGTGTCATTTGAAACGGCGAAGTATTTATAATGGTGCATTATTCGTAATTCAAAAAAGGGATGGACAAAAAAATGAATGCTTTCGAAGTTTCTTTGAAAAAATTCTTCGACGTTAAGTCCGGTGCCTTTTCAATTGCTTTTCTGGTTGGAGAGGACATAAATAGAACTGATGGCCGGAAAACCAACGTTCAAATCAATTAGCCACGTCCTCTGTAAAGATGGTTTTCTACGCGCAGTTTAAATGTGGCACAAAGCCAAAAGTACGGATCATCCATTGAAGATCAAACTCCCTACTCAGTGTTTAATTTCGAGCGAGACAAGCTTGCTAACCATAACACCACGTCGACATTCCATGGAAAGTACTTTGAAACGACAGCATATATATATATATATATATATATATCCGCAGACTGATCTGTTTCGCCGTATAACATCTTTTAATACGGTTAGACATCCAATTGCTTTTTACCCAGAATTGAAAACCGACCGAATTAGCGTCAATCGGTAATTCTACCTCTTAGATATGGGCGCTCAGTGGCATTAAAAATTACAAGCAAGATGAGATGGCTTTTTAGGTAATTTTTCATGTGGTCTTATGATCTTTATCTGTTGAGGATATAAACTATATATAAAGTTGTCCAAATGTTTTGTTTATTCGAGTGCTTTCGGCTATACTTTAGCCATTTTTAGGATGAATGCTATGGCTAAAAGTATAGCCGAAAGCGCTCGGATAAACAAAACATTTTTTTATAATTTATGTCCCCAAAAGACAGAGACATAAGATCATATGCAAAATTACGTAGAAATCATAATCATAAAACCTTGTCCACCATTTTTAATTAAACCTGCATAAAAAAGAGATTATTGCCCAAATATGCAATATGTTATATATATATATATATATATATATACAGCTTTCATTGAATAATATAGACAAGTTGTGTCTATTTATTTTGTGTAAGATTCTTTCGTATGATCTGATTAGCTTGATAATGTTGTCATGAAAAGACAAGAAATCATTATTCAATGAAACCTGTATCAATGAAAAACTGCTGCAAAAATACACACAATATATATATATATATATATATATATATATATATATATGTGTGTGTGTGCATGTGTGTGTGTGTGTGTGTATGTGTGTGTGTGTGTGTGTGTGTTTTATATATGTATGTCGAAATACATGAATTGCCGTTTTAATTTAGGCAAAAATGAAAATATTACTGATAACTCATTTTAACAGACTTATTTCATGGAAATTACACAAAAATATCTTGAAATACTGAAAAGTAAATTTATTCAGTAAATCGGCATTTGTTGCGGCTCCGTCTCTAGATGAATTTGAAATCTCATGCATCTCTTCTGGACGGTCTGCTTGTTTAATTTGTTGAATACTGCCATATTCATCGCCATCACTACATCTTTGGTATTAAAACAATCTTTTGTTTGTTTTTTTATTTTTATTTCTGGTCAACTGCACTCAACATATAATATACAAAAGGGGTTGCAGCCTGGAGAGTTGGGTGCCCAGATGCAATTGGTAGTGTGGTAGAAGAAATTCTGACAGTCATGAAGATTTGTTTCTCCTACTACTGTGGCATGGTGCAGAGTCCAGACATAAATGTGGCATGGTGCAGAGTCCAGATATAAATTTTAGCAGCCTGTACCCTCTTAACCGAGGGCACAACCACCTCCTAAAGGCACTTGATGTAGGCTTCCGTGTTGAGTCTGAAGCCTTGTGGGAACATAAATGTAGACATAACATCGCTATCACTAGTGATCTCACTTATCATCTTCGTAATCACCATAAGACTCATCAAACTCTTTCCGAATTCTCTGCACTCTGAAATGATAAGCTTCCGGTGAGAATTATAAGCTGTAAATCATGCTGTTTCCAAATTTTCTGTCGGATTTATTGCGTCATGGTGCTCTTTTTGTCAGAGTTGGTACTCAACTGACCCTACTATAATGCACAGTCCACAAAATCCAAAATAATCAACGCCATGCACAAAATTAAAAATATTGAATTGCGATAGTTTACCCATATATATACATAAATATACTATAGTCATCCGCACACAGATCTGTTTCGCTGTATCACAGCTCATCAGTACGGTTAGGCTCCGATCGCTTCCTAACACAGGATTGAAACCCGACCGTTTCAACGTCAGTCGGTGATTCTGCCCCTAGGCCACGAGCGTCCGGTAGAAGAAGGCAGAGTATATCATTACACACGCTTAATAGCTAGAGTGCTCTAATTCATTATTGAATGAGCGATGCGTATATCCCAGAGTAGCTACTGTTTTCAAAGCCTCCCACTCTTCCAGAGTGCTCAATCGGGGTGTGAGAGCGTAAATACTATAGTCATCCGCAGACAGATCTGTTTCGCTGTATCACAGACAAGTTCGCAATATTAAAGCGCGTTCAGTATCGCATAAATATCATATGTATATTATAAACTCCCAAGTGAAGTCGCAGTGTGTGAACAATAATGTGGAAAGCTGATGGATGGCATATAAGTCAATACCCGATCAGTATCAGCTGTGTTAACGTGAATAATAGACAGGATATTGAAGCACCCGAAACCCCTAATGATTCTCCGCTAGAAACATCACATATGCCGCATGCTAACTAAGCAAACAAATGTATTTCACGAAATACATCTATGTTTGTGTGTCTATACGTATATATATATATAGGAAAAACTACTAAAAAGTTGTAAGTTTAAAAATGTATTTTTTTGACAGTATTTATTTATTTCTATTATTATATTTGATATTTCAGACCGTCCTCGGCCTTTCATCAGAAACAAATGATTTTAACATTTAAATTAGAAACGTATTTCGTTCGAGAGATTGTTTACATCACGTGACGCAGAAAGCGACATATTTTTTTAAATATTTGTAAACGTAAACCGATCTTTAATAACACTCATAAATTTTGTTTTAGAGAAAAATTTTTTAAGTGGATCATCACTACGTATATATATATATATATATATATATATATATATATATATATATATATATATATATATATGATATCGACAAAACAAAAAACATTGAAATTTCAAGCAAATTTATTTAAAACGAGTAAAGACTCTCTTTGGCAATAATTAAAGTTTGTATTCTGCGTACAAAGTTTGAAGAGTCTTTAATTCTTTCAATGAAGATGATAGAGGATATGGACCCCTCACTTGTTTTTTTCTAAAAAGGAACCGTAAATGTTCTAAGATGCTGAGATACGAGTGACCAGATAGAATGTTCTACTTCGGTAGAATGTTCATTGTACAAATTAGCTACAAATTTAGCAGTTTGAATGAATGAATTATTATCCTGAATAATGTCATTTCCCACTAGAAATATGTCCTGAACCATAGGATGATGCTGATCAGTTAAAATTCTTAAAAACATCCTGTCTGTTGATTTTAATAAGATTATTTAAATGATATCTGTCAAAAAAAAAAATAGAAAAAAATAAAGTTCTATTATTATTATTAACTCAGTCAGTTAAATGCCATACGTAATACATGCACTGGGTGATCATGTATCGAAAGAGACATGACTGACTGGGTAGAAGATTATCCCGCAGAAGGTTGCCATTGCTTTCTGCGGTAGACTGGTTGCCAGCCAACGCTATAGAACTCAATCTGACGTATTATTTAACCCATAACTGGAAGGAAGAGACAGATTAAAAAATTTCCCAAGGGTATTTGTGCGTAAATGAATGGAAGGAATTAATATTAACTCGACAAATATAAAAATAAACAAGGTATTGACAGTTAAATCAAATTTCCGAAATTACGCTATCATGGTACTAAGATGATGCCATTATTCTCTCTCTCTCTCCCTCTCTCTCTCTCTCTCTCTCTCTCTCTGTATGTGTGTGCGTGCAGTTTTAGAACATATTACCTGTGTCACACCTGTCTTTATTATTTAATGGTAATGACTAAGCTATTGGTCATAACATCTTCATGGTGTTCCACTTGCTCCTATCCCTTGTCGCTCTTAAGGCTTTCTTCATAGTATCTCGGACACAAAGATCCGAAGGCGAATTGGCATGGCGAAGGAAGCAATCCAGAAGTTGAGTAAAGTATTAAGAAACAGGACAATTTCGCTAGAAACAAAGAAGAGTGTACTGGATCGCTATATGATGTCAGTTCTTCAATATGGCAGTGAATGCTGGACAATATCATCGAAGATGAAGGAAAAAATTCAAGCAACTCAAATGTGATTCTACACAAGGATGCGGACGGATATCATGGATCGAGCCTGTGAGCAATGACGAGGATTTCGAAAGGATGGAAGCAAAAAGGAAATTAATACGGAGCATCAGGAAGAGACAGCTATAGTTTCTGGGACGCGCAATGAGGAAGGATGGCTTTACAAAGCTGATACTAAATAATACAAAGGGAAAAAGAGACAGAAATAGCAGCGGATAACATATTTGAAGGACCTAATCAGGGAGATGATGGGACGTGTATTGCGTGGTGTAACAGGAGAAGGCGTGCTAAGAGCCACCAGGGATAGGGAGATCTCAGCCAAACCCACTTCATTATCTACTTGCTCAAGCCTATCAAAAATCCTTCGCATTGCTTTCCCCTCTCTTTCTTTCTCTCTATCCGTCCTGTGAGTATTAGATTCTCCAAGCTCTCCTTCCTCATTACCTGTCTCAGAAAGTTCAGCTCTCTCTTTCTGATATTAAGTATAAGTTTCCTTTTCGTTTGTATCCTTTCTAAAATATTTCGATGCTCACATGTTCGGTTCATGGTATCCACATCTTTTTTTTATAACTACATAATTCCTGCTTATTGAATGAGTAGGCATCACTCGCCGCTATAATATTTGCTATCTAAACTTCTTTATAAATGGAACTTTGTCAGTGTGTGTGTCCATTACCTATAGACTCCGAAACGGCTGAACCGATCTTCGTGAAAATATACACAATTGTACTATAAACGTCTGCGAGTGTTCTTAGCTAGCTTTTGTGTCGAGATACTCCCGATAAATATCGGAAAGTGATAATCGAATAAATCGGGTTATAGAAAGAGTGGTCCGATTTTAATCAAAATTGATACACTCATAGACAAAGACATAAGAAACGATATTCAGAAGTTTCAAGGTTTCATTTCTTACAATAGTGCAGAAAATCGATATTATATTTTATATATAAGGCAAGATGTTTGTGTGTGTGTGTCTGTTTATCTACCTGTATGTCTGTATTTTTTCAGCCCTTTTATTTTAGTTTTTGCTTCGGGTTTGGCTCTAAGTAGGTATAATTTTAGTTCTTAGTCTCAGCCATGATATCATTTACTCAGAGGACTTATTTAGCCTTCAAAATTCAGTTTACAACGAAAAAAACTTACTTGATATCGATACCAGAAAATCAAAATTTGACTTACATACATTCGTTTTTCTTTCAGTCTACGGTTTCTCTTTAAATGGAAACAACTATTGCTTTTTAGTCTTTCGTGCCAACGTTCAAAGAGTCTGAGCTTCAGGACCATAGATTAGTTTTAAAGCTTTCATTACACCCGAGCAACGCCAGGCTATACTGCTAGTATTTAATATATATAATCTGTATTTGGCATTCTCATCAAAGATGTAGCAAAGACTTGAATCAACTGAAATGTAGTTTTACAGAAGGATGCTGAGGATACCATGTACAGAAGACATGAGCAACGACGAGGTTTTGGAGAGGATGGACACAAAAGGAAACTGATACTTAAGATCAGGAAAAAATAGCTGAAGTTTTAAGGACATGTAATGAAGAAGAAGGGCTTGGAGAACCTGACACTCACGGGACGGATGGAGGAGAAAAGAGCAAATGGAAAGCAATGCATGATATACTTGATGGACTTCAACAATTGGATCTTAAAGGAAAATTGTGTGCGTTAACAGGCGAAAAGTTATTAAGAGCACAAAAGATAGGGTGATATCGATGCCCGTGGTCGCCTACGTCCTGAAGGGGCACAGCTCATAAAATAATAATAATGATGATAATAATAATATTAATAATAATCATAATAATAATAATGATAATAATAATAATCTAAACAGACAGAAAAATTGAAGCAAATAAGCCAGGCATTATTCTTAAAAACCAAAAAGAGAAAACTTGTCTATTAATTGATATGGCTTGTCCAGCGGATTGTAACATAGCAACCAAGGAATTTGAAAAACTGTCAAAATATAAAGACCTGGAAATTGAAAAAAAAATATGAAAATTGAAAACAAGAGTTGTGCCAGTGATAGTAGGTGCACTTGGAATGATAAAAAATGGAACAAAACAACACATTGAAGAATCCCTGGAAACCCCAGCTTAAGAGATATACAAAAGATTGTCTTATTAAGTACAGCCCACACACTATGGAAAACTTTGTCTGTGTGGCGCTGGGGATGATAAGGAAGATATAAAAAAAACATGAAATGGAGCCATAACAACACGCCACGACCTGCCTTAGGTCTTCCCGCAGACTTGGTTGGTAGTGCGACCATAGTAGAAATCAAAATATGATGAAAAATGACATAATAATAATAATAATCTGTAACACCTATAGCGGAAGAGAAATGGCATTTTTGTGTTTTTTTTTTATAGTTTCGTATGGTCATTTTATCATTAATATTTAGCTTATTATTAGTAGTAGTAAAAAACTGAACTTATTTATTAATTACTTCTTTAATTCAGTTACCTGGGAAGTGTCTTGACAGAGTATGAAAAGTGCAACATGGAGATGCAAAGACGCATTCGCATGGACAAAGCTGCATTTCAGAAGCTAAGCAAAGTACTGAAAGACAGGAAAATCTCATTAGAAACAAAGAAAATAGTGCTGGCTTGCTACGTGATATATGTCCTTCTGTATAGAAGTGAATGCTGAACAATCTCATCATAGATGAAGGAGAGGCTTGATGCAGTAGAAATATGGTTTTACAGAAGGATGCTGAGGATACGATGGTCGGAGCACGTGTGCAGCGAGGTGTGGGAAAGAAAGCAAACTAGAAGAAAACTGATAATAAATATCAGGAAGAGACAAATGAGGTTCCTAAGACACGTTATGAGGAAGGAGAAACTGGAGAACTTAATACTCATTGGTCAGATAAAGGCAAGGAGAGACAGGAGAAAGCAGTGCGAGACGTACTTGTTTGGTCTGAGCAAATGGTTACCGGGGCTTAAATGAGATACGAAGAGAAAATTATTGAGAGCGACAAGAGACAGAGCCCAGTCGAGGTTCATGATCGCCTACGTGCTGAAGGGACACTGCACATGAAGAAGAAAAAGGGCTGTAGATTGCGTGAAAGAAATTATGCCGGGCCAAAACTTAACTGGGATTATATTATGCCTCATTGAATAAAAGTATTGAATACAAAACAATGAAAACGAAGAAAACAACGTCCTATAAAAGGCAGAAATTATCTAAATTTATTATCAGTAAATCAAAATGAAGTCTATTACTGTGTTTATGAAGCCGTCGTGCTTAAAGTGGCGTCCACGGGAAGCAAAGATAGTGATAAAAACGTTGACTTTCTGCATTAGTAACCACTGAAGAGTAAATTAACTACTCATCTGGTTTACAGCTTTTCTGATATAATCGACCTGTTCATCAAAAAGAAAAATGGCGGTGTATATGAAGGAATGAGTTCCATCCGGCGTTAATAGTTATTTTCAAAATATTCAGATCATGAATATGTTTGTGTCATCGGATTTGAATAGCATCATTTCTTTTCAGTATGGTTATTAAGAAGAAGCGTATCTTAAAGACACGGTATTTAACAAGACGAAATTATTCAAATGGAAATACTTCTATAGAAATCGCGATGATTTTACCAACCGACTCTTATTCTAAAATCTAAGAATTTCATTTTGTTCATTTATTTATAAATTTCATATTCATTAAGATTTTCTTTATTTTATTTGGTAACCTTCGTTGTTATTTTTAAAAGGCTTATTTCTATCTATCTATCTATCTATCTATCTATCTATCTATCTATCTATCTATCTATCTATCTATCTATCTATCTATCCCAGTCTCTTCATTATCTATCTATCTATCTATCTATCTATCTATCTATCTATCTATCTATCTATCTATCTCATATTGTTCTTATCTATCTATCTATCTATCTATCTCATATTGTTCTTATCTATCTATCTATCTATCTATCTATCTATCTATCTATCTATCTATCTATCTATCTATCTTAGGCCCTATTCATATCTATCTATCTATCTATCTATCTATCTATCTATCTATCTATCTATGTCAGTTTTATCTATCTATCTATCTATCTATCTATCTATCTATCTATCTATCTTCACACTTCCTCTCAATTCATTATATCTATCTATCTACCTACCTATCTATCTATCTATTTTCTCACTTCCTCTCAATTTATTATATATATATATATATATATATATATATGTTCAAACTTTATCTAAGTTTATTATATATATCTATCTCTATCTCTCTCTATCTCTCTCTATCTCTATCTCTCTCTCTCTATGTTTACAGTTTCTTTCAATTTATTCTATCTATCTATTTATCTTATTCTCTTTATTTATTCTCTTCTATTTACTGTCTCCCCATCACACGAGTTCTTTTATAAGTTTCTTGTACAGGGTGATCAAAAAAAACCGGAATTTTTTAAGTGTGTATAGGCAGACATGAGTAAGTGACAGCACTGCGAACCAGTGGCCTCACGAAGTAAACACTCTGATATTTCAGTAACCGTGGATCAAGATGAATTTCTAAGCAAGTTATGGATGTCAAATGAGGCCTATTTTCATCTCACAGGTTACGTTAATAAGCAGAAATACCATTACCGGGCAGACACAAATCCTCATGAACTTTATGAGCACCATTTACACGCTAAGATGACAGTATCGTGTGCTGTTTCATTACATGGAATAACCGAAACTTTTTTTTTTAAAATGAAAAGAGGATCTTAGTCACTGTCACTGCAAATTTCCAAAATGCATTCGTACAGGAGGACGTCATCTACAGGGCGTAATTTAAAAAAATGAAAATTCCATCATTGTTTCTTAAGGTATTAAATGACTTTGAATAAAATATGTTTCTTCCACCACTCTTGGTTTTATTGGATTGTTAAAAGGTTCCCGTTATTTTGGGGTTACCTTACATCTGTATTTGGGATGTGTGAGGAGGAATAAATCTAAGAAGCAAGCGCTAGTGGCATTGATTCGTTAAAAAGTTTATTTGATTACGTTTAGAATGCGGAGGCACGGTTGAGTAATGGATAGCTGACTGAGGAATTGGAGAGACAACCTCGAAATCTAGTCGTGTTCATTGCATTCACGTACGTGCTAATGCCCTTGCGAAAGCTATGAATTCATCTGTTTTCCTTCCATGATTAAATAGCTAGAGAGGCTTGGCAACCAGTGTAGAAGAAGAAAAACACTGAATTCCATCAGCCTTTTAGGTGCTGCCTCTTTAGGCAAAGATGGTAACTTTTAGAAAATCCACTTTGCATGTCCTCTCGAAGAAAGCAATAGCCATTTCTACTTCGAGATGCGAGAGAAGATAATGGATTCCTCGGGATTAGTGCACTGATTGTAACAAAAGATTGGGACACGGTACGGTGCTGTGAACCTCTATGATTTCGGACCATTCGCCAATGAATGTATCACCTATGACGTTTCGAATACAAAAAAAGAATGAACAGATATGGACATTTAAAATATCTGAATAAAAGGGATTGTATCCTTCAAAAGGTTAATTGAACTCTGTGGGCTCGATCAGACGGTGGTTTGTCTTAGAATGGTGAGGCTCAAGTTCGAAACCTACAGGAAAGTATGCGGTATTTATTAATTTTTTTCGAATAGACTAGCCGGTAGACATAATCCGCATCGTGTAATAAAGCGGTGCTTTTACTCAAAATTTTTTATGTATTAAATAGTAATAGTAGGCTTCGTCGGCCAGGGTTGACTATGGGTAGCATCATAGTTGTCTGCTTGGCTGGAGCATCGGCGTCTGTGACTGTAGAAGCTGACGCGGGAGTAACATTCTCTGTTGCAAAGACTGGCTTTATGTTTTGTTTCTGGTCTGGCGGAGCTGTGATTTTGCTTTCTGCGAACTCGCCTCTCCATGGCGATTTGTGTTAGTTGTCTTCCCTTGATTTGAGTTTTTGGGCCAGGGTTACTCTCCATTTGAACCGGTTGACTGGTACACCGTGTTGATGCCCACAGCTTTCCTATAACGTTCTACGATGTCATGATACCGCAGTTGTGGCCGCCTAGTGGGTTTTCTTCCAGAAGCAAGCTCTCCATACAGGAGGTCTTTTTAAATGCGACCGTCTTGCATACGGTTGACATGGCCTAGCCAGCGGAGTCTGTGCTGTTTAAGGAGTATGAACATGGGAGACAGCCCGACTCGAAACACGATCTCAGTGTTGGGCACTTCTCTTGACATAAGATTCTCATGGATGTCCTCTCGAAAAAAGCAATTGCCCTTTCTGAACCATGTACTAAATAACGTATTAATGAGAGACTTTTCAGTTAATTTTTTTTATATTTATGATTTAAGGGGCTCTTCAGTCCAGATGCTTATATGCACCTTAAGCTAAATTAACTACAGATGACAGAATTTTGAAAAGCTAAGTTTGATTGATGTAACCGTAAGTTCCGATGTGAAAAGCTTATTTTCTCTCTCTTTTTTTTCTGTGGAACTCTCTTCCTGCTCCAAGCTTTTAATTCAAATGTAATTTTCAAATATTTAAATGCAATGTCAACCGCCATCTGCTGTCCTCCTGTTTACCCTTCCTGTGTTCCTTCTCCTTAGTAATGTTTTCGTTTTCCAATTCTTCTGAACTCAGTAACCCTTTCTGTCAGTCGCGTTACTGTTTTCCTTGGGGTGAAAATGATAAAAAAAAAAGTAAAGGTTTGAATGTCAGATCGTATCATTGCGTTAGATCTTAGATTCACTAGCTTATTCTTTAACCCACTCGCATTTTCGTCTTTATCTTCTCTCTCATTCTCTTTCTCATTCTCTCTAAATCTCTCTTAATCTCTCCATTTTCTTTCTAATTTTCTCTCCCATTCTCTCTCTTTCTCTGTCATTTTTTCTCTCAATCTCTCTAATTCTCTTTCTCATTCTCTCTAATTCTCTCTTTTTCTCTCTTGCATTCTCTCTCATTCTCTCACTCATTCTTTTACTTATTTTCGCCCTTATTCTCTCTCTCTCTCTCTCTCTCTCTCTCTCTCTACACACGCACACACACATATCTCATTAGTAATGCTTTCGAATAATATTAATAATATTACCTAATAATTATTAAGATTAATATTAATGTCTGTTGCTACCTGAATAGTTATTTAAAATTGAATCCTATCTATCTATATATATATATATATATATATATATATATATATATATATAAATGACCAATACTACACAAGAATATATTACCACGTCATGAGCCCCTTAACCCACAAATATAATAAGGATAGAATGTGTGCTGCAAACATAAACGCAGCTGTATGTCTAGGGCAAGATAGCCTGAGTGAACTGACCCATCATCAGGTTGGTTTTGAATGAAAAATGTTCTTTCTAACCTTGCTTTTATCGCGTTTTTCTGTTTGTGAAATGTCATTTCAGGACGTATGCGATCATGGTCTTGCATATCTGCCTCTCCCTTCTAGCTCTTAACAGTCCTTCTCTCGTTATTCCATCCAACACCCGTTCTGCCATCTATCTGTTCAAGTCTATCAAATATGTCACGGGTTGCGTTTCCTTGCCTCTCCTTCGCTCTCTCCGTTATTTGAGTATTGGATTCTCCAGGCACACTTTCCGCATGACATGTATCAGACACTTCAGCTGCCTTTTCTTGATGTTAAATATCAGTTTGCTTCTTGTGTCTATCCTCTCCAAAACCACGTCGTTGCTCACATGTTCTATTCATAGTATCCTCATCATCCTTCTGTAGACACCATTTCTTTTACTTCAAGTCCAGCATTAACAGTCTTATTGAAAGACAGACATCAAATAGTAATTCAATGCTGCCTTTCTTGTTTCAAGCGAAATTTTCCTCATTTTCCTTAATGCATCCTTGACCATGCCAATTCGCCTTCGGAACACAGTACCAGGTATTTAAATTTGTGTCCGTCAGTTAAATACCATACATGATACACCCTTTTGGCGATCATGTCTCGAAAAAGACATGACTGGATCGGCAGAAGATTATCCCGCAGTAGATTGCCATTGATATCTGCATTAGACTGGTTGCCAGCCAAGGCTATAGAACCCAATCTGTCCTATTATTTATCCCGTAACTGGAGAGAAGAGACGAATTAATACCTTTCTCAAAAGGTATTTGTGCGAAATTAAATGCACGGAATTCAACTGGAATTCGAACTCGGCTCCCCAATCTGTTAATTCGAGTCGATATCCACTGCACCACAACGCACATCCTAAATTCATGTACGTGCTTTATTTTAGTAGCCCTGGTCTCTAGTTGACATTTTCATCTCCTCTTTTTACTGATGACCATACATGTCTTTCTTTCCGGTTTTTATAATTACTTCTTGTAGAATGTATTTCAGTTTACTTTCCGTGTCTGTTGTCAGCATTGTATCTTCTGCGTATTGTTCGAATTGCGGCCGCCTATGACAAATCCTGGAAGAGCTTCTAGAAGTCCCGGTATTGTTTCACTGTATAGGTTGAATAGGTGAGAAGACACATCCTTGCACTCACACCCTTTTCTGTCTTTTTATTTATGCTCAACTCATGTCCTGTTCGTATGCTGGCAGTTTGCTGCCAATACAGGTTCTTGATAAATCTAAAGTCTTTCCCAAATATGTCATGTTTGCCGAGCGTCTCTAAAAGGTACCTCAAGTTAGGAAACCAAATTTAACCAACAGGAGAGATGTTTTCATTCCTTACATTACAATATTTGTGCGAAAAAAAAACATAATTCGAACTTGGTTCGCCGATTTCTCTCTCAGACTCGTTAACCGTTATATTACAGACATATAAAAGTTAATCCTGATAGCATAAAAATATTAACTATTATTTGATTTACAATTTACATTGAATGGCTGCTAAAAACCTCACCCTACAATTTAGGCAAGATCTGCAAATGCATTCTGGTATTTCTTCTTAGCTAAAAAAACCCACACAATTTTCGGTCTGAGACTCATTTTTCTTTTTCTTGTCTATGTCCGAAGTCTATAAATTCCTGACTGTATCCCTTTTGCGTGTGAGCAAATATCCCCTGCTGTGGATATTTTTTTTTATTTATTACTGCCATATAGTTGTTCTTCTTTGCTTTTGATTTGAATCACACACACACACACACACACACACACACACACGCACACACACACACACATATACATATATATATATACATATATATATATATATATATATATATATATATATATATATATATATGTACGCATCGCTCATTCACTAATGAATTAGAGCACGCTGGCTATTGGGCGTGTATAGTGATAATATGCATGCTAAAA
This sequence comes from Ascarosepion bandense, assembly GCA_037127315.1. Taxonomy (NCBI): domain Eukaryota; kingdom Metazoa; phylum Mollusca; class Cephalopoda; order Sepiida; family Sepiidae; genus Ascarosepion; species Ascarosepion bandense. The sequence continues at coordinate 276,277 of JBBBDQ010000430.1, forward strand.
AGTCTGCGCTCTTCTACCGTGCGCCCATGGCCCAGAGGTAGAATCGCCCACTGACGCCACTTCGATCGGGTTTCAATCCTGGGTTAGAAGTAATTGGAGTCTAATCGTACTGATGATCTGTGAAACAGATCTGCCTGCGGATGACTATATATATATATATATATGATAAGATAATTTGTCAATCTAAGACGGAATTCTTTTTCATTCTCTCTTATTCTTTAATCTGTTATTCTTACGTTTTTCCGTTTTTCCTCACTGCTTTTTTCTTATTAGATCAACCTTGGCTGGGTCAACCTGGGGTGCAAGTATGATGTTTGTAAAGGACCGAAACCGTCAATGAACCGCGGTAACATCACTGATGATGTGTCCTAACCGCATCTAAATGATGTATTTTTCAAAGAAATATATTTACATATATATACCAAACGCCCATAGCCCAGACGTAGAATCGCCGACTGACGCTAATTCAGTCGGGTTTTAATCCTGGGTAAAAAATCAATCGGAGTCTAACCGTACTGTGATACAGAGAAACAGATCTGTCTGCGGATGCCAATATATATATATATATATATATATATATATATGTGTGTGTGTGTGTGTGTGTGTGTGTGTGTGTGTGTGTGTGTGTGTGAACGTTTCCTGTTTAAAAATAATCTTCAGGCTATGTGCATTGTGTTTTTGTTCGACTATTTATATATGCTGGTCAATGGTGCATTATGGGTAGAAGGTCTATTGAATCAATCTAACGGTTATTGAGTGGACGATAACGGTGAAAATTCAAATATTTTCGAACTAATTGTGGATTCGAATGCAGATTTGTGGCTATTTTCTAGTGTTGATTCGTAACTTCTTAAATTCTTACACATAGTTACACATAGTTTATTATTGATTACAACATTATTTGTTGTTCATTGTTCTGTTAAGTCTATGAATTATAAACAAATTACGAATGCACATGAATAAACGTAAAATTATTATCAAGTATGAGTAAATTTTGCTAGCCTGTTACTCCTAGTCAAGTTGGTTTAGGCAAAATGAGTTAATATTTTAAAGAAAGCTAGGTATACTTTGTTTAATTTATATTTTAATTATTATTGCTGTCGTTGTTATTTTTGATGTTGTATAACTGATAAAAATCTTCAAGAAAGTAAGATACCTCTACCCTGAACTGTGCTAGTAAATTATTTTTGAAAAAGGGATTATTTTTAGATTTTCTACGAAATCGACAAGGTCGACATAAACCATTTCCCTGAGAGGTAAGCAAAACAAACCAAACACTTTTTAAAGCCTGCCAAAAAGAGAAAGAAAAAAATAAAAGACGAAAGAAATATCCCCGAAAAGTCTAATGCCAACTATGTGGATTTATTTCGTACCTGCAAGGTATTTTTGTCAGGTTTGCGATAAAATTTGCAGGTCTGCCGCCGGGTTGAGTCATACATGAGAGCGCGTGAGAAGCAAATCACTTTCAAGACTCTCCAAAAGCATTTCGTGTGTTATGCAAATAAAAAAATAGTGAAAGGAGAAGATGGCTCTCAAATTCATCTGCATGAGCTTCATTTAAATGTAAGGTCAATAGATACCTCCCCACACACTAACTCGTATCCATTCTCTCAATCATTCTTCCCACCTACCCAACCCTCGTCCTCCGTATCCCTACCCGTCTATCACCCTCCTTCTGACATTTCCTATATCTAAACACATTTTCTCATCACCTTCCCCTATTTAACCCCTTGCGTAATAGTGGCAGTGTAATGCCTTGCTTGGGGTGAAATGATTAAAAACAACAAAAAAAAAATTAGTAAAGAAATGGCATTATTCGAACACACCACCACACACGAACACACGCCCAACATCCACACCCACACACAAATACACACACACACGCATATACAGTTATAATTAATGTGAAGAAGTTTGTCACTTAGCTGAGCAATGTTATTATCGCTATCCTCATCTGGATTTGAGCGATTTATAACCAACAAATCTGCTTGCGAAAAATGTTTTTGCATAAGCAAACTACTGAAAAAATAGCAATTTTGGCACTAAGCATCATTACAATTTAACGCTATCTACCATCCACCCGTGCATTCAATACTGCTGCCATATCTGGTTGGGTGCTGCTGCTATATACCTACGGGTCCTTGACAAAATCGAACGGAGAATCTGTAATATGATCGATCCAGACTTGGCAGCTCGGTACAGTTACTTTCTCACCGGCGCGATGTGGCCTATCTGTATCTGTTATACACATATTTTCACGGCTTCTGCTCAGAATAACTTACCTCACTGGTATTCCCTATATATGAATTTACTCGAGCTACAAAATTAGCAACTAGTTCCCACTCTTTTAGTGTAAAACCAATAATTTGTAAACGTAATTCTGCTCTAACAGCTTCTTTACTCGCACTTTCCGCCTGTGGAATTCCCTTTCGTTCACCATCTCCTATCTCACGAACTTGCATCCTCTCTCTCATGCTCCTTTCTTTGCCCACTCCACTCTCATTAGCATTTTTATAATTCTCCCTACCCTCTCTTTGACAACCCTGTAACCTGTCACTAATTCTCATAACTTTCCTTCTATGTAACCCCCTGCTCAAAAGTGGCAGTACAATGCCTTGCTTGGGGCGACACGATCATAAAAGAATATATATATATATATATATATATATATATATATATATATATATATATATATTTGCTATGTTCTCGCTAATTTCATTATCTGTCGTTCCCAGAAATGTGTACGTGTCGTTTCAGATGATAACGCAACTGTAAGGATGTACTTTTTAGCAACCTTGAAATTCAGTTTGTGTCATTTCGCTGAATATTAAACAACTCTGTTTTTCATAACGTTAAACATGTCTGATTTCGTACCAAAGAAAATGTATTTGGAGGGAATTTTACTGCACTGCTTTATTCAAAAGAAATCTGCAGCTGAAGCATGCATAATTTTTGTTGAGACTTACAGTGACCATGTTCTGTCAGAAACAACCCGCAGAGATTGGTTTAGACTCCTCAAAAATATTTTGATGTTTGAGATAAAGAACGCTCTGGCGCACTGAAAAGTTTGAAGGCGTAGAATTTGAGGCATTATTTCATGCCACGCGCAACCTGGACTTGCAGAATCATTAAAAGTTGATCACACAACAGTTTTGAAACGTTTGATAGCATCATGAATTATTCAAAAGCAACGAACGGCGTCTTGTGACTTGTGAACATGTTGCTTCAACATCAGAAAACGGAAGTTTGTTTTTCTTAATCGTATCGTGACCTGTGATGAAATGTGCATACACTACAGTAACACTGGGCGTAGAAGGTCGTGGGGTAAGCTCAGCCATCGGTGACAAAACCGAATATCCATAGTTCGAAAATCCTGCTCTTTATTTGGTGGAATCAACTGGATGCATTAGCTGCTCATGTGGTACTATATCTTCACGATACCGAGTTGGCCGATGTTTTCGTGATTACCACATGTTCCAGACTGGTTGTTCTTTGATTTCTTTCTTGCCCACATTGGTTTTTAAGATCCACGAAAGTGGGGAGAGATACAATTCAGTCGATGGAGTGTTGAATTTGGCTTCGGAGAAGAAGAATAGTTGCCACACCATCAAAGAAATGACGAAAAGCGTTTGTTATAAATAGTAACAAACATTTATTTACACTGGTATACAATAATTTCTTATCAATTTAAAACAAACAACGCGAAGTGAGGGGTGAATGTAGTTGACTGGCGGAAAAAGTTTCTTTAACTCGAAGAAATCTTAACTGCAATTAGGAGTGTCAATGATGGAATATGCAGTGGCAACGGATTCGTTTCTGGGTAGCGAAGAATGACCGACTCTGTGGATGTTTCTGGTGATACTTTTCATTGAGTGGCTGTATTGCTGTAAAACGAGCTGATGGCTTCCTGGGCTGGTTCCTAGGTGAGATGTCGTTGTGCCGGTGAATTTAGTTGAGTGTCAATACTGAATTCTGAGGCACAGATGAAACAAGATCCGCCGTGGAAATTACACAGGGTCGATCCTTCGTCTTAAGGCACCAAATGTGGTACTATATAATCACCAAACCATCGGCCAACCCGGTATCGTGAAGTTATAGTACCACACTCAAACCAATTGAAAACATCACGGGAGATTGCTATCGAATACAGTTGATACGTTTGTGCCGAGGATAGAAGTAAAAACGATCGCTATATAAACAGAAATACGACAAAGTCGTTTTGCAACATCAAAACTGCAGGCTATATTTTGCAAAATGGTAAAAAAACTACTTAGAATCGCTTAAAGCAGAAGTGCTCACCACCCATTGCATCCCGTCCGATTTTCACTTGTGCCAATCCTCTTCTAAAAACTCGCTTAGAAACGCTTTCATTCTAATGAAAAATGCCAATAAAGAAGTCGACTCGTAGTTAGCATCAAAAGAAATTTAATGCTGCCAGAAAGATGGCAGAAATAGTGCTTAACAAAAGGCAATCCTTCAGCAGCATGTTTCTTTTATTAATTTTTGTAAATCAAGGACTACTTTTCATAAAAATCAGCAAGAATAGGGTGCAAATACATAAATACACATGCATGATAACATCTAAAAGTATAGACTAAATCGCTTAGATAAATAAATCATTCCGCCAATATTTATATAATTTATTTCCTGAAAAGAAAACAGTATGATATTGCATGAAAAAATGTTTAAAACTTCACGATAACAACTTGTATGTCATTCTTAACGAAACATTCTTAAAAAAAGAATTGCTACCTAAATTAAACATTTTAAAAAACAAATTAGCAAACATGCATATATGAAAGATATGTGTCTGTACGAGTGCAAATATATGTACACAGACACAGACACACACTCTCTCTCACACACACACACACACACACACACATATATATATATATATATATATATATATATATGCTGTTCGTGGTGGTGCAGGAGTTATCGGCTTGTAATGAGTAATGAGTAATCGGAGAGCCGAGTTATAATTGCTGTCGAATGTGTTGTATTCCCATACGTGCATATAACCCTGGGAAGGAGATGAAGCTGACGCTTCTCCCTCCAACTATGGGTCCTGTAGCCTTGCTTGGTAACCAATCTACCGTAGGAAGTAATGGTAACCTAATGCGAGAAAACCTTCAGTCATGTCTCTTTCGAGATATGATCCCCCAAACCAGTACTGTACCGCAAAAAAAAATATGAATGATAATTTGGGGGGGGGGGGAGTGCAGTGCGACACTCGCATTCCGGCAAGCCAACTGTTTTTCTTTCTTGTTTTCATACTTTCTTTCTTTCTTTGGTCGCCTCAAGGAAATGGATTTCAGGTTTCATTTTCTCGGCCCGTTATACAAGGCAGTTGTGAAACAGACACCAACTAAGTCCTCCTACTTCCTCTTTGTCAGTCTGACTGTCAATCCGCAACTTCGACACACGCAATCCGTAGAAAAAAATCCTCTTCCCCTGCATCTGCGCTGACACCTGCTTTTTATGCCATTCCAAGTCGTCGAAAATTTGCATGTGTGCAAATATCGTTTCCTTTTGGACGAGATAGGCACGCATAAATTGTGTCTTTAATAGCGGCCATCTTTCTTTTTTGTTATTATCTTGCAGGCAAGACACGTTTGCGTTCGTTTGGAATTCCGAGCTAAGTTATGTCTTTCGTTACAAGTATCACGTGTGGCACTTACCGACTTATATACAGTTCTGTGCAAAAGTATTAGGATAAGCATTATTTTATCTTTTATGAGGCATATTGACAGAAAATAATTTAATTAAAGTAATTTTATTTGATTTACTCAACAAATGCTTTAACAAGAAAAAATACTTGTTACAAAATAAATTTAATATTTAGTATAATAGCCTTTTGTTTTGACCACAGCCTTCATTCTGTCAGCCATTGACATCACAAGCTTCTTCAATGTATCTAATGGTATCTCTTACCAAGCAGTCAGTCTTGGTATTTGGTCCCAATGTGTGTCTTGCGAAGTAATATTAGATTTATCAATTTTTCTCCAAGATATCCCATAGATGTTTAAGAAAAGAGTTTCAAATTAACTTGTTTAATAGAAAAAAGGAAAAATTAAATATAACTTCTTTTTAATACATTTCTTGTGCACCTAGTTTTAAATAATCAATATTTATTAGCAATTTACTTGGCTTTTCACCCTGTATTTGAATTTCAGTAAGGTTTTTAGGAAAATCAGCCCTGTCCTAATACTTTTGCACACGACCAGTAGTGTGCAAGAGTTTTAGGACAGTGGTGATTTTAAACTTTATTTTGATGCCTCATAAAAGATAATAAAGTTCTTGTCCTAATACTTTTGCACACTACTGTATATTTTTCTTTGTAATTTTTCTGATGAACTTTCCTCATTTATGAAATTAGTCACACGTCTCATCATTTAGTGGTTGAAATGACTAGTTGATGTAATTGTAGGTTCTATGCTAATAGGTTCTTCTATCGTGTCTTCGCTTCAATATGTGATACACGCATTGGGCGATCATGTCTTGGAAGAGACAAGAGTGACTGGGCAGAAGATTATCCCTCTTTAGGTTGCCATTGCTTTCTGCGGTAGACTGGTTGTCGGTCAAGGCTATAGAACCCAATTCGTCCTATTATTTAACCCATAACTTGAGGAAAGAGACGGATTAATACCTTTCCGAAGAGTATTTGTGCGTAAGCGAATGCAAGAATTTCAACCGGAATTCGAACTCGGCTCCCCGACTTTTTGTTCCGAATCGATATCCACTGCACCACAACTCATATTCTCGCTTATGTAAACATAATCAGATTCTTGATTCTGAGCTAGGTTTGATCTTCAAAAGTTGAAATGCTATAACAATGAATATCTCCCCTTTGCTTAATTCCTGTTACTTAACCATTCTGACGTCCTTAGGCGTTTTTCTCATATTCCCTCATACACAGATTCTCCGTTACGTTTTATTGCAATATCACCTTGCTTGTGATGAAATAATTCAAAACAGATGTGTGCGTTTACATAGCTGAAATTGTATCATATAAAAGAAGCCTTGACTCAACACAACTGAAAAAATAATGACGTTTGCTCACTCTTTAAGTCTATTGAATCAAATCGCTTTCAAGGACGACTATTGTTCAGTTTTCCTGTTGTCATTTTAACGATTCACTACTGCGCGCAAAGCATATATTCTCCAGAAATTAACTGCTGACGTCCAACTCGGACGATTATTACGAACTCTACTGTCACAACTCGATATATACATTCGGCTATCGTTCCAAATGTAATTAAAATAATTATTTTGACGCAAAACTGTGAAGCAATATATATATATATATATATATATATATATATATATATATTGTTAAATATAAGACACAATGAATGTTAATTATGTTTAATCATGAGCCGTTCTAAATCTCGTATTTTGGTTTTAATTTCAGTTGAAAATGAAGCATATGTTTAGAAAATTATTTACTGCTTCGATACACTAAATATATATATATATATATATATATATATATATGAAAATTCCCTTGAAGCACTCACACGCTTATTTACTTATACACACACACATCTATATATGCATGCGTATTCACGCATACCCACATATATATTGGAAGTTAAGCAACGTTGAGCCTGGTCAGTACTTAGATGGGTGACCAGGTGATGTAAGTGTTTAATGACGTATGTGCGTTGTGGTGCAGTGGATATCGGCTCGGAAAGAGAAATCGCTGTGCCAAGGTCGAATTCCAGTTGAATACCCTGCATTCGATTAAGCACTGGTACCCTTGGAAAAGGAATTAATACATCCCTTCCCTCCAGTTATGGGTTAAATAACAAGAGTAGGTCTTGGGGACCCAGCCCTTAAAAAAAATTCCAATGAATCTTGGTCCTCGAAAAGAAAAAAGTATTACTAGACACAAAACTTATATAAAAATAACAATACATTTTTGAAAGAAAAGGTATTACCAGCAATAAATAAAATTTAGTTGGCAATATGCGATAAAAACAAAACAACCAACCACCTAACATATATATAGGATGCGCTTGGTAAATTTTCGCTTTTTTCCATTTTTAATTTGGCAAATGTGCTTTGTGTTTTTTATTTTATTGACTGCAAGTTAGGATGGAGTCAGTTGGGCAACGTCTACGAGAAAAAGAAAACAATGACGCAATTTCCTCCAGCAGAAATTTGGAAACGGCACATTGTACTTTTACATTCATGCCTGAAGCTCTAATACAATCATTTTAGTGTGTTTTTGTATCAGTCTCAGGAGATTACAGAAAACTAGAAAAGATTTGGATGAGTCTCATGGAATTTGAGGTGATCATTAGTAAAGTGATTTGAATTCAATACCTCATAAAATATATGATTAAAACTGATTAAAATCTATTTTCCAGTATTTTCTATTTTAAATAGAATAATCTAATAATAATCTAATAGAAAATATAGTAGGATAATTAAATAATAGAGTCAGTCAGTTAAGTGTCATACGTGATACACGCTTTGGGCGATCATGTCTCGAAAGAGATATGACTGACTTGGCAGAAGATTATCCCACAGTAGGTTGCCATTGCTTTCTGCGGTAGACTGGTTGTCTGCCAAGGCTATAGTCCCAATCTGTCCTGTTATTTGACTGATAGCTAGAGGGGAAAGAAATGTATTATATTATTATGTAGCAATTAGTGGGGGGTCGGTTTCCTATTGTTATGAAGTAATAAACTGATCCCCCACTTTATGACCAGTAGAAGCCTTAATCATTATTTCAACTATTATATTCGGTCAGTCAGTTAAGTGTCATACGTGAAACACGGTTTGGGCGATCATGTCTCGAAAGATACATGACTGACTGGGCAGAAGATTATCCCGCAGTAGGTTGTCATTGCTTTCTGCTGTAGAAACCCAATCTATTCTATTATTTAACCCATAACTAGAGGGAAAAGAAGGATTAATATCTTTCCGAAGAGTATTTGTGCGTAACTGAATGCAAGAAATTCAACTAGAATTCGAATTCGGCTCCTTGATTTGTCGTTTCGAGTTGATATCTATATAATAGAATAATCTATATAATTTATATAATTTATATAATAGAATAATTGAAACAGAATAATTTATATCATCTATATAATAGAATAATTGAAATAGAATAATTTATATAATTTATATTATAGAATAATTGAAATAAAATAATTTATATAATTTATATTATAGAATAATTTAAATAATTGGTATTAAATATTTTACACTATTTTCCAGTGGCATAAAACTAGAAAGGATCTGGATGAGTCTCATGACATTTGAGGTGATCATTAGTTAAGGGTTGTGAGTTCAATATCTCATTAATATTGCAAGAAGCTAGAATCGCTTTATACACTAATTAAAGAAAAATAAATATTTGCCTATATTTCTGAGATGAATTATTGTAGTTATTTGTTCTATTTACATTGTTCAGACTGTTGTCCTCATCTTCATTGCCATATTCATAATGTTTAGGCCATTGAACGCTCTGGCCTTCTTTTGAAAGACATATGGCCCATTGGATAAAAGCATTGGTTGAGTTCCGTGATTTGACACAAAGAGTTATGAAATCGATCCCTAGCTACAGCAGTTTTGAGTTACAGAGATATACAATAAAATTGGCATACTCATGAAACAAGAACATTATATCCCAGTGTTCAAAATAAATGGTTCGATTCTAAATTCTAAGTCCCTGAAGAAGGTCGGAGCAGACAACGGCCGAAACGTGGTGAATATGGCAATACCGATGCGGATAACATACATATTTAAAATATCTCTAAATCCACTGCTGACAAGCGACCCACCACTACATAACTATACTCCGGTTAATCATCGATACAATATCAATGATAATTGTTTCTATTTCTTCAAATGGTTTAGTATATTTACAGTTTTCTGTATTATGTTCGACACTTTCCTAACAGTCGTTCATCAACTACAAGTTATAAAAGAGCGGTCTGCAACCCCCGACCCGCGGGCCACAACCGGCCCTCGAGTGAATCTTGTCCGGCACGCTACCTTACTCTGGACACGATATAAATATGGGTGAACCAAACCAAAGTGACAGTTGATAGTCTGAATATATTGCGTCGAAATTTAATAATTTATTTCTTTTTACCTAAGAGTATGTGTTTTAGTTTTAGTTTTTATTTGTAGGGATCGCTAAAATTAGCATACGTCCTCACTTTCACTTTTTCTGTAAAATTGCTTTCGTGAGCGGGCACTTGTAAATGATTATAAAATAGTGTTTTCAACCGATTTTAATGGAATTTATTTTTCAATGCTGATTTATACAGTTTTTAAGATGTAATATTTTTTCAACAAAATTCCTGTCAGATATTGTCTCTTTTTCATGATTTAGAAACCTGTTTTTTTATCGGATTGAGAAAGACGTGAAATCAAATCTTCAATTCAAAAATTTTTCGTTTTCTGGTAGAGTTCCTTTTTATGTGAATAAAAAGAAGAACAAATCAATATACATTTTCCAAGGCAAAAGTTATCGAAAATAATTCCCAAATCATTTCAAAATTGTATATAAAATCAATTTTTATGCTTTTTATATTTTTCTCCTCCATGACACTAGTGCTATAGCTGTTTGGCCCTCCACCATAACTCGACATAGCTTTTTGGCTCTCACTCTCCAAAATGTTGCCGAGCCCTGTTATAAAAGATTATGTGTTACTAACAAATATATTACAACAGAAAAGTAATTGTGCTTCTACACAATTTATAAACTAAGGCATTTAAATTAGAAGTTAATGCATTCAAATTAAATAACAGTTTTTTCAATTTAAAGAATGAATTTACAATTCACTAATTAAAATTCTTTATGCAGTCATTACGTTAGAACCACGTAGATTGATAGTACATGTTTGCCTCCATTGGTGTTCATCTGACCTGTTTTTGTGATTTTTTTTTTTTTGCAATTTCGAATTTAATTTAGAATATGAATTTGATGCCATTTTATAGCGATAATAAAAATATTGCTGTGTTTTAATTTAATTGGCCTATAATTTAATTTGAATGCAATAACTTCATTTGAATGGTTTAGTTTTATACACAATAACTTTTTTTCTTGTTTAAATGCAGCAATATTTATTTAAATGCTTTAGTTTTAAATTGAATAGCAAACTTTGTAGGGGATATTTTCAAAATAGAAATTAAGTAATATTAGTAGAGATGCTACAAGACGGAAAAATAATAATATATGATTTTTTAAATCATTTCACCTCAAGCAAGGCAGTTTTACTTCCACTATTGTGCAGAGGGTTACATTGGAAGAAAGTGATGAGAAAGATGAACGAACTATAGTGGATGTCAAAGAATGGGTAAAAGAAGGATGACGATACTAGTCTGATGAGAGTAGAGCGGAGCGAGAAAAGAATACGAGGGAAATGATGAGTGTTAGAGAGATAAGAGATGACAACTGACTTTACATTTAAATTCTTGTAGATTGTAGCTGTCAGGGAAGCAAAAATACGGAAGGAAATTCCACAGGCGAGAAAAGAAGCTTAGAGAGTAGAAGTTGATTTTACATTTTATTAGTTTTACTTTAAAAGGGTGGAACCTAGTTGCTAGTTTAGTAAATTCATGCAGAAGAGGCACCAGTGAACTAAACTCATCCGAGCAGTCTTGAAATTATTTGTAGAAAAGTTAAAGGGAAGCCACATGACATCGGTGAGAAAGTGAATGCAGCTGATTACACTGCAAATTCTCCATTGGATTTCGTCAAAAAAAAATAGCAAGTTTACATGACTAGATGTGACAGCAGTATTCGATACACGGGTGGATGGTAAATTTATATACCTGCAGGATGGATAGTATAAACGTTACATGAGAGGAGAAAGTATGTGCTATAAGTGGGTATTTTTTTAAAAATCATATCACCCTGAGCAAGGCGGTAACTCCACTGATGTGCAGGGGGCTACATAAGAGTGAAAAGATTGGAAAAGAGAAAGCCGGAAACCATATCCTTAACAGGAAACAAGGGATGAGCCTCTTCACGTGAGTGGAGTGTGAACCGGGCGATAGTTTACAATATCAGAAATTATATGTTACAATTGAATATATTACAAGCCATAAAATATTATGTATTAATAGTGAATAGATTACAGAAATTATGAAATTAAAAAAATTATAATGTTAATCTTAGAAAGTTTGTTTTCACAAAGAAATAATCTATATATATATATATATATAAGGCAAGATGTTTGTGTGGATGTCAGACTTTCTTTCTCTCTGTTTGTATGTTCTTTATACAAAACCACAATTTTTATCTGATTCTCACTAGAATTTACACAAATATTCTTAAGGTTTTCGGTCAAGTCATGGTCTACTTATTTTTTCCGATCTCTCCCCGATATCATAAATCGATACCCCGATATCCGATCAGGTTTGATCCAGATCAAGATTGCAACCTTTATATCGTGGTTCTTGCTACAGAATTTGCTCTGACCTGGTAAAATTATAGTTTTTAGTCTCAAATATTAGTGGATCTACTCAGATGACTCATTTTCCCCGATATCAAAAATCGATACCCCCGATATTCTATCGAATTTGAACAAAAACAGATATTCAGACATTAGTATGGCTCATTTTCTTGGACTTACTTAGGTTAGTTTATTCTTGGATGACTTATTTGACTCTGATATTACAAATCGATACCGTGGTCTCCTAGCGGGTCTGATCAAAAGCAGATTTACAGCCCTTTTATTTTTTTTTATTAGGTTTTGCTCTAAAGAGGTATAATTGTAGTTCTTAGTCTCAGCCATGATACCATTTACTCAGAGGACTTATTTAGCCTTCAAAATTCAGTTAAAGACGGAAAACTTATTTGACATCGATTCCAGAAATCAAAATTTGACTTACATTCATTAATTTTAGTAAGTTCTACGGCTTCGAGATCAACCTTTCAGCAATCTACGTTTTTTGCGCCAACGTCCAAAGAGTCTGAGCTCCACGACCGTGCATTAGTTTTAAAGCTTTTGTTACACCCGAGCCACGCCGGGATATACTGCTTGTTTAACATAAATCCAAAGAATATAATCTTATATGTGCTGTGTCACTTCAGGATGTAGGTGATTATGGTTCTCCACAATTTCTTGTCTTTTTTGCACGTAATGAATTTCATTTTTGTGTTATCTCTCCTAAACCATTTCACCATTCATTTACTCAAGATTACTTGAGAGTTTATACAGTGTTTTCCTCTCTCCCTCTTACCTTCTATCTGTCCTGGGGTTATCAAATTTTGCAAGCTTTTTTCATTATTATATTCCCCAGAAATTATGTCTTTTTTATTTTAATTATAAGTGGCCTTTTTATGTTTTTTCGTAGATTCTCATATATTTGGCCCATGGTTTGCTCAGCATCCTTCTGTAGAAAGATGTTTTCGTTGCTTCCAATCCAGCCGTTTCTGACACATAGGAGGACAGATATTTTCGTTGCCTCTAATATTTTTAGTATTTTTCACTATCTCAATGCTATTTCGGATTTGAGTCACATTTCTGTCCTCTGTGACGACTCTTACCAGTTATTTGAATTGTTGCATTTGTTTGATTTTGGTATCTGTAGTTTGTAATTTGCATGTTGATCAGTTGCATTTGCAAACAATTTTGCAATCTGTCTTCGTAAACTTCAGTCTTTCTTCTCACTTTCCTTTAGTGTAATTTGTATGTGTTCTCTGATTTTGCTTTCTGTGTCTGCTATCAACACTGCGTTATCAGCATATCTTATTCTGTTAAGATAGTGACCGCTGGGAATTATTTCTGTAAGAGTTTTAGTAATTTCAGAATTGCTTGTATTGTTTACATCGTTTAAATTTGAATTCTCATCATCGTTGTTGTTACCACAAAATTTCTTTAATCTCCGGGTATATATTGTTCTCATTCCAATGTCCATTCCCGAAACTATATTTCTCTTATTTTGCTTACTTATTGCCAACCACGAATCAAGTGAGTCCAAGTACACGCTTTCTACCAGTTGTCCTTCTAATTATTATGAACGTATATTGTTAGAATAAGTCCGGTGAGAAGACACATTCTTGTCTTACGCTCCGTTCTATTTTTGTATATTTACTGATTTCATTTCCTACCCATACTTAGCTCACTAGTGCCCCTATATATAAATTTACTCACGCAACAAGATTAGCAACCAGGTCCCAGCCTTTTACTTTGAAACCAATAAAATGTAAAATGAAAATTCTACTTCACAGCTTCTTTTCTCGCACTTCCCGCCTGTGGAATTCCCTTGCTTTTCCGACAGCTACAATCTCTAAGAATTTTAAAATGTAAAGTCAATAGTCATCTTCTATCTGACTAACATGTTTCCTCTTTCTCATGCTTTTTTCTCCATCCACTTCACACTCATCAGTATTCTCAACCTTCTCTTACCCACTTCCAGACACCCACTATAACTTGTCACTATTTCTCATAAATTCCCTCCTAAGTAACCCCCAACAAATCTGCAAAATGCTATGCTTGGGGCGATATAATTCTAAAAGAATATTCAATTGCTGCCTGTACGAATTTTGCATCATTCTAATATCGTTTCCAAATATATCAACTTTACCTAGCAGTTCGAATAGCCCTTTAGCTAACGTAATTAGAGAACTTAAGATAAGCTTTGTTCCAGAAGGAACGGAAATATTTTTATTTTTTAATAATTTAATCTCAAAATGACACCTGAAGCATGGCAACAATGCACTTAGAACACGGGGTCTTAAATGGAGTGAAAGGGATCAGAACATTCAAAATAAAGAGTTCTGAGGAAGGAAATAAATAGAAGCAGGCTTCAAGAAGACGGAACATAGCGATTAATATTGCATCTGAAGATTTTAAAGATTGTAGTTATCAAGGAAGAAAGAAATCCCATCTGAGTTCCACAGGTAGTAACTACGAAGAAAAAAAAACAGTTAGAGGGGAAATTATGATTGCATCTAGCTAGTTCCACAGTAAAGCAATAAGACCTAATTGCTAAAATTCATGTACTCGGCGTGCAAGTAAATGGCATGTCCAAGTAGTTGCCACAAAGATATTTGTAGAACAGGCAGATGGTAGCCTTTTCTGAGACATAGGAGGAATGATAGTATGTAACAGTTCAGTACCATTTTCTTCGCCTTTAATATTTTTTAGTATTTTTCACTATCTCAGTGCTATTTAACGTTTCAGCGTGGAATTTCTGTCCTGTGTGAAAATTCTTGCCGGTTATTTGAATTGTTGAATTTGTTTGATTATGGGGTCTGTAATTAATTTTCATGTTGATCAATTGCTTTTGCCAACAGCCTCGTATTCTGTCTTCGTAAACTTTAGTCTTTTCGTTTCACTTTCCTTTACAGTAATTTACATGAGTTCACGTATTTTACATTCTGTGTCTGCTATCAACACTATACTATCTGCATATCCTATTTTGTTAAGATTGTGACCGCCGGTAATTAATCATGGATGATTTTTAGTAATTTCAAAATTGCTTGTATTACTTACACAATTTACACGTGAAGGATAATTCTCATCATCGTTGTTGTTACTACAAAATTTCTTTAATCTCCGGGTATATATTGTTCTCATTCCAATGTCCATTCCCGAAACTATATTTCTCTTATTTTGTTTACTTATTGCCAACCACGATTCAAGTGAGTTCAAGTACACGCTTTCTACCAGTTGTCCTTCTAATTATTATGAACGTATATTGTTTGAATAAGTCCGGTGAGAAGACACATCCTTGTCTTACGCTTCGTTCTGTTTTTGTATATTTACTGATTTCATTTCCTACCCATACTTAGCTCACTAGTGCGCCTATATATGAATTTACTCGAGCCACAAGATTAGCAACTAGGTCCCACCCTTTTACTGTAAAACCAATAAAATGTAAACGCAAATTCAACTCAAGCAGCTTCTTTCTTCGCTTCCCCGTGTCTATTCTACAAATAATTTCACCGCTTCTGCTCCGATGAACTTAGCACACTGGTGCCTCGTATATATAAATTTACTCGAGCCACAAGATTAGCAACTAGGTCCCACCCTTTTACTGTAAAACCAATAAAATGTAAACGCAAATTCTATTCCGTCAGCTTCTTTCTTCGCTTCCCCGTGTCTATTCTACAAATAATTTCACCGCTCCTGCTCCGATGAACTTAGCACACTGGTGCCTGGTATATATAAATTTACTCGAGCCACAAGATTAGCAACTAGGTCCCACCCTTTTACTGTAAAACCAATAAAATGTAAACGCAAATTCTGCTCCATCATCTTTTTTCCATGCTTCCCCGTGTCTATTCTACAAATACTTTCACGGCTTCTGCTCCGATAAACTTAGCACACTGGTGTCTCCTATATATAAATTTACCCGAGCTCAAGATTAGCACCTAGGTCCCACCCTTTTACTGTAAAATCAATAAAATTTAAACGCAAATTCTACTCCATCAGCTTCTTTCCTCAGTTCCCTATTCTACAAATAATTTCACGGATTCTGCTTCGATGAACTTAGCACATTGGTGCCTCCTATATATAAATTTACTCGAGCTCAAGATTAGCACCTAGGTCCCAACGTTTTACTGTAAAACCAATAAAATTTAAACGCAAATTCTATTCCATCAGCTTCTTTCTCAGTTCCCTATTCTACAAATAATTTCACGGATTCTGCTCCGATGAACTTAGCACACTGGTGCGTCGTATATATAAATTTACCCGAGCCACAAGATTAGCAACCAGGTCCCACCCTTTTACTGTGAAACCAATAAAATTTAAACGCAAATTCTATTCCATCAGCTTCTTTCTCAGTTCCCTATTCTACAAATAATTTCCCGGCTTCTGCTCCGATGAACTTAGCACACTGGTGCCTCGTATATATAAATTTACTCGAGCCACAAGATTAGCAACTAGGTCCCACCCTTTTACTGTAAAACCAATAAAATGTAAACGCAAATTCTATTTCGTCAGCTTCTTTCTTCGCTTCCCCGTGTCTATTCTACAAATAATTTCACCGCTTCTGCTCCGATGAACTTAGCACACTGGTGTCTCGTATATATAAATTTACTCGAGCCACAAGATTAGCAACTAGGTCCCACCCTTTTACTGTAAAACCAATAAAATTCAAACGCAAATTCTATTCCATCAGCTTCTTTCTTCGCTTCCCCGTGTCTATTCTACAAATAATTTCACCGCTTCTGCTCCGATGAACTTAGCACACTGGTGCCTCGTATATATAAATTTACTCGAGTCAAAAGATTAGCAACCAGGTCCCAATCTTTTACTGTGAAACCAATAAAATATAAACGCAAATTCTACTCCAGCAGCTTTCTTTCTCAGATTCCCGCCTGTGGAAACTCTGCCACTTCCCGACTGTTACACTCTCCAAGAATTTTAAAATATAAAAATCAATAGTCATCTTCTATCTGACTAACCTATTTCCGCTTTCTCCTGCTCCTTTCTCCGTCCACTCCACACTCATCAATATTCTCAACCTTCTCTTACCTACTTCCTGCCACCCACTATAACCTGTCACACTTTCTTTCTATTTATCCTTCTGCAAAACAATGGCAGTAAAATGCCATGCTTTACGCGATGAGATTACAGAAATAAATACGCATGTGCCAATATAATTTTTGGATCATTCTAATATCGTTCCCAAATATATCAACTTTACCTAGCAGTTCGAATAGCCCTTTAGCTAATGTGATTGGAGAGCTTACTTTGTTCCAGAACGAACCGAACTTTGTTATTTTGTTCATAATTTAATCCTAAATTGTCACACGAAGCAAGGCAACAATGTTATTAGATCACGGGATCTTGAATGGAGTGAAAGTGAATAAGAAGATTCAAAATAAAGAGTTCTCAGGAAAGAGTTAAATAGAAACAGGCTTCAAGAAGACGGAACAGTGCGATTCATATTGCATCTGAAGATTTTAAAGATTGTAGTTATCAAGGAAGAAAGAAATCCACAGGTAGTAATTACGAAGAAATATAAACTTTTAGAGGGGAAATGATGGTTGCATCTAGCAATGAGACCTAGTTGTTAAAGTTCATGTAGTCGGTGTACAAATAAATAGCATGTCCTAGCAGTTGCCACAAAAATATTTGTAGAACAGGCAGAGGGAAACTAAGATTTTAGGAAATCCCTGGTCTGGATGTCTTACATTACAGACCATTCTCTGAATTTTGTCAAGAATCTCAAGATATACAGTAGGAGCACTAGACCAGTTATGACAGCAATATTCAATACACAGAGAAATGTAATGTTATTTCTTTCATTTTGATTTTAACCAATCAGGATTAAGAATATGATTTTTCATACGTCATTGTGAATGTTTGTAAAAGTAAAGAAGGTTGATTTTAATTAATTTCTTATCTGCTACAGGTTTAGGCTTCTGCTATACGCTAACCCTTTTTGCCCTTTGTAGATTTATTAATGTGAAAGATGGATTCTGTTGAAAAAAATGATGATGGCACAGCACAGTGCACCAACCTTTTTTGCAAGTGGCGTAGCAGTTTCCTCAATATAGACGCTTTGCTTCTTGTCAATAGAAAACGAAAATGCAATGTAAATACTCATCTCTTAACCACTTGCCTCTAGTTCTTTCACTAACACGTATATCCTTTACATTCTTTCCACCTTTGCAACAGTCATCACACCTGTATTCCCATCCTTCTCTTGCTCCTTTCTAACTGGTTCCTCTTCCTCTTCACTCTCTTCTACTTAATCTTTTTACTCTTATGTAGCCCCCTGCACATCAGTGGCGTTACCGCCTTGCTCGGGGTGATACGATTAAAAGAAAAAAAAGGAGTAGAGTGTTGCTGGAGTTCAACATCAGCCATCATGATCACAAGCAGAAAAGTTTCTCTATAGTGATTACCATGGTCATTTTGAAAATTGAGGGCGGGGAATAGTGGTGATGATGGTGGGTTTTGTTTTTGGGGGATTGTTTACATTTTGATACAAGGAGTGAAAAATCGTATGAAAACAGGGATTACAATTGGAAAATTTAGAACATTAATACACGTTTAAACCTTTCTCTCTTAGTTTATTTTGGATATTGATATTTTTAAAAGGAAGACTTAAACGAGAATCGTCTACTGATGAAAGGCTTACGGCCATATCACGTTGAATACACGGGTTCTCGCTCGATCACCGAAGTTAAGCAACGTTGAGCCTGGTCAGTATTTAGATGGATGACCGCTAAGGAATATCAGGTGCTGTAAGTGTTTAGTGACGGATGTGTGTTGTGATGCAGTGGATATCGGCTCGGACAGAGAAATCAGCCGAGTTCGAATTCCAGTTGAAAACCCTGCATTCACTTAAGGACTGGTACCCTTGGAAAAGGAATTAATCCGTCCCTTCCCTCCAGTTATGGGTTAAATAACAGAGTAGGACTTGGGGACCCTGCCCTTAAAAACAAATCCCAATGAATTTTATTTTCGAAAAGGAAAAGTGTTACTAGACACAAAACTTATATAAAAACAACAATAAATTGTTGAAGGAAAAATGTATTACCAGCAATAAATGACCCGCCGAGATTTATTTGCCATAAAAACAAAACAACCAATCAAATCGTCTGATGAAGATTTGAAGCAGCCCTAATTTCAAAATGAAAACTGCAACCATATTTTTTTGTCATTAAAATTTGTTTGGCATTAAAATCAATATTTCCTTGTGCCACTGGACAAGTTTTCTGTTAATCTATATTTCATCTAATTTTCTTTTTATAATCATTTCACACCAAACAAAGCAGGACCACTACTGGTGCACAGAGGGGTTACAGTGAGAGGAAAAAACACAGTACAAGGGATGTCAAAGAAAGCATAAGAGAAGGGTGGGAATCAAGGAGATAGAAAATAGCAATTGACATTACATTTAAACTTTTAGAGATTGTAGCTATCAGGGAAGCAAGCTAACAGAAGGGAGTTCCACAAACGGGAAGATGATAACTGACCGAGATTATGACATCCGCTGGTGTTATTTTTATTTTTTCTGAGTAACAAACATGATATCTCCATTAAAATATAACGAGATAAAAACACATATGAGGAATTTATTTATCATTGATTCAATCAGAAGGTGCAGCGTTGTGGTCTCTACTGAGGAGCTGCAGATAGGCGAGCACAAACCGGACAAAAATTCGTAACGCAACACAGAGTTTTTAACTTAGCGAATAATGTGTACTTGCTTTGCCATGGTTTTTTCTCTAATTTAATACGAGTCATGGCTTTGAAGACGTCAGTGTCATTGTAGAACATTTACACCAGTCAATATCGATCGGGAACAAAAGCGAGCAGCTAAAAAATATTTTCTTGTCGTGTGAATTTGGTTACGGTGCGTATTATTGAATTTGTCATCCTCTCTCACACATTTCCCTATGTGTCTCTCTCTTTTTGTTTGTCAATATATATTGCTCTATTTCTCTCACACTTTCCCTCTCCCTCCCTCTCTCTGTCTTTCTTGCTTGTTAGGATATATTTCTCAATTCCTCTCCTTCCTTCCCTTTTTCTTTTTTCTCACTGAATATTTCTCTGTTTCCCTTCGTTTTTTCTTTCCCTTCCTCCCTCTCACTCTCTCTCTCTCTCTGTCGCTCGCTTGTCAGTATATATTTCTTTGTTTCTCTCTTTCATTCTTTATCTTCCGCCTTCTATCTCCACTCTCTTTCTCTTTCTCTCTTTTGTTTGTCAATACATAATTCTCTGCTTCTCTCTCCCTCTTCTTTCTCTTCCTCTATTCCTCTTTCTTTTTTGTTTGTGAGTTTTAATTCTCTGCTTCTCTCCCTCCTTCTGTTTCACTCTCCATCTTTCCCACTCTTTTCAGATTCAAGTTCCCTATGCTGCAATTCCAAACGAAGCATCAGTTCAGTCAAACATTAGAAACCATAAATGTAATCATTTCTCTCGTGTATTTAGACCACCTCGCTGTTTATGTGGGCCAGAATGAATAAAACAAATTATTTTCCCGAGTTATCAGTGGATTCTTCATTGTATATTTTGTGTACGACATTAGATTATTTATGTTGGTCAGTTTTGTTGGTCTACATAATGTGAAATTTCTGTGTGGGAAAGGCATCCAGTGAGAATCAAAATAAAAAACAAATTAGCCCTGTTAACCAATATCCTACTCCGAAGTAACTCTATTTTTCATTTTTTTGCTCCTTTTAAAAACGTTTGTAGTTTGTTACAGGGAGTAAAATAAAAATATCACCCTAATAAAGACGATAGAGTCATACGGATGCATTTTGTTACAGGGAGTATAATAAAAATTTCACTTCAATAAAGACGACAGAATCATACAGATGCATTTTGTTACAGGGAGTAAAATAAATATTTCTCCCCAATAAAGACGATATAGTCATAAGGATGCATTTTGTTACAGGGAGTAAAATAAACATATCACCCCAATAGAGACGATAGAGTTATACGGATGAATTTTTTTACAGGGAGTAAAATAAAAATTTCACCCCAATAATGTCGATATAGTCATACGGTTGCATTTTGCTACAGGAAGCAAAATAAACATTTCACCCTAATAAAGACGATAGAGTCATACAGATGCATTTTGTTACAGGGAGTAAAATAAATATTTCTCCCCAATAAAGACGATATAGTCATAAGGATGCATTTTGTTACAGGGAGTAAAATAAACATATCACCCCAATAAAGACGATAGAGTTATACGGATGAATTTTGTTACAGGGTGTAAAATAAAAATTTCACCTCAATAAAGAGAATAGAGTCATACGGAGGCATTTTCTTACAGAGAGTAAAATAAAAATTTCAACCCAATAAAGACGATAGAGTCATACGTATTCATTTTGTTACCGGGAGTAAAGGAAACATTTCACCTTAATAAATACGATAGAGTCATACGAATGCATTTTGTTACAGTGAGTAAAACAGACACTTCACCCTAATAAAGACGATAGAGTCATGCGGATGTATTTTGTTACAGGAGTAAAATAAAAACTTTACCATAATAAAGATCATAGAGCCATACGGGTGCAGTTTGTTACATGGAGTAAAATAAAAATTTCACCCCAATAAAGACGATATAGTCGTAGGATGCATTTTGTTACAGGAGTAAAATAAAAATTTCACCCCAATAAAGACGATAGAATCATACGGATGCATTTTGTTACAGGGAGTAAAATAAAAATTTCACCCAATAAAGACGATAGAGTCATACGGTTGCATTTTGTTACAGGGAGTAAAATAAAAATTTCACCCTAATAAAGACGATAGAGTCATACGGATGCATTTTGTTACAAGGAGTAAAATACAATGAAAAATCTCTAGCAAACAGAAGTTAGGGGAAATGAAAATAAAGAAACAGGATGTCATCACGTAAAAAACATTTCCTGACGAATGCCATAAAGTAAAACATGTTCTAATAAACGTCATTAAATAAAAGATACTCTTCCCGAGAAATATAATGAGATGAAATATATTTGCTAAGAAATGATATTGATTAAAGCATGTTGACCTGCGAAATGCCATGAAGTAAATCACATTTCCTGGGCAAAAGGAAAAACATCTTATTGTATAAAGCATTATCTTGAGAAATGCAAAAAGTAATACTCTGTAGAGACGTGCATTAATTAAATTGTCCTCAAGAAAAAATACTATCAAATCATGTAGGATCAGAACGGCACTGAAATATTACAACTGTTCCGATAAATATCATTTTTAATAAATACCATGACATAATAACCTCCCTCCTAAAAAATATCGTGAAATATAGAACAAAGGTTCCAGAAAATATCCTACAATTAGAAACATTTTCCAGAGTAACGTCCTGAAGAAACATCCGGTGACTCATGATCTTTTTCTATATATAATCACATCGTTCCAAGCTAGGCAGTTTACTGCCAGTGATGAGCAGGGGTTTACATAGGGGGAAAGTTATGAGAAAGAGTGACAGGTTATAGGGGGTGTTTGGAAGTGGGCAAAAGAAGGATGAGAATACTGATGAGAGTGGAATTGACGGAGAAAAAGCATAAGAGAGAGGATGCAAGTCAGTGAGATAGAAGATGACTATTGACTTTACATTTAAATTCTTGGAGATTGTAGCTATTGAGAACCAAGTAAACGGAAACGAATTCCACAGGCGGGAAGTGTGAGAAAAGAAGAAGATGGAGTAGAAATTGCGTTTACATTTTATTGGTTTCTCAGTAAAATCGTAAGACCTAGTTGCTAATCTTATGGCACGAGTAAATTCATGTATAAGGGCACCAGAGACCTAAGTTCATCGGAGCAGAAGTCGTGAAAGTATTTGTAGAAGAGACACAGAGAAGAAACATTACGCAGGTGAGAAAATGAATGTATCCGTTGGATTTTGTCAATGTCATAATGTAACAATTAATGCTGCTTTCAGACGCCAAATATGTGCACCTTCTATATTTGATAGGTTCCTATATAAGTCTTCATTTGCCTGTATCCAGCTAGTATTTAATACTATCTACAGCAGTTAAGTATATCCACCAACTACTTTTGGTAGGTAACCAGTTATTCATTTTACTGTAATATACCATAAAAATTGACAGGCAATCATTTCATTTTTGATAAAATAAATTTCATTTTAATGTCACCCGTTATAATGTACATTTCTTTTGCCTTTTCTATAAATATTGGAACCCTGAATAAACAGATGGCATTAACAACTGCGTGCGTATAATTTCATATGGTAAATCATCTATAAGGTTGTATTGTAAGCAAGCCTGAAATTCAGCGTATGGCATTCGCCGAAGTGCAAATAACATTGTTTTTCAGGGCGTTAAAAGTGTATTTAGGGGGAAGATTTGCAGCACTACTTTATTCAAATGAAATCTGCAGGTGAAACCCACATAATTCTTGTTAAGACTTACAGCGAAAATTCTCTTTCGAAAACAACATGCAGAGACTAATTTAGACCCTTCAAAATAATGATTTTGATGTTGAAGATTAAGAACGCTCTGGCCCAGCAAAAAAGTTTGAAGACGAAGAATTAAAGACATCATTTCATAAAGACACTTGAAACTGCAGAATCATTAGGATTTGATTACACAACAGTTTAAAAACGTTTGATAGCATTTGGAATGATTCAAAAGCAAGAAAATTGGGTGCCGTACAAGGTGAAGACGAGAGACGTCCAATGGCCTATTGTCACGTGTGAACAGCTGATCCAGCGGAAGAAAATAAGAGGCTTTTTGCATTTTATAGTGACCACAATGAAAGGTGGATACACTAGGATAGCCCTAAGCGTATGAGATTCGTGGGGTAAAGATTCTGCTCAGCATTTGGTGGAATCAGCTTGGTATAGTTTATTATGAGTTTCTCAAAGTAACCGAAGCCATCACAGGGGATCGCTATCAATACAGTTGATGCGTTTGAGATGGGCATTGAAGAAACAATGGATGCTATACGAACAGAGAATCGACAAAGTGATTTTGTAACAAGGACAACGCTAGTCCACATGTTGCTAAACGGGTTAAAACTTTCTTGGAAACACTTAATTGGGAAATCCTACGCCACTCAGCGTATCCACCAGATATTGATCCGTTTGATTATCACTTGTTTCGATCGATGGCGCATGGCTTGGCTGAGAAGTTGGTTGGTTGGTTGGTTGGTTGTTTTGTTTTTATGGCATATCAACACCTCGACGGGTCATTTATCGCCTACTAAATTTTATTTATTTATTGCTGGTAATACCTTTTCCTTTCAAAAATTGTTGTTGCTTTTATATAAGTTTCGTGTCTAGTAATACTTTTTCTTTTAGAAAATAAAGATTCATTGGGATTTGTTTTGAAGAGTAGAGTCCCCAAGTCCTACTCTGTTATTTAATCCATAACTGGAGGGAAGGGACGGATTAATTCCTTTTCCAAGGGTACCAGTCCTTAAGTGAATGCAGGGTATTCAACTAAAATTCGAACTAGGCTCACCGATTTCTCTTTCCGGGCCGATATCTACTGCACCACAACGCACATCCGTCACTAAACACTTACAGCACCTGGTATTCCCAAGCGGTCACCCATCTAAGTACTGACCAGGCTCAACGTTGCTTAACTTCGGTGATCGAGCTAGAACCGGCGTATTCAACGTGATATGGCCGTTAGCGGGTTGAAAAATTCCAGTTGATTTCATTGCATTGATTTATGCACACATACCCTTGTGAAAGGTATTAGTCCGTTTCTTCCCTCCAGTTTTGGGTTAAATAATTGGGCAGATTGGGTTTTATAGCCTTGGCTGTCAACCATTCTACCGCAGAAAGTAATGGCAACCTACTGTGGGATAATCATCTGCCCAGCCAGTCATATTTCTTTCGAGACATGATCGCCCATGCGTGTATCACGCATGGCACTTAACTGACTGAATACAAATTTGAAAGAAAATTAAGAATAAAAATATACGACAAATGGCAAAATAAAAATAAAATAAGAATATATCAATACTTTCGTGATGCAGTCGTATTTACATTGTTCGGACTCTTGTCCACATTATTATTGTCTTTTTTACAACATTTTCTCAAGTACATAGCCAAACAGATATAAGCGTTAGTTAGTTCCAGTGACTTCACCCAAAGAGCTGTGAGTTCAATATCTGGTTACAGCATCAGTGGAAAAATAACTTAGACAGTTGATTTAAAGGGTGATAAGTACATGTCATAAGGAAGTGGCTTCACACATGGAATAAGAATGATATATCCCAGTGATCGAAACAAAACGTTCGGTTCGAAATTCCATGTACCTGAAGAAGGACGTAGCGTAAACGGCCGAAACATCGTAAACATGTCATTAAAGATGAGTACAACAGCCCGAAAATTTAAATAATATAAAATCAGATTTAATTTTTTTTTTAAATAACTAAATTTAATAGACAAGATGTGAGTAGAAATTACCAAAGACATTCTGATTCAACATTGCTCAACAGATATTTCATTGTATGCCAACATGTAATTATTAATATATTTATTTTATCTAAACTTATTTATAAATGGAACTTTGTGTGCGTCTATGTGTGTGTGTGTGTGTGTGTCCTTTAACTATAGATTCCGAAACGGCTGAACCGATTTTCTTGAAAATTTACACAGTTGTACTATAAGCGTCTGCGAGTGTTCTTAGCAAGATTTTGTGTCGAGGTACCCCCGATAAATATCGAAAATCGATAATCGGAAAAATCGGATTATAGAAGGAGTGGTCTGATTTTAATCAAATTTAATACACTCATAGACAAAGACATAAGAAACGATATTCAGAAATTTCAAAGTTGCAGTTCTTACAATA
>JBBBDQ010000430.1:307500-345000 GCA_037127315.1 Ascarosepion bandense
ATGTGGACGCTAAAAGAATAAAGTATAGAGTACATATAATGATTATACTGACTAGCAGTGTATCTACTTCTCGCAGCGTGCGTGTCTTGTACGTGTTCACATACTATTATTCCCAACATACATTTGGGTGATTACTAATGAAGTAACCTTTGAGGGTTATAATAATATACATATATATGGAACTAGTATGTGTGTTGTGGCACAGTGGATATCGGCTCGGAACGAGAAGCCGGGGAGCTGAGTTCGAATTCCAGTTGAATCCATTGTATTCACTTCCGCGCAAATACCCTTGGGAACGGTATCAATCCGTCTCTTCCTTCCAGTTATGGGTTAAATAGCAGGACAGATTTGGTTCTATAGCCTTGGTCGGCAACCAGTCTACCGCAGAAATCAATGGCAACCTACTCCGGGATAATCTTCTGCCCAGTCAGTCATGTCTCTTTCGAGACATGATCGCCCAAGCGTGTATCACGTATGGCACTTAACTGACTGATCATAGCCCGGCGTTGCCCGTGCAACTCAGAACATTTTAATAGTAGGAAAAGATACCAATTTTTATTTTACATATTTTGTTTTTGTTTGAAAAAACACTTTTTTTAAAAAAATATTTCTTTCGTTTCAAAATTACGGGGAAAATTATTCAAATTTTTTTGTTGACCAAATGAATTTATAAAACGTCGGAATAAAAAACTTAAATATAAACGCTGTTGTTTTTTAATCACAAAAATATTTTAGTGGCGTTTGACACGATTGATTTGATTTAAATGACGCAAATCGTCGGAATAAAAATGAAATATAAAGGATCATTTTGTTGTAATAAAAAATATTTAATCGCGTTTGACACGTGTGATTTGATTTCTGTGACGTAATTCAACAACCATCTTCGATCTTTGATTTTTTACGCAGCAAATGTAAACAATCGGCCTCATTGGTCAAAAATGCGAAAGGGAAAATTACGGAACTTAAAACTCAAAAAAGTATATGTCGACCTTTCTTCTCTGTAGATATGTGTCGCTAGAAAGTTTGAATGGCGTAACTTAAAAAATGTAGGCGCGCATAGGGACCAGTCACACACAGACTCACAGATTGCCTTTTATATATATATATATAGATAACGATATTATATCTTAAACTGTATTAAGGAAATTGTAAGACAAAATTGTATGACAAAAACTAGTCCAAAGCATTGCTAAACGTTGAAACGCGTCACAAGTGTTTTTTTTACTTTTTGTTTTACAATGCACACACACACACACACACACACACACACACACATATATATATATATATATATATATTTATATATATATATAAAGTCAGATCAAACTTAACGGGGAAATAGCCATTTTCAACATGTCATTTTAAGAGATACTTTCAGAGAATGAGGAAAAATTTTAAGCTCAGGGATAAGCTTTTGTAAGAGAAGAGGTTAGGAGGTATTGGTTTTATTACAGTTAGGCTAGGGGAAAAATTTAGTAGTAATTTTCTCTTTGGTAGTGGGAGGTATGTGGCTTGACACTTGAGTTATTAGTGGTAGGAGGTGGGGAAGTAACTGCTTAGGCAAAATTTTAAAAAACTTTATTGTGACTAATTGGAAGAATAGGATAATTGTTGTAATTCATACTTATTTCTATGGCAACACATACTTATGATTTCCCTTCGTTTATTTAGGAGTGTATTTTGATCGTGAAATTTCAAAATTTTAATTTTTTCTGTCAAAAATATATTACACCTATCACTTAAGCTTTTAGGGATCCTAGCCTTTCCTTTGAGTTTCCATTTTCTCTGGGGATCTGTGTTACTTTCTTTGAATTCCCAGTATTTTCTAGAAAGGGCTGTTAGGTATCTTAAACTAGGGCTGGTGAAGGAGTGCCTGTGGGTATAAAGTCGATGCTTCCTAATTCCCGCCGAAATTCCGATATAAACATTACATCTCTCCTTATTTCTCTTAGATTAGATGGTGGCTTCATAGATTACATTTGCAGATCTACATTTATCCTCAACCGGACAGTTATTGTTAGGTCTACAATTGCTGGGGGTTTTATTCTATTCTTGTATTGGATTCCCTACACTTCTTCAATATTTGGTTATTGTGGGAGGTAATAATATTATTGATACTTGAGTCACGAATCTTGATATATATGTGTATGTATGTGTTTGTGTGTGTTTGCATATGTGTGTGTGTGCATAATTTTTTCAACTTAACTGAGCAGGTTCGTACCGATTTCTAAATTTTGTGAGGACACCTTTATGATGCCTTCATTCATTGGTGCTTGATTTTCTTCTGTTATATAAAATCAAATCAAGCACTTTATAAATAAATAAATAAATACACAATAGCAAAGAAAAACAGGATAAATTGTTTGAGATATTTTATTTGGAAAATATCTCTCCAATAGAAATCGAAGCTTCATATTCCAAGTATCGAGG
Source organism: Ascarosepion bandense (assembly GCA_037127315.1). NCBI lineage: Eukaryota > Metazoa > Mollusca > Cephalopoda > Sepiida > Sepiidae > Ascarosepion > Ascarosepion bandense. The sequence goes on from JBBBDQ010000430.1 coordinate 309,931, forward strand.
AGATGTTGTCATTTGATTTGACGTGTCTTACCACTAAACAAAAAAGAAATCATGAGAATATGTAATTAGAAGTTAAAGTTACGCTTTTTCTGCCATAAAAGACAATCAACTCAAATATAAGTATCCAATAAAAATAATATTCCAAAATAAAATTCAAATTAAAGATAAATAATGAACTCTATGCGTGTAGTTTTGGATGGGAACGCATTTATAAGGAAATAGTGTAAGCAAACTAGAAATTTAGTTTACATCATTTCGCCGAAGTTTAAACGAACTTTTTTTCGTAGCGTTAAACATGTCAGAATCCATACCAAAGAAAATTTGCGAGAAATCTTACTGTACTAAATTTTAAACGAAAGTTTGCAGCTGAAACACACATAATTCTTGTCGAGACAATGTTCTGTCGGAAAAAACATGCACACATTTGTTTAGATGATTAAAAAAAATAAGGATTTTGATGTTGAAGTTAAAAACCGAAAAAGTTTGAAAACAAAGAATTGGAGGCATTACTTCATGGAGACTCATGACAAGCGCAATAAGAATCATTTGGATTTGATCACACAACAGTTTAGAAACGTTTGAAAGCGTTAAGAATGATTGTAAAGCAAGTAATTTAGGTGCCGTATGATTTTAAACAGAGACATAAAACGGCGTTTTGTAACGTGTGAACAGTTGCTTCAAGAGTATAAAAGAAAAGATTTTGCGTTGTATCGAGACCAGCAAAGAAAAGTGGATACACTACGATAAACCTAGAGTACAAGATCGTGGAGTTAACCCGGCTATGCATCCGCGTCGGCATCAACGACAAAGCAGAATATCTGCTGTTCGAATATTCTGCTCTGCATTTGGTGGGATCAGATGGTGTAGTTTATTATGAGTTGTTCAAACTGATCATTACAAGAGAATGCAATTGACTACAATGCCTCCCTTTGTCTGTTCTATAAATACTTTCATGGCTTCTACTCGGACGAACTTAAGTCACTGGTGTCTCCTCAACAGGTGTTTACTCGTGCAACCAGATTGGCAACTGGGTCCCATCCATTCACAGTCAGGTTAGCCAAATGCAGACGACAATTCTACTCCTTCAGCTTCTTCTCTCACACTTCCTGCCTGTGGAACTCGCTCCCATATTCTTGCTTTCCTGACGGCTACAACCTCCAGAAATTTAAATGCAAAGTCAATACTCATCTACTAACCTCTGGACTCTAGCTCTCCCCCCATCCCGTATAACCTTCCCTTTCTCTCCACCTATGTATCTGTCATCGCACCTGCTTTCTTAGCTTTCTATTGCTCCTTTCTAACTAATTTGTACTCCTCACTCTTTTCTAATTAACCTTTTTACAGTTATGTAGACCCCTGCACATCAGTGGCATTTCCGCCTTGTTGGGGTGAAATGATTAAAAAAAAAATTTAAAAAATTGATGCGTTTGTGCCAAGCATGGAATAAAAAACGGTTGCTGTACGAGCAAAGACAAGACAAAACGTACTTGGAACCGCTTAAATGCAAAGCTGTTTGTCACCGATCGTATTAACCAGATATTGCCCCATCCGATTATTACTTGTTCTGATCGATGGTACATGGTCTGGTTGAGCAGCACTTTCATTTTTTATGAATATGCCAAAAGATAAGTTGACTGGTGGCTAGCCTCACTGAGACGTGTAGCTTTGCCGACGTTGAATTCAAATGATACAAGAATAATAGTGGCTAACGATGGACAATAATTTCAGTGACATATACTTTTTTACTAATGCTTGTAAATCAAAGATGTGTGTTGTGGTGCAATGGATATCGACTGGGAACGAGAAATCTGGGAGCCGAGTTCAAATTCCAGTTAAATTCCTTGCATTCACTTACTCGCAAATACCCCTGGGAAACGGAATAATCCGTCTCTTCCCTCCAGTTATGGCGTAAGTAATAGGACAGATTGGGTTTTATAGCCTTGGCTGGCAACCAGTCTACCGCAGAAAGTAATGGCAACCTACTGCGGGATAATCTTCTTTTGAGACAAGATCGCCCAAAGCGTGTATCATGTATGACACTTAACTGACTAACTGTAAATAAAACATTACTATTCATGGAAAATAAAGAAGAATTTATTAAAGGTCCAAATATATACGTATTTCGTTTAATATGGTGGTGAAGAAAATGTTATTTTCACTCAGTTTTTGCTGCATGATTACATTTTTACATTTGGCTGGGGGAAAAGGGTATAAAATCTGTCTATATTGTCCATTATCTTATGCGGTTTCGCTTACTTCCTTAGCCAGTGTAAGCGGGGGGGGGGCGTTGTTAGTTTCTTTTCATATTTTAACCGTGTGACATGTATTATTTGTGCGACTGTAAATTCTGGAAGGAGCATTATATACAAGCAAAATTTATATATTTAAAAAGATTTTTAAAAGAAATATTTCTCCTCATGTATGTATATGTATATATATATATATATATATATATATATATATATATGTGTGTGTGTGTGTGTGTGTGTGTGTGTGTGTGTGTTTGTATTCTTGTTTGTATTATATATATATAGTCTTCTTTTCGTTGCAGTCTTACGTTTGGGTGTGCACTTACAAAACTTACTTTATGAACACGTATGATTGTGACGTACCGTTTACTGTTTTACAAGTTAATTTTCCAAGTTACATAAAGGTTTACACTAATTCAATATGATTTTAACATGTTGCTTCAAAACAATATCTACATCCCCAAACTTTAATCAAACGGCTTCCACAATTTTTTTTTTTTACTTTCCTATGGGATAACCGAAAATTACTTTTTGTCAGAAAATATAATTCTATTCTCTGTAGACATAATTCTCGGTTTAGACAGACAGATGGACAGACACATACACACAGACATTTAATATATATATATATATATCTGAGTACGTGCGTATGTATTTGTGTTTGTGTTTACGCGAAAGTTTATTTAATCTCCTCATATATGTAATGCTAAATTATAATAAAAGACAAAGATTTTATATGTGCATCTAGTTTATAATCAGATGTCGTGTTATAACTAATGAACAAGAATAAACAAATTAACAAAGCAAAATATTGTTATTGAGATCCTTTCGTCATCAGACCCAAAGCTCCAACCATAGCAGAGACAGTTTTCCCCTCCAGATCTTTGAATTTTCTTATTTTACCAAAAGAAATTAGAGTTGAGGCAAAATTTGCGTTAAATCTATATTTGACTGACTGATACAAGGATGTAACTTCAGGATGTTGTCGATAATGGCTCAGCATAATTTTCCCTTATATATATATATATATAACAATTTCACCCCAACCAGGGTTACCACTAGTACGAATGGGGTTACAGTGAGAGAAAAAATGTTACAGGGTAGGACGAAGAAAAGATAAGCGATAGATGGAGACCAAGGAGATACCTGATGGCAATTGACTTTGCTTTTAAAGTTTTCGAAATTTTACCTATCAGGGATAGCGTTGTGGTACAGTGTATATCGGCTAGGAACGACAAATCGGGGAGCCGAATTCGAAATCCAGTTGAATTCCTTGCCTTCACTTACGTGCAAATACCCTTGGGAAAGGTATTAATCCATCTCTTCCCTCCAGTTATGGCTTAAATAATAAGACAGAGTGGATTCTATAGCCTTCGCTGATAAGCAGTCTACCGCGGAAAGTAATGGCAACCTACCGTGGAAAATTTTCTGCCCAGTCAGTCATGTATCGAAAGAGACTTGATCGCCCAAGCGTGTATCATATATGGTACTTAACTGACTGACCTATCAGGGAAGAAATTATATGGAAGGGAGTTCCAAAAGCGGAAATTGCGAAAAATGAAACGGTAGAACAGGTGGTTAGATTTAACTAATTTTACAGTAAAAGGGTAGGATGTTCATGGGAATCCATACATGTTAATACATATGGTCGGTGAATTATTGAAAAAGCTCGTTAGATCAATTGCCAGAAAAATACCTGTGGAAAAATACTTGAATAATAGTGTCATTTTTTATATCTCTAAAACCTTTTTCCCACAATTAATTTATGCTCGCTTGGTAGTTTATGGGGATTTTCTAAGCGCAGCGTAGGTCTCTCACAACGTTTAGATATGGAACACCCAGTGAGGATCGAACTCACTACACAATTATAATAATTCTAGGGAGACAAGCATTTTAACCATTACACTACCTTGAGGTGCTCTCTCTTAGTAGTTTATGCGTTGTTTTTCTTTACCGCTTGCCTTCAATCTGTTCTGCGAGTATCAAATTTTCGTAGCTCACTTTCTTTTTTCTGTTTTCTAAAAATTTCAATTATCTTTTCCTGGTGTTAAATATAAAAGCTCTTGTTGCTTCCATTTTCTTTAAATATTTGTCGTTGCTTACATTTTCTGTCCATAGTATTCTCAATATCCTTCTGTGGAACAACATTTATGTTGCTTAAAGTTTATTTTAATCTGCGATGAGATTGTCCAACATTTACTTCCATATAGGATAATTATTTTTATATAAAAGTCAAGTAATTTTTCTTGGTTTCAAACGACTTTGTTCTGATTCTTAATATAATTTTTCATTTATTGAAATACCTATATGGTTATCTCAATGTAACTTCGGATGTCAGTGACGTGATTTTCGAAGTCTGTTAAAACACTTCTCAGATAATTTAATGGCTGTATTTGCGTCATTTTGGTGTCTCCATTTCGTAATTTACAAGTTGGGCTGTCAATCTTTTCAAAAAAGAATGCATTTTGTCGTTTTGTAATTGGTGATTTCTCCTTTCTTCCTCTCACTATCATCTGTAGTATTAATCATGAATCGTTTTGTCATAAGTTTGGTTGGTTGGTTGTTTTTGTTTTATGACATATCAACCTTGGTGGGTCATTTATTGCCAACTAATTTATTTAGTTATTGCTGGTAATACATTTTTCTTTTCAAGAAGTTATTGTTGTTTTTATATAAGTTTTGTGTATAATAATCCTTTTTCTTTTCGAGTATCAAGATTCATTGGGATTTGTTTTTCAGGGCAGGGTCCCCAAGTCCTACCCTGTTATTTAACCCATAACTGGAGGGAAGGGACGGATTAATACCTTTCCCAAGGGTACCAGTGCTTAAGTGAATGCAGGGTATTCAACTGGAATTCCAACTCGGCTCACCGATTTCTCTATCGGAGCAGTTATCCACTGCACCACAACGCACATCCGTCACTGACGGCTTACATCACCTTGTATTCCTAAGTGGTCATCCATCTAAGTACTGACCAGGCTCAACGTTGCTTAACTGCGATGATCGAGCGAGAACCGATGTAATTAACGTAAACCGGGCATACTCAGGATTTGCTGTGACAGTAATATAAAGCCTTTGGATTTTAGAATAGCTAATGACATTGGGAATGAGCATGATGCAGCGCTGCTTAGTAGCGAAAATCTCATGAAACCTATTGTCTTAGATATCATAGCAGTATTGGACAAAGTATCGAGTAGAGAGTAGAGAGTTTTTAAACAGAATCATCAGAGTTACATAAGAAAATCACAGAAAGACTTTTCTTACAATATTTCCTCTCAGGATCACTTAAGTCGACGATAATATCCAGTCCTCTGAATCACATGAAACTAAATTTTGCGACCCACAGGTTTCTTTCTTCGGTTTAATTCCTTTTCTACTTTATATTTATGCCTAAGAATATTTTTATCAGCTAAAACCCTGAAATTAATATTATTAATAATAATATAGTAAACATGCGGAAATTGAAGACATTTTTGGTACCAATCATTGTAAGTGCGCTTTGAATGATAAAAAAGTATATTAATTCTTATTTTATTTTCTTGAATTTTCATTTTTAATTTTATTTTAATTTTAATTTTATTTTTATTTAATTTTTGAATTTTTTAAAATTTTTAGTTTAATTTTAAATTATAAAAACATTTTTAAAAATTTTACTCCACTAACTAATCATATGAGCGCTAATGAATTTATATCTTCGTATTATGTTTTAAATATCCCTTAATCTACGTTTCATGAATAATTGCTCTGTTTGTATATGTGATTTCATTTCTTTTAAATGCCAAAGGATTTATTTTGAAACAACTGTATCTATCTATTTGAACATCTGTATTTATCTGCAATTCATTTCCGGCCAAAGTTTGAAATTTCTATTTCTTTGGCGTTTCTGTTGTCTCCCCACTTTCTTCTCTCTCTACATTTTCTCAAGTTTCCTTTTTATAAGCCCAAACATCATGTATCCAATATCTATATCTATCTACAATTTATTTCCTGCCTAAATTTAAATTTCTCTCTCTTAGCTGTTTCCATTGGCTCTTTCCTCTCTCTCTTATTTTCCTCTTTGCTTTTTTAAATTCTATGCTTCTCTCCTCTTTCTTTTCCATTTCTTGATTTCTCTTTCTTTTCTCATCTTTTCTGTCATCTTTCTCTTTTTCTCTTCTTTTAATATCCTCTTAACACGTACAAAAGATTTCTAAAAAAAAGAAAGTTTTTTTCAAATAAAACGTTTATTACCATCATTATTTACTACCTGATGAGACACTGCTTTTTTAATGTCGAAACAAAATGTACACTTTTGTAGTAGATTTTAGTTTGTACATGTTATAAAGTATGATTTATTATAAATATTCATTGTTCTTTTTTTATATTGAACACTGTTTTAAACTAATGTTTTGAGCGTTGCAATTATTTTCTTTGTTCTTTATATATATATATATATATATATATATATATATATATATCCGCTCGGTGACGCTCAGATGTTTGGATAATTTTGTTTTTTTTTATGTCTTGATACAAAATTCAATAGAAGGAACATCAATAAATATATTGCCGTCATCTTAGATTGCATATCGATATATGGAATATTACAATGCAAACAAACACACATTGACATAAGAGTTGCTGCATTTTAAAGTATCTATAAAGATTTTCATAACAGATCTTAATTGCAATTAATATTTTACATCCCTGTAGAATACTTGAGTAGACACTTTTAATCCATTATAATTCGTGCTAAATAGGTTATTAAGGACAGACAGAACAGAATGGGCGACAAGGAGTCTCCTTGAAAGATATATTGCCGGATATTCAAATGATTGAAAGTGGCAGAACATTTGGTGTGATTTAAGTATAACGCGGTTTTCTACAGTTCCATGGTTTATTTAGGGTAATTTATTGTCACCGAAGAGACTTTGTATGCCTCAAAGATAGAACAGTGTGGCACACTATCTAACGATAATCTATGCGTTATGGTGTAGTAGCTATCAGCTCGGAACGAGGAGTCGAGTTCGAATTCCAGTTCAATTCGTTACATTCGCTTAGGTGCAAATACCCTCGTGAAAAATATGAATCCATCGCTTTTCTCTCCAGCTATGGGTTAAATAGCCAGACAGATTGGTTTCTATAACTTCGTTGGCAACTAGTCTAATGCAGAATAAAATCGCAACCTACTGTGGAAAAATCTTCTGCTCAGAAACATGATCGCCCAAGCGTGTACTTCGTATGGCACTTAAGTTATGCAAGCTGGGCTGAGATTTCTTTTTCTTTCTTTTTTTTTTTTGTTGCTGCAATTTTCTAGGAGCACTTCATTTATTACTGGTGGATTTTTGCAAGCCTATAAACCATTTCGTAATACGTGTAATACGTGTAAAAAGATACTTAACGAAGCTAAGGTGATGTTTGCTGCCAGGATGAAGCAGCGCAGACCATCCTCCAAGTTCGGTACCAAAGACTACTGGCGCCTCTGCAAACGCGTGCTTAGCAAGAGTAAGTTCTCAATACACCCACTAATCAACGAGTTTGAGGTTCTCACCTCCTCAGCGGACAAGGCTGAATGCTTTACCCGTAGATTCTCGACCAATTCCACTCTGGATTCGTCTGGAATCCATACACCCGATTTCCCATCTAAAACCGAGGCCCAATTGAATGACGTCCACATCACGCCCTCCCCGATTTCTAGCATAATCTCAAATCTGGACCCTCACAAAGCGAGTGGTGGGGATGGAATCCGAATCATAGTTTTGAAGAATTGTGCCCCTGAACTCTCCTCTATCCTTTCTAAGCTCTACAACCTCTGCCTATCTTCCTCCTGCTTTCTTGCCTGTTAGAAATCTTCTTCTGTGGTTCCAATATTCAAGAACACTGGTGAACCATCGGACCCCGCAAATTACCGCCCCATCAGCCTTCTTCCGATCTTCGGCAAAGTGTTCGAAGCCATTATCAATGCTGAGGTCGTTCAGCATCTCACAAGGACAAACAGTATGGCTTCCTCTTCACCAGGTCCACTGCTGATATGCTAACGACCATCACCGAGTATATATACCAGGCTCTCGACATATACCAGGCTCTCGACAAGAATGGTGAAGCCCGAACTGCGGGTGTACCCCAAGGCTCTATCCTACGTCCTACGCTCTTTCTAATCTATAACAATGATCTCCCCGATACCATAAAATCACAAGTAGGCATGTACATCGATGATACCACAGTTTACTCTCGCCTCGATCTAAAATCTAGTGTTGGTGACAAGGCGACCCTCGCTGCCGAGCTTGAGAAGGACCTCCAATCCGTGGTGGATTGGGGTAAGAAATGGCTCGTAAAATCACTTCTTCCAAAACGAAGCTGCTGTCAATTACCCACCACAGACAACCGCACCTCCCTCCCATTAGCATGGAACAGGCTTGCCTCCCAGGGAGTAAATCACTACGCCTGCTTGGCCTGACACTCTCAGCGGACCTCAAGTGGAATGACTACGTCGAATCCATTGCTAAATTCGCAGCTATGAAAGTCGGCTCTCTGTGCAGGGCCCGGAAATTCTTTCCGCCTGAATCTATCCTGCAATTATATAAGTCCACCATCCGCTCGTGTATTGAGTACTGCTGCCACATCTGGTCGGGTGCCCCTTCTATTCTCCTCGGGGTCTTGACAAAATACAGCGAAGAATCTGTAATGTGATTGATACCGATTTGGCTGACCGCCTGCAGTATCTCTCTCACCGGCGTGACGTGGCTTCCCTGTGCCTCTTCTATACATACTTTCATGGCTTCTGCTCTAACGAACTTAAATCAGTGGTGCCCCCTAGATGTTAATTTGCACGAGATACTAGATTGGCAACTAGGTCCCACCCTTTTACAGTGAAACCGATGAAATGTAACAGCAATTTCTACTCCAACAGCTTCTTTCCTCGCACTTCCCACCTGTGAAATTCCCTACCGCATGCTTGCTTTCCCGACGGCTACAACCTCCAGGAGTTTAAATGTAAGGTCAATAGACACCTCCCAATACACTAACTCACACCCACTCTCTCCAACTCTCTCCCTATGTACATCCTAAGTCGTCTATCACCCTCTTTCTGACATTTCCTATACCCAATCACTCTATGTAACACCCTGCGCTATAGTGGCAGTGGAATGCCTTGTTTGGGGTGACAAGATAATGTCATGTTACACAGTCGCAACAAAAACAACATTATTCACAAAAACAAATCAAATAATAACAAATACATTATAGTGCCTACTAACTCCGTAACATCCCCAATCCAGAACAATTTATGCCATATAAACAACATTCAAATTGTAACAACCATCTTGAAAACTGCTAACGACATGATGGGATCTAACAAAAACTTGAAATCCGAATAACTCAGAAGCAGGTACATACAGGTACACTGCCATTCAATGTTATCAAAATCTCAATCGTCGCCTCGGTTTTTTTTCCCGATCTCACCTTTCCTTATAGAAACTTTCTCAGACCAACATACACAACAGAAATATCAAACATCCAAACAAAACGGTTAATTTGACATTGTACTTTGCATGAACTTATAATTTTCACTGAAAATTGTTTTCAAATAGAAAATATTACGGTTTTTAAATGCTTAATAAATTCTGTTAATCTTATGAATAATTTGTGAGCGTTTTCCTAGCTACCAATGTATTTTTTAGATCCCTTATTTAATATAAAATTCATTTCGTCTCTTTGCCTTGATAAAGTTCATCGTAGGCTAAAAGCTTATAGTTACACTCTTGTCTTCTTTATTTAACTATATATATATATATATATATATACAACGTTCTTTATTATATCAGAGATGATTATTATTATTATTATTATTATTATTATTATTATTATTATTATTATACGTCATAGCTATAGCTTTGATTTCAGATGTTAATAACAAATACAAGCTTGAAATGTTGCCAATTCCAAGGCATCGCTTTAAATTGAATTCAGGATGTGCGAAAAAGTGTAACCGTATCTGACTGTACTGCCAACAACTCATTCAAGATTTTCATTGGTGAGGGGACGAGTTAGCCGTTGATTTAGGACCAATAAATGTTTGGTTGACGTTATGCCAAGTATATCTCACGATTTATGGTTTTCTACCCGGATCCAGAAAAAAAAAGATTTTCGAGAAATTGGCAGTTTATGACATATTAAAAAAGGGTTCGAAATATTTGGGATAGCATAGCTCAAATTAAGAATCGGATAAAAGCCTGTTTGAATAATAGTGTTGTTTCCCTTCAGAAGTTTCCCCACTGTTTCTCTCCCTATCATCAGATAACATTTTTGCTTTTGTTCAGATATCTCATAAATATATAACTTTGGCTTACAATGAAAGGAACAGTAAAGGAAAACACGGGCAACCCTCATATCTATATCAATTTCACTCGTTCAATCACTATCAGAAAAGAGCCGTTATAGGGTTAAAGTATTTGACGGGAGCTAATAAGACAAGAGTGGATCACTTTTATTTTAAGTAGATATTTGATCTAAAATATTTGGTGTATAATAAAATTCGACATTCATTCAGCGCAGACATTCAGTTAGAATTTATAAGAAACAAAAACTTTCTCTGAAAAAGTTTTCCAAGTAAGGTTTTTCTCAGGTTCACTACCTGCAATCTCTCTTTCTGATGAAAAGGGGTTCCTTCTTAAACTTTTCTATAAATTAGACTGGAATTTCATTATATTATTTTTTAATTTATTTGTTTAAACATTATTTTTAATGAACATATGTATTTGGGTAGATATTCTGTTATTAATTTTTATAGTTAAACAGTATATTCATATATATCTACCGGCTTAAACAAGTGAGACATTTTGCCAGAAAATATTTAAAAATATGTGGGAATTAATCCATTTCGTAACATTTCCTGAAATATATATATATATATATATATATATATATATATATATATTATCGGTTCACCCCAAGCAAGTCGGTGTGCGCCACTGAGGTGAAAGGAAGTTATATAGGAATAAAAATTTTGTTAGGAGGAGAGTGAAGAGAAAGACGAACCTGCTACAGGGGGTGTCAGAGAAAGGGCAAGAGAAGGATGAAATACAGTTCCGAAAGCAGCTGCGAAGGTAGAGAGAAAGGAAAAGAACAAGAAAGAGGTGATGGAGAAAAAAATGGAGTCAAATGGATAAGAGATGGGAATTGACATTGCATTTAAATTCCTGGGGGTTGTAGCCGTCAGGAAAGCGAGAATATGGAAAGGAGTTCCACAGGCGGGAAGTGCGAGAAAAGAAACTGGTGGAGTAGAATCTTCGGCTGCATTTGATTAATCTAAATGTAAATGGGTGGGATTTTTTGGCCAGTCTGGATGCACAAGTAAATTCTTTTGTTGGGAGCACCAGTGACTTATGTTCATCGGAGAAGAAGCCATGAAAATATTTATTTTCTTTTCATATTCATGTGCTTCCAATTTTGTTTTTTCTGGTTTTTTCATTTTTAGATTTTTTCAAATTCTTACAGATCTTTGTTTGTGATTTTGTATCGCTGATCTGCGCGATCTGACGAATTTCAGGATTTATTTCTGGGAAGCCATTTTAAATCATTAATATGAGAAAACATATGCATACCGCTGTCAGTTTAAATATTTCTAAGCAAGTTAGATGTCATGCATAACATCCATATGAGCGCACAGATTTGACGAGGCCGTTTAATAATAAAACTTAAGTTTATATCTTAATGTTTTTGTATAATCATACTAGCAGTATAGCCCGGCGTTGCTCAGGTGTAATGAGAGCTTTAAATCTAATCCATGTTCCTGGAGCTCAGACTCTTTGGACGTTGGCATGAAAGACTAAAAAGCAATAGTTGTTTCCAGTTAAAGTGAAACCGTAGACTGAAAGAAAAATGAATGGATGTAAGTCAAATATTGAAGTTTGGTGAGAATCGGATAAAGATTGTGGATTTGGATAAAGGACATACAGGCAGATAAACACACACACACACAAACATCGTGACATATATAAAGATATTATCGATTTTCTGCACTATTGTAAGAACTGCAACCTTGAAACTTCTGAATATCGTTTCTTATGTCTTTGTCTATGAGTGTATCAAATTTGATTAAAATCAGACCACTCTTTCTATAGCCCGATTTTTTTGATTATCGATTTTCAATATTTATCGGGGTACCTCGACACAAAACCTAGCTAAGAACACTTGCAGACGCTTATAGCAAATTTTCAAGAAAATCGGTTCAGCCGTTTCGGAGTCTCTAGGTAACGGACACACACACACGCAACACACACATAAACGCACAGACAAAGTTCCATTTATAAAATAAGTTTAGATTTTATCGTGTTGAACTACCCTTCTACAGTTTCCATTCCTTTGTAGCTCGTTGTATTTTTTTTATCTTCTAAGCAACTTTTTATTATCCGTTTACACAGAATCGATACGTAGGATTTGAATTTTTTTCCAACGGTGAATCTTAAATTTTCCAATTTGTTTTTCTCATTATGTGCCATAGAATGTTCTGCTACCTATTTTAATGTTTCATATAAGTGTTCTTTTTCTTTAATTTTTCTATAAAACTTCGTCATTGCGCTCATGTTCAGTTCATGATATTCTCAGCATTCTTCGGTAGAACCATATTTTTCTTGCTTCAAGTTTCTTCTTCATCTGTGATGACATTGCATTATTGAAATACAATTATTACATAATTGTTCAGTACATTTTCTTTGCATGAAATGCTTTGCTTAGGTTATGCAATGCACGATTAGTTATCCTATCGCGTCTTCTGATTTTGATAGCGTAGTGGTGCAGTGGATATCGGCTCGGAACGAGAAATCGGGGAGCCGATTTCGAATTCCAGTTGAATTCATTGCATTTCACTTACGCGCAAATACCCTTGGGAAAGGTATTAATCCGTCTCTTCCTTCCAGTTATGGGTTAAATAACAGGACAGATTGGGTTGTATAGCCTTGGCTGGCAACCAGTCTAGCGCAGAAAGCAATGGCAACCTACTGCAGGATTATTTTCTGCCCAGTCAGTCATGTCTCTTTCGAGACAAGATCGCCCAAGCGTGTTTCACGTATGGCACTTAACTGACTGACTCTCCTGATCTGAGAAATTTCTTTGTAAAATCACTGAATTTAGTAGTGAAAAAATAACAAAAAATAAAGATTGCATTTTTTTACACATCCTGCAAAACAGCAGCTTCCATAATATAGGGAATGGAAACAACAATAACATAAATATGTGTATTACTTAAAAACTAATGCATCATTAGCAATTAAATTTTTAGAGTCCAGTTTAAGATGTTAAAGCTATATTGGACATCTGGGATTGCAAGGCTATCAATGGCCATAATTCTTTTCTGAGAATTCAATTCAGTTTTTAATATCATTTGTAGCCTTCTAGAGTACTCTTTACGCACTATTTCTTTCATTTTTTATGGTGAATATTTTCACTCTCATTTACACCTAGGTATTTATAAGTTTCTTCTGGTTTCAATTCTTTTATTGTTACAGCAGGGTCTAAGCTAATTGAGGATGTTTCTTGTATTGATCCACGTAAAACTGTAGCTTTAGCATATTTATTCAAATTGAATTTTACTCCAATGTCTTCGCTGAAGCATTTTAAAGTTTGCAGAAGACCTTCCAGCTCATTATCATTCTTAGCATATAACTTTAAATCATCCATGTAAAATAGATGGCTTATTTTCTTTTGGCCTATTTTATAACCACATTCTGTCTTATTAAGTTGACTGGTTAGTGCTATTAATGATATGCAGAATAGTAATGGAGACAAAGAATCACCTTGAAATATACCTCTTTTGATGTTTATTTCATCAGACTTATAGGTTCCATTTATATGATTGAGCTAAAGGGTTGTTTTCCATATAGACATGCACTGTTTGATGAAATTGATGATGACGGGTGATATCTTTTATATATTTAAAGTCTTTAAAATCCAGGAATGTGGCACACTATCGAATGCCTTACGATGATCTATTATTATTATTATTATTATTATTATTATTATTATTATTATTATTATTATTCCTTTCATTTGCGTTACATATATTTTTTCATTCGGTGTTCCAACCAAAACCTAAGATCAAAAATGACATTTCGACATTATGCACTGAACATTTTTGTAAAAAATGTAGAAAAAGAAATTAAAAATAAAGACCACACATATTATTACTTCGATAAAGGGCCGCGGAACGTATGAGCTAAACTTGTGAAAAAAATTGTTTTATGTCTTTCAAACATTAATTGTTCAATTCGTCTGTTAGAAACTTTTCCAATCTAACCGATGGTACAACAAATAACAGGAATTATTAATGCATTTGTTTAACACATTTTCTTTTATCTTTCCCATTTCTTTCTACCATTATCTTTGTATTTTATATTTTTTAAAGATCTTTAAAGATACATTAGTCTACAGAAACAGCCATGTCAATGTCTGTCTGTTTCTATTGTAATATCTCATCAAATTCTTACAGGTGCTCTGTCTGTAACAAGTTCTAGAATGTGTCCGTCTCAATTTCTTTCAGGAATCTACCAGAAAAAGTTCCAGATATTCCAATGCAGATATTAGCCAACCATGTTATGCTTATTTTTCTATTTGGGAATAGGTTACTGTTGCCCCCTCCACAAGAATTTACACGGGCAACCAGACTGGCATCAAGATTCCACCATTTTACATTTAGATTAACCAAATACAGCCAACAATTCTACTCCACCAACTTCATTTATAGCGCTTCCCGCCTGTCGAACTCTCTTCCATGTACCTGCTTTCCTGACGGTTATAACCTCTAAGAATTTAAATTCAAAGTCAATTCCCATCTCTTATCCACTTAATTCCAGCCCTTTCCACATCACCCCGTGTATCGTGTTCTTTTCCTTTCTCTCTACCTTCATAACTGTCTTTAATCTTGTGTTAATCTCCTTTTCTTGCCCTTTCTCTTTCTCCCCCTGAAACTAGTTCATCTTTGTCTTCATTATTTTCCTGTCTAAAAATTTAACTCTCTTATGTAGCCCCCTGCACATCAGTAGTGATATCGCATTGCTTGGGGTGAAATGATTAAAAAAATGCTAACCCCGTGGAATATAATACAAAATAGTCAATTGTTTCCGATTATTATTATTATTATTATTATTATTATTATTATTATTATTATGTCATTTTACATCATATTTTGATTTCTGCTATGGTCGCACTACCAATCAAATCTGCGGAAAGACCTAAGGTATGTCATGGCGTGTTTTTATGGCTCCATTTCATGTTTTTTTTCTATCTCCCCTATCATCCCTAACGCTACATAGACAAAGTTTTCCTTAGTGTGTGGGCTGTACTTAATAAGACATTTTTTGTATATCTCTTAAGCTGGGGTTTCCAGAAATTCTTTCAATGCGTTGTTTTGTTCCATTTTTTTATCATTCCAAATACACCTGTTATCACTGGCAGAACTCTTGTTTTCAATTTCCACATTTTTTCTATTTCAATTTCCAGGTCTTTATATTTTGACAGTTTTTCGAATTCCTTGTTGCTATATCAATTAATGGGCAAGTTTTTCCTTTCTGGTTTTTAACAATAATGTCCGGTCTATTATTATTATTATTATTATTATTATTATTAAATGTCCATTTCTGATGTGGTCATACTATCTATCAAGCCTGCGGGAAAATTTAAGGCAGGTAGTGGTGTGTTGGTATGAATACATTTCAGCATTTGTTTTTTTTTTTACTCTATTTCTCATCATTACTGTTACATGGAGAAAACCTCTATCTTGTTGAGGTGAAAATCCTTAATCATCTCTCAGTATCTTTCCTCGAAGACAGAGTGCGGTTCAGTTGTAGCTCCGTCCGCGAGGACAGAGGTGCATCTGAGAAAAATTACACTGAATAGACGTCCGGTCCCTGGGAAGAGTGTCCCGCAGGCGCGCCACCCCATTGCAGCAGAGGGATGGACCAGGGTCAGGTCAACCAGCGGTTGAGGATACTGGGGAATTTTTGTTCCTTCGCCCGTCTGTACGCGGTCGGGCTCCACACGTTAAAAAAGACCTTGTGTCACTTCTCGCTCCAGTGTGGAAGTAAGGTAAATATTCATGGAAAATCTTCTTCTTAGTGTGAGGGCTGTAATTATCATTGTTTATTTTTCTTTTAAGCTTGGATTCCCAGGGATCTTTTCAATGTGTTAATGTGTTCATTTTTATCATCGAAACGCATCTATCATGAATGACACTATTTTTGTTATCAATTTTTACATCTGTTTCTTCTTCTTCTTCTTCTTCTTCTTCTTCTTCTTCGTCTTATTATTATTATTATTAATTTCAGCGTTTTATCATATCAGTATTTTCTTAGACATACCATTAAAATATAGCAGTTAAAGGATAGAACTGCAGAAAAAAATCTGGAAGACGCAAAAATGTATTTGATGTGATTCAAACGACTGGCCATTAAAGACGACTTACATGGACCAGAGAGGAAAGATTTTCAAGTAAGAAAATATCTTCCTGTGAATTTGTTATTCAACTCTGATGATTCTGTTTAGAAACTCTATACTATATATTTTGTCAAAGATTTCTGTGATATCTAAAGCAATAGATTTCATGAGATGTTCTATTACTAAGCGTTGCTAATCCCCAATGTCATTAATTATCCCAATGGCAAAAGGCCTTGGGGAGGTCAGATATAAGTGTTACAGCAACTCCTTATTATGACAATCACTCGTCACTTAATGATTGGCTTTCGTTCAAACAATGTGATCTCTAAAGTAAAATGGCGCAAAACAAGATCTTGTAGATTATAGTAATTTTTCCTCTACTTCACAACTCCTATGAATGGTAGTGAAGGGCAGCGAGAAGAAAGGATAAATCATCAATTTCAAGTAGACAGAATGCATTTCTTTGTAACGGACGCACAGAAATCGTTGACAATCTCGTTGGCAAATTAGAAATTCTCACTTTCAGTTCTCGTTCTGATAAAAAAAAAAAAACTCATCCAAATACGCTTACGCAAAGCGATCAATTGAAGAACCCCTGGACATTCAGACTCGGCTCAAACAAGTTCAGTCATTGTATCGATTGTATTTTAATAAAATATCTCGGAAAATATATCGCTGCTAAATAATTCTGAATATTTATTCTTTAAGTTTGTACTGAATTAATCGAATGGTTCACATCAATTTGCTTAATATTGTGAGTAGACGAGATGACATCATCTCTGTGTGATTTATGATTTTTTTTTTACAGTTACTTTCACTCTGTACAATGCCCGGTGGCCACTCGATCTAAAATGTTACGGTAATGCGTAGTTTATATGGATAGAAGGGGAAGATAACGGTCAAACCCAGACTTGAACTGATTACGATTGTAGTGATCAGAGAAACATCTTGGAGTCTTTCTCTAAATTTTGAGATGAGGTAATATTTACAGTTTTTACATTATTCGGACTATTATCCACGTCTTTGATGCCATTTGTATGACGTTTCGGCTGTTGTACGTTCCGCCCTTCATCAGGTGTTAGGAAGTTCGAACCTAACTCTTTATTACAATCACTGGGGTAAAGCCTCGATTAGAAGTCATGAGTTATCTCACACTAACCCTGTAAAGTACTTGTTCACCATTGTTGTAGCCTGGTATTGAATTACTCAAGTCAGGAGCAAACCAACTATATCCACTGGGCCATGTTTTCTTAAGGTTTGGCAATAAAGAAGAGGACAATATTCCGAATAATGTAAATCACGGAGTCTGTTTTTTACGGGGCAGAGTTGTTAGCCTTGCGCCCAGCCCCCAAACCTGCAGAACCGGTGGACCATTTTTGGTCTTACGTTTAGAGCACCTGGTATTCCCAAACGGTCACCCATCGAAGTAGTAACCAAGCTCGATGTTGCTTAACTTCGTTGATCGGACATATATATCTATATATCTGCTTAGAAATGTATCGTAATTTCAACAAATGTAAACATATAATGTTACGAAAAATCCCGAAGATTAACGAAATGGCAACTGACATCTTGAAAATTTTTGTTTGAACATTATTTTTAGTCGATACTCATATTTGAGTAGATATTCTGTTTTTAATCAAACAGTATATTTGCATATTTATTTTTTATCGGTCTGATTATTTTTATTGTAATTTTGTAAGAACATGTGCGTCACTCGACAAGATTCGAAATGCGACCCCCATCAACATAAGGGAAGCCGCCAATTAATCTGGCGCGTCTTAGACCACTCGACCACGAATGAACACATATATATGTTCATGTCAAACAAAATATCAATATGCCTACAACTACATAAACCTACACCCACACCTACAGACATGCATTTATGCGTAGAAGAACGCATGCATCTAAATATATATGTTCTAATATAAACGCAGGTAGAAACCAACAGAAAAAAACATATATAAAAATTGTTAAACGCAGGTATTAATAAAAAAAATCAGAAAGCATGCGAAAATAATTCTTAAAGAATCATAATCTTTAAATATTAATATGACAATCTGTGCGAAAATAAAATCTTACTAAATATTAACTGGAAGGTACATGCTAGATTAAAAACTATCAAATATTTACAGGAAAATTTATGTTAGATCAAATACCTCATAACTATGCAACTTGACAGTCTATGTTATATTAAATATTTTAAATTATAAATTGAACTATGTTTGCAGTTAACAATAGGTTCCTTGCTCTTGTTTACCAGGCCAGTGTTGTCCTTAAATCTGTTGATTTCTAACTTCTTATTTAAATAAAGATAACAGAGTGCACGGAGGGAATTACAAATTCGAGCCCTTGTAAGTACATTTCGTTTAACAGTAGAAGTTTTTCTCATAAACAGCAAAATAACTTGGAAAATGAAATACTGCATTCATAGAAATAATTATTGAAGATTGAACATCCTAATACTATAGTGTTTTGAACGGGTTTTTAGTAGACACGATATGAAACTTTTTAATATCATGATTTTAAATTTTGATATTGAAATTTTAAAAGTGGGTTTATGTACTAGTAGGCATATTAATATATTGTTTACATGTATATTGTTGTACATATATATATATATATATATATATATATATGTGTGTGTGTGTTTGGGTATATATGTATGTCTGTGTATGCATTTGTGTTTATATTTTTTTTTCTAAATATATACTGTTAAATTTTGGCATTAATTTCAGGCAAAAATAAAAATAAAAAATCTCTAACATTTGGATAATCCTTTAATAAGTTGGTTCTAAACTTTAGTCTCACATAAGCCATCTTCAGAGAGGTTTAATGGACGTTAACATAAAAACATCCAACATCAGCGACGATTATATATTGTGTTGACATAAAACTTTGCAACGATAACAGTTACCGAAAATAGCAAACGCAGTTCGTAAGTTTGTAATAGGTTCTATGACGTCACACCGCGTGAGAGCTCGAAATGATAGCAGAACCATATATTTCAATGCAATGTCATGTGCTATGACCAAATCTAAACATGATTTTAATAAGTGTGGGTTGTTTGGATATAATGTAGATGGCTTCCAATATCTGAAGGTTCTTTTCACTGTGTGTATGAGTGAGGATTATTGTATTATTGACTAAAATCTGTCTGATATTACCTACATTGCTATGTTTTTCTAAGAAATGTTGGTTAATTGTACTCTGATTATAGTCAGCAACACAATAATCCTTCATTGTCTCTTATATTTAACAGTATATGTTTAGCAAACTGTCTGCTGCCTCGATACACTATATATATATATATATATATATATATATATATATATATATATATATAATCGGTTAGACTCCGATTGCTTTTAACCCAGGATTGAAACCCGAGGTATTTATGTCTATAGTTGTCTATAAAAAAATTGATGTGTGTGGTTTAATTCTGTATATGATGATTTGGATTTTTTGAATCGCGTATGTATTCAGTTATTTTTTTTCGTCGTAAACTGAATTTTGAAGGCTAAATAAGTCCTCTGAGTAAATGGTACCATGACTGAGACTAAGAACTACAATTATACATACTTAGGGTAAAACCCGAAGCAAAAACTAAAATAAAAGGGCTGAAAAAATACAGACATACAGATAGATAAACAGACACACACACAGACATCTTGCCTTTTATATTTTTCGTTTTTTTTTTATCACTTTTTGGCGTTCATGCTTCATTTGAAAAAAAAATTGGGATTTTTATTTATTTATTCTGTTATGCGAAGCTATCCTGGCCAAGGTATCAGCAGCCACTTGTTATCCCTCCCCGCTATGGTCTGTTCTTTGAATTCAAATTTACCAAGCAGCTTAACTCGATGCTGATTTTTGGGAAAAGCAAGAGTTGAAGAATGAAAGTTTTTAATTCAAATTTCCTGTGTTAAACTGTGAGGTATGTTACGAATTGTTTCTTAAATCTGTAAATATCCGTGGCATTCGTACTAACTTTCCTAGTGTAGAAGCGTTCCTGCATGAAAAGTCCCCTGACATCCTCGCGCTCTGCGAAACTAACCTCAACTCAACTATTCCCTCCTCTGACCTCTCCATCCCTGGTTATCTTCCCCTTTTAAGGAAGGATTCCACTGTCCACATGCATGGGATGTGTGTCTACGTCAGCGAACACCTCCCCATAACTAGGGTGACTTCATTCGAATCCACTGACCACCAATACATATGTCTCCGCCTGTCTCTTCTCAGTTCGGTTAGTTACCTATTCTTTCTTTACCGTTCTCCCTCCTCTCCTGACTTCTCCCTACTAGATAGCATTGCTGACGACATAGATAAGGCTATTTCCTATCACCCATACGCCCATATATTTGTATTTGGAGACCTCAATGCCCATCACTCTGAGTGGCTTGAAAACGCGTTACTGATCCAGCGGGCATTCACGCCATGAACTTCGATATTTCCCAATCCCTGACGCAAGTGGTGAACTTCCCCACTCGCTTCCCAAGCACTCCTTCGGGGCATTCCTCACTACTAGATATATGTTTCACCTCTGCGCCTGTCGCCTGTAAAGTCTCGCAGCTTTCCTCTCTCGGCAACTCCGACCACGCTGTAGTCTCTCTCAGTATTTCTTTCCAATCTCACTCACCCCAGGAGCCCCCTACCTATAGGACCTCCTACCTCTACCAAAAAGCTGACTGGGACGCCTTTCGCGATTTCCTCTGCGACGTCTCTTGGGGAAAAGTGTTCGACATATCAGTTGATGACTCTGAGGTCTCGTCATGGGTGAAAGCTGGCATCGATGCCTTCATACTCACCAGGAAGTATTGCTTAAAACCTCATTTCTCTCCGTGGTTCTCTCCGGCCTGCTCAGCCGCCATTGCCCACAGGAACCATTACTTCCGTCTATTCCGGAGACAGTCAATTGATCATAATAGGCGCCTGTTCATATCTGCTCGCAAGGAGTGCAAGAGAACCCTAAATGACGCCAAACGGTTGTTTGCTGAGAGAATGCGACAGCGCATAGCTGACCGCAAGTTCGGCTCCAAGGACTATTGGAGGATTTGCAAACGAGTGCTCAACAATAGGAAATCCTCAATACCTCCTTTAATCCATGAATTTGAGGTTCTCACGTCATCTGCGGACAAAGCTGGGTGCTTTGCCCACAGATTCTCATCCACCCGACTTCCCTATTAGAACTGAGGCCAAACTGCACGGCGTATATATTACCCCGACAGTAGTATCCCGAGTAATTTCAAAACTCGACCCCCATAAGGCGTGTGGAGACGATGGAATCCCAGTGATAGTCCTTAAGAGGTGTGCTCCTGAACTTTCCCATGTCCGCTCTAAACTATTTAACTACTGCCTTTCTGCTTCCTGCTTTCCTGCATACTGGAAGTTCTCTTCAGTCGTTCCCGTATTTAAGAATTGTGGTGAACACTCGGACTCATCCAACTATCGCCCTATCAGTCTTCTAGCGATATTCGGGAAAGTATGCGAGGCTATAATCAATGCTGAAATAGTTAATCTCACCGCGCACAAACTCTTCTCTGACAGGCAATATGGATTCCGCTTTGGCAGGTCAACGGCCGACCTGCTAACAACCGTAAAGGAGTACATGCTACAGGCCCTTGATGATTCTGACGAGGCTTGCGCGGTTGCTCTGGACATCTCCAAGGCTTTTGACAGGGTTTGGCACTCTGGCCTCCTATGCAAACTACGCGGTTATGGTATTACCGGTCGTCTGCTTGACCATAATCCAAATAACCGCCAAATGAAATTCGTTCTGAATGAGGGTGCCTCTTCGTCTTACAGGGCTTTATCCTGGGTCCGACGCTCTTCCTTATTTTCATCAACGACCTCCCAGATGAGATCAAGTCCCAAGTAGGCATCTACGTAGATGACACTACAATATACTCCCGCACCAGTAAGAAACCTGTCGTGGCGGACAGACACAATCTCGCTGCTGACCTTGAACGGGATCTACACTCTGTGGTGAAATGGGGCAAGAAGTGGCTTGTCAACTTCAATTCATCTAAGACCAAGCTGTTGTCTGTCAACCATTACAAGCAACCTCTCTTGCCTCCCATAACCATGGACCAAGCAATACACTACGCCTCCTCGGACTTACCCTGTCCTCAGACCTCAAATGGAACCACTATATTGAATCCATAGCAAAATCTACTGCTAAGAAGGTTGGGTTACTATGTCGATCCAGGATGTTTTTTCCACCTGAATCCATCCTGCATATATACAAGTCAACCATCCGTCCGTGCATGGAGTACTGCTGCCATTTATGGCCAGGTGCCCCTGCCGTTCTCGTCAGTGTTCTTGACAGGCTCCAAATGAGAGTCTGTAATGTGATAGGTACTGATCTGACGGCTCGACTGCAGCCACTTCCCCATCGTCGAAATGTGGCCTCTCTTTGTCTGTTCTATAAATAATTTCATGGCTTCTGCTCGGACGAACTTAAGTCACTGGTGCCTCCTCAACAGGTGTTTACTCGTGCAACCAGACTGGCAACTGGGTCCCACCCATTCACAGTCAGGTTAGCCAAATGCAGACGACAATTCTACTCCTGCAGTTTCTTCTCTCGCATTTCTCGCCTGTGGAACTCGCTCCCGTATTCTTGCTTTCCTGACGGCTACAACCTCCAGAAATTTAAATGCAAAATCAATACTCATCTACTAACCACTGGATTCTAGCCCTCTCCCCACCCCCATATAACCTTCCCTTTCTCTCCACCTATGTATCTGTCATCGCACCTGCTTTCTCAGCTTTCTATTGTTCCTTTCTTACTAGTTTGTAGTACTCTTTTCTAATTAATCTTTTTACATTTATGTTGCCCCCTGTACATCAGTGGCATTTCCGCCTTGCTCGGGGTGAAATGATTAAATATATATATATAT
Source organism: Ascarosepion bandense (assembly GCA_037127315.1). Lineage (NCBI taxonomy): Eukaryota > Metazoa > Mollusca > Cephalopoda > Sepiida > Sepiidae > Ascarosepion > Ascarosepion bandense. Next base: position 333,488 of record JBBBDQ010000430.1, read on the forward strand.
ATATATATACATATATATATATATATATATATATATATATATATATATATATATATATATATATATTATCGATTTTCTCCACGATTGTATGAACTGCAACCTTGAAACTTCTGAATATCTTTTCTCATGTTTTGTCTACGACTGTATCAAATTTGATTAAAATCGGGCCACTCCTTCTATAACCCAGTTTTTTCGATTATCGATTTTTGATATTTATCGGAGGTACCTCGACACAGAAACGAGCGAAGAACACTCGCAGATGCTTATAGTACAACTGTGTAAATTTTCAAGAACATCGGTCCAGCCGTTTCGGAGTCTATAGGTAACGGATACACACACACACACACACACACACACACACACACACACACACACACACACACACACGCACGCACGCACGCACGCACACACGCACGCACACACACACACACACACGCACACGCACACGCACACACGCACACACACACGCGCACGCACACACACACACACGCACACACACACAGACGCACACACACACACAAAGATCCATTTATAAATAAGTTTAGATATGAGTTAACATCATATATGGATCGGAATCAGAAGAACATCAGACAAAAACAAATAAGGAATTTTTATCCGCTTCACATTTACGAAAGCGTCCATAGACAAAGCTTTAATAAATGTGAAATATGTTAGATTGATAAACATTTCCTATTTGTTCTTTTCCTATCAGATAAATATGGTATTTTATCTCATTCATATATATATATAGTCATCCGCAGACAGATCTGGTTCGCTGTATCACAGCTCATCAGTTCGGTTAGACTCTGATTGCTTTTAACCCAGGAAACCCGACCGTATTGGCGTCAGTCGGCGATTCTACCTTTGAGCTATGGGCGCTGGGTAGAAGCAGGCAGACTTTTTAACATGTATATTATCATCATACACGCCCAATAACTGAGAACGTTCTAATTCATTGATGAATGAATGATGCGTAAATGCCAGAGTAGATGCTGTTTTTCAAAGTCTACCATTCATCCAGAGTGCTCAATCAGGTTGTGCGAACGTAAATCTATATATATATATATATATATATATATATATATATATATATATATATATATAACCGTACTGATGAGCTGTCATACAGCGAAACAAAACTGTGTGCGGATAAATATTTACGCTCTCGCCCATCGATTGATCACTCTGAGGAAATGGTTGACTTTAAAAACAGTAGGTGTCCGCCACAATTTATGCATCGTGCTCCAGCAATGGACTGAATACTCTTGGCTACTAGTACTTGCATACAGCGAGTATATAACACGCGAAAATTAACTTTCCACCCCCGTGCACCGTAAGCTTAGAAGTAGAATCTCCGACTGATGTCAGATCGCTCAGGTATAAATCCAAGCTGAGAGCAATCGGATGTCTAAGCGTGCTTCTCAGCTCTGATACAACAAAACAGGACTGTTTGCGAATGACTACATATATATATATATATATATATAAATTTATATATATATATACACATATATATACATATATATATATATACATACATACATACATACATATATATATAGATAGCTAAATAGTTGAATTTTATAACTATAATTAACTTTTAGAAGGAAACGCTAATCAATAATTCAAATACAAAATAAGCCAGTATAATATGATAAGCACCCTAAGATTGGTGTATTTTATGAACCTCAGAACCGTGCCTAAAACGTAGGATAATATGTATATTTATTAACAATATATGGATCTTGAAAAGTTTTCGCTGATTTTTTCATAAAAATTAATATGTTATTTACAAAAATTTGTAAGAAACATGAAATACATATATATATATATGTGTGTGTGGTGGGGTGACAGTGGATACTGAATCATATATCGTCAAGTCTGTGTCTGAAGCCAAAAGCTACCTTTAGGCTGTGTGCTTGTGTTTTATCGCGACTATTAATATAATGTGCTGCCGACTAGTTTCTTTAGAAAGGGAATTGATGAAATATCTTAATGAAATCTTTACGGTGTTCTCAGTAGTTAACGACATTTTATTCACATTACAATTCTGTATTTCATGTTTCTTAAAACAGTATTCTTAATCGAACCCCTTAACAAGAGGTACAACGTGTATCATGGTATATTGAAGTAAAATATGATACGAAGACGAAGCGAAACTACAGCAAAACTTATGAAAGAGATCCAACGTTATACCCGTCAATTCATCCAACATACAAGAAATTTATGCAGACAGGGATATTATTGTATAATGAGAGAATAGGTCGACTGAGGTCGTCCAATTCTCACTCGAATATTGCTTTCCAGTGATCCGTGCAACTAATTCCAACCATATAGTGGTAGATTAAATTGGTTACAAAATAGAGTTCAGTATCTACTACTCATTTTGTAACAATTTACATATACATGTCTGTTCTTTTGTTTTTATCCAGGTGCCGATTGTAGAAGCGACTACGTGTCAGTCATCTGAAAACTACGGTTGAAACTTCAGAGAACGAAAAACCTAGTACAGCACCACGACTAAAATACAACTCGCTCGTGAATGACCTCAACCTGCAGTAGTAATACACTAACGAGATGAAAAACAAATACGAAGAACAAATTGGAAAAGGACACTCGAAATGGGACTCACTAAAGGAAGCGATAGTGACATCAGCAAACAACATTGCCCCAAATAAATCAGACGCAGAAGAAAAAAACGAGTGGATGACTGAAAAGATTCTTAACATGATGCAAAGGAGACAAAAAATGATGCCAAGACATGGAATTGAATAAAGGAAGCGACACAAAAAATAAGAAACAAATGCAAACAAACTAAAGAGGAACGGCTCAACGACAAATGTGCAGAGATAGCGAGATTGAGCAAGAATAATAAAGCAAAACATGCAAAATAAAATAAGAGAACTGGCAGGACAATAAACCGGCTCTTCAACAGGATGTATAAAATTCAAGGGCGGAACGATAATATTGAAAAAAAGAGCAAATATTCCAGCAAATATATAAAAATCTTTTCAAAAACCAGAGAGTGCAACCGATAATAAACAAAGATGAGGGCGAACGAGAAATATTAAAGTTCGAATTGGAAGCTGCAATGGCCAAACTGAATAGAAACAAAGCTGCTGGTCCAGACAGAATTGTAATAGAGCTACTGACAGCCCTGGAAAGATTCGGCATAGAGAAAATTACAGAAATAATAAATTTATAATAGTAGTGATAATACCAGACGATCTAAGCAAGTTCATTTTTGTAGCACTAAGAAGCCAGGTGCAAAAGAGTGCAAACTCCATCGTCCGAATCTTGATGAATAGAGCGAGAAGCAGAATCAGGTCAAAGATAGAACAAGAACAGTGCGGGTTCGTCAAAAACACTAGAACAAGGAACGCAATATTTATGATTAGAATGCTTTCCGAAGGGGCAATACAAACGAAGAATGAGTTGTGCCTATGTTTTATCGACAAAATTCGCCACATAGAATTAATGGAAATGTTCAGGAACCTCGACATATTTGGGAAAGACATAAGAGTAATCAAGAATCTCTACTGGCAGCAAACTGCTTGCATACGGACAGGTAACGAATTCAGCAGATATACAAAGTTAGAAAGGCGCGTAAGACAATGATGTGTCTTTCACTGGATCTATTCAACTTGTACGGACGGAAAGTGCAACACAGAGATGCGAAGACGAACTGGCATGGTGAACGACGCGTTCCAGTAGCTGAGTAAAATATGAAAAGACAGGAAACCTTCACTCAAAACAGAGACGAGAGTATTGTATTGTTATGTGATGTTAGTTCTTTAATATGGTAGTAAATGCTGGACAATATCATCAAAGTTGAAGGAAAAACTTGAAGCAACTGAAATGTGGTTCTACAAAAGGATACTGATATCATGGACCGAGCTTGTGAGCAATGAAGGGGTTTTGGAAAAGAAGGAAACGAAAAGGAAATTAATATTGAGCATCAGGAAGAGACAATTAAAGTTCCTGGGACATGCAATAAGGAATGAGGGCTTGGAGAACCTGATACTAACAGGCCAGTTAGAGGGAAAAGGAGACAGAGAAATGCAGCGGATAACATATTTGAAGGGCCTGATCAGGTGGATGAGGGAACGGGGGTTGCGTGATGTAACAGGGGAAAGCGTGCTAAGCGCCACCAGGGATAGGGAGACGTGCAGAACCATGATCATCTACGTCCTATAAGGCACATAGAAAAAGAATATTCTTAAACTGTAAAGAAAGATCTTATAGATACTTTGTTTATGCATATATATATATATATATATATATATATATATATATATATATATATATATGTTCAGTTAGGTGCGAGTTTGTGACCTTGGTTTTCAAGCTTGTAACCCAGATTCACAAACCCACACCTATCTAACTAAATATGTTAGCTCTATCACTGGTATTGAGCGCTTTCAAATAAGTACCGCGCATATATAATATATAAATATAATATATAATACAAAGTGCATATATATATATATATATATATATATATACTTTTTTTTTATCATTTCACCCCGAGCAAGGCGGAAACGCCACTGATGTTCAGGGGGTTACATAAATGTAAAAAGATTAATTAGAAAAGAGTGAGGAGTAAAAACTAGTTAGAAAGGAACAATAGAAAGCTGAAATAGCAGGTGCGATGACAGATACATAGGTGGAGAGAAAGAGAAGGTTATACGGGGGTGGGGAGAGAGCTAGAGTCCAGTGGTTAGTAGATGAGTATTGACTTTGCATTTAAATTTCTGGAGGTTGTAGCCGTCAGGAAGGCAAGAAGATGGGAGCGAGTTCCACAGGCGGGAAATGGGAGAGAAGAAGCTGCAGGAGTAGAATTATCGTCTGCATTTGGCTAACCTGACTGTGAATGGGTGGGACCCAGTTGCCAGTCTGGTTGCACGAGGAGGCATCAGTGACTTAAGTTCGTGTGAGCAGAAGCCATGAAATTATTTACAGAACAGACAAAGGGAGGCCACATTTCGACGATGGGAAAGTGGCTGCAGTCGAGTCGCCAGATCAGTACCTATCACATTACAAACTCTCCTTTAGAGCCTGTCAAGAACACTGAGGAGAACGGCAGGCGCGCCTGACCATAAATGGCAGCAGTACTCCATGCACGGACGGATGGTTGACTTGTATATATGCAGGATGGATCCAGGTGGAAAAAAACATCCTGGATCGACATAGTAACCCAACCTTCTTAGCAGTAGATTTTGCTATGGATTCAATATAGTGGTTCCATTTGAGGTCTGAGGACAGGGTAAGTCCGAGGAGGCGTAGTGTATTACTATCCGGGAGTGTCGCTTGGTCCATGGTTATGGGAGGCAAGATAGGTTTCCTGTAATGGTTAACAGACAACAGCTTGGTCTTAGATGAATTGAAGTTGACAAGCCACTTCTTGCCCCATTTCACCACAGAGTGTAGATCCCGTTCAAGGTCAGCAGCGAGATTATGTCTGTCCGCCACGACAAGTTTCCTACTGGTGCGGGAGTATATTGTAGTGTCATCTGCGTAGATGCCTACTTGGGACTTGATCTCATCTGGGAGGTCGTTGATGAAAATTAGGAAGAGCGTCGGGCCCAGGATATAGCCCTGTGGGACACAGCATTCGTGCTGTAGGACGAAGAGGCACGCCCATTCTGAACGACCTTCATTTTGCGGTTATTTAAGAAAGATTGGATTAGGTCAAGCAGCCGACCGGTAATATCATAACCGAGTAGTTTGCATAGGAGGCCAGAGTGCCAAATCCTGTCGAAAGCCTTGGAGATGTACATACACATTTTAAACATATATATATATATATATATATATATATATATATATATATATATATATATATATAGTTATCTGCAGACACATCTGTTTCGCTATATCACAGCTCATCATTACAGTTAGACTTCCGATTGCGTCTAGCAAGGATTGAAACCCCACTGAATTGTCATCAGTAGGCTATTCTACCTATGAGATATGGGCTCTCGGTTGAGGAAGGCGGACTTTAACGTGTTATGTACAATGTAAACATACGCCAGTATACTTGCGTCTGTACATATATGTATGTATATATACACTCAAGTTGACAATGTTAACCCTCTAGGGCCATTCGTATCATATTTGATACAGTATTTTCCTATAAGGAAACATTTGGTATTTCCCTATAAGGAAACATTTGGTATTCATTGACTGAGCAGTCAGTACTGCTTTCATTTGAAATTTATAAAATATTTCTCTTAAAAAAATTCTCAGGAAAATATTTCTTTCAAGACTTGTTTTCATACTGTATCAAATATGATACGAATGGCCCTAGAGTGTTAATAAAACAGTAGTCGATTCAATATAATAGAGCTATGAAGTATATATTCATGTATATATATATTATTCTAACTTCTATAGGACGACTCGAAGTTTCATGCCTTATGCAATCATCAGATGTATATTATAAACTGTAAACTGTGTCAAGTGATTATATGCAAGTAATGAATTGATATAAAGAGTTGTGTCTTTAATTTTAAATGTCCTATTATAATGATGTTTAGATTCTACTCAATATTATTAACTTATATATATTGTTTATAGAAAAAAACTATTTTTTTTAAAAAAAACATTTTACTAAGTTAACAAAACAGACTAATTTACTGTCAGTAGTTTATTTCGTAACCATTTATTTTGATACTTTTACATTTTTATGCCTCGTAAAACTAATTTAAATCAATAATATGAAAAATCATTAAAACAAATTCGTCCATTTTTTTAAAGGAAAGACATAAAAAAAACATAAAATTTTCTATATTAACAAAAATAATAAGAACCTCCTAAACTTTATTGCACAAATGCTCCTTTCTTTTCAATAACTCTTATCAGCCTATTATCAACATCTGATGTTAGATTTGCAATTTTAGCGGCTGGTAAGTTGTTTACAGCAACATTAACTGTTTCCCAGAGGTCTCACTTGCTGTTGAATTGCCTTCTATTAGAATAAATATATCTCTTGAGGATGCTTCACAGGTTCTCAATGGGATTCAAGTCACAGCTATTTGAAGGCCAGTCCATGAGAGAATATTCAACAAATACCTTTTCTTCCAAAAAGTATTTAGTAAACTTTGATGCATGACTTGGTGCGTTGTCTTGCATAAAGATCATAGATCTATGCTTGGCTAAAGACTGGTTATCAAGCCATTCAAAGAAATATTGCTCTAGAACATCTCAGTAACTTTTGGAATTAATTTTAACACCGTCTTTCACTTTAAATAGACGCACGAGCTCAGTACCAATAATAATAGCCCATATCATGATCCCACCGCCAACTTGTTGGCGTTTAAAAATATTTCTTGGGACATGTTGCTTGCATACCCATTCTTGAGCTCATCTATCGGGCCTATCGAGGACGATCCTTGATTCGTCTGTAAAAAGCACTTTACTGATATTAGTTTTTATGTATTTTTTACCCATCTCAATCTCCTTTCCTTATTTTTTGTTAAAATGTGCTTCTTTATTTGATTTTTTACATCAGCTTTATACCTCGTTTCCCCTCGACACCATAGAATCTCCAGCGGCCTCAAATATGAACGCCCTTGACGCATTTCGGTTTCTTATTAATTCTCTTCGGATATGTGATAGATCTCGCTTTGTTAAATTCCTGAATTCAGACTGAAACTTTTTTTCCTTGGTTGAATTCCTATTTGACATATTTTCTTGATTGTTCGATGATCCCTTTTCAAATCCTTAGAAATCTGAAGCGAAGCCTTATCTTTGCTAATTTCTTTGATTATATAGTTATTTTCATTCATTGTTAGTTCTCATTTACGAGTAATATTACTAAATTCTAGTTCTTGCAAATAATCTCTTGACACTGAAAGTTGCTACAATTACTGAAAAAATCCTAAATATCAATCTGAAATTGAAAATTGGGACTTAATTGCTTTCATACTTACACGTTATACATAATAGTATAAATTATTTCATTGAATAACACATATCTATGAATTTTACTTAAAATATTTGACAATACTTCATTTGCATATAATCTCTAGACACAATTTATGTATATTTTTTTATCTCAGTAAATGTTTTTTTATATGTATTTTTCCATAGGTGTGTTTACACGTTGATGTTGTTAATATATATATATATATATATATATATATATATATATATATATATATATTGTAAGAAAGTTATGGAACACGGAGGTTTTATACCTACTGTTCATGCATTTATTTTTACAAAGAGTACTCAATACAACGTAGAGCTTTATATTGTAATGGTTGTTATAATGGTTTATAAAGTACCCCAACAATGCCGAACTATTGAACCGTATAGACGAATTAGCGGTTTTATGTAAGCATTGAAAATATTTTTCGTTAAAATTTAATTAACCAAAAAATACTTCATTCACATGAAATAATCCCCTCTAAAAAGGTAATTAATACCCATGGTTAATCCTCAAAATAAAGAAAACGATCATCATATAAATAAAAGAAAATAAACTCACACAACATTAATATCAACTTTATTCCATCCACTCATAGATAGTAGTAAAATAAAAAGTATCTACCCTTTCTTAAAAAAACCTTACATCCCAATATAAGAATTACCCAGACAAAACTAAAAAGTGACCTGTCTAAAACTAAGCTACTCCGCAACCCTCTCCGAACCCAAGGCTCTATCATTATTGTGACAAACTGCTGGCTAAATCGTATTAAACTCCCACCACATTCACTTACATATCATATTACCAAATATAAATTGTTTTCACCATTTATTTTTCATTCCAACTTATCACCAGATGAGGAGCAAACGTAGCTCCGAACCGGAAAGATTTTCGTGTAGTGATAGAGATACTATGATTTTATAAACCATTGTAACAACCATTATCATATATATATATATATATATATATATATATATATATATATATATATATATATACATGTGTGTGTGTCATATGTATACATACCTGTATATGTTCATACATGGATTATTTATTTATGTATTATTTATTTGTGTATATATTTATATTTTTATGTATGTACGTTACATTTGTTTTATTATGTGTTTGTGTATGTATATATTTATATGTATTTAATATGTTTTATATATATATATGTATGTGTATTATATATGTTCTGTTTATATAAAGAAATAAACACACATTATGTCGGTGATAAAGTGACTAGAGCTGAGCTACTAGATTGGGATCGATCACCTTGCAGATTTTTCGTTGGATTTTGTCAAGAAACCCGAGATGAATAGCCGGGGCAGCCGCCCAGATGTGACAGCTGTATTCAATGCACGGGCGGATGGTAGATTTATATATGTGTAAGATTTGCAAAGGAAGCCAACCTTTCGAACAGCCGATTTTGCTATGGATTCAGTGTCGTCATTCCACTTGAGCTCGACTGATAGATTAAGCCACTAGATAAATTGTCATCAAATTAAATGAAAATCACACTGACATCTCATTTTAAGTTATATTTACTAAAATTACAAATGTGACAGCAGTATTCAATGCACGGGCGGATAGGTGATTTATATATGTGCAGGATGGATTCAGACAGGAAAAAATTCCTCGCAGCAGATTTATCTATGGATTTAATGTAGTCATTCTACTTCAGGTCGGCAGAGAGAGTTAGGCCGAGAAAGCATAGTGTTTTTTATCAGGGAGACTAGCCTCATCCACCCTAATGGGGGTAGGAGTGATTGTTTATGGTAGTTAACAGGCAGCAGCTTCGTTTTGGAAGCATTAAAATTCAGAAGACATTTCTTACCACAGTTCACCACAGATTAGAGATATTTTTCAAGCTCAGAATCGAGATTTCATTTGTCCGCCTCTGCAGAATTTTTATCAAGGCGGGAGTAAATGGGGGTGTAGTCAGCGTAGCTGCCTACTTGAGATCTGATTACATCAGGGAGATCGTTGATAAAGTTCAGAAAAGGCGTAGGACATAGAATAGAGCCTTGAGGGACACCCACGTTCATATCATAGCATCTTGGAGCATGTCCGTTCCATTCTACCTTAATTACGCGATTTGAAAGGAACGACTAGATTAGATAAAAAAATCGTCCATTTATACCAAAGCTTGGGTAGAAAGCCAGCATGCCAGACTCTATCAAATGCTTTGGATATATCAAGAGCTCTAACTTCGCTGTTCTTGTCAAGAGCGCATTATATATACTCAGCAGGGTCGTTAGCATATCAACAGTAGACTTGGAGAAGCGAAAAATATACTGTTTGTCCGAGAAGAGACTGTGGGCTGTGGCGTGTTGAACCACTTCAACACTGAATATATATATATATATATATATATATATATATATATATATATATATAATAAATGTTCATTGTTCAAAACTGTTGAATGATTATTTCAACATGAAATCCCTAAGCGAGATTTCACATCTCATCAGCAACTAACACATATTTCAAAATGAAATAAAAAAAAGAAATAAAAAATGACGGTTAAGAATTAAGAAATTTACATCACAAAAAAATAAATAAATAAATAAAAATTTTCGGTTAGCAATTAACGTCTATTTTTAGATTTTACTTTTAGATAGAGTTGTAAGTGAAAAAATTGGAAAATTTGGCTTCCTCTAGCTTTACAATGGGAAGGGGTTAAAAATAGAATAGAAAGTAGTGTTAATTGAGAATTGGGTTAAACAAAACAGAAGGGAATAGAGGGGAGGGGTAAAAAGGAAAAAGAAAAAGAAAAGAAAAGTTTCATCTTTTAGAGACGCTCGATACGTGTCAAACAAAACTAGCGTTTATAAATGGGTTAAGTTATAAGAAAAAACATATTTTAGAAAAAAAATATTTAGGGAAAAAATTAGATATAAGATTTAAATAAATTAATTTAATTAAGTTAATCTAATTAAAGATAAATCTAGATATAGATAAACTAAAAAAAATTTTAAAAATTAAAAATTAAAATTAAATAAAAAATATAATTAAAAAATATTTTAAAAAATTAATCTTAAAAAATTTATAAAAATTTATATACATTAAGTTGTGAAAAAGTTATATATACTAGCAGAAGAAATCGGGGGCTATATTAGTAAAAGAATCCATATTTTATAAAGGTAGATAATCAAAGGAGACAGGGAGAGGAAGGTAGAGACGTTAAAATTACTATTTAAAAATTAAATTAATTTATCAAACACAATTAAATTTGTATTCACTCTCCTAAAAACTAAAATCAGAATTTAAATTTTAAATGTTCACAAAATTCGCTCTCTGACGGTACTTACGAATGAATTCTTTTCTAAAATTCAGAAGTAGGTGCTGTTTTGGGTACTTTAATATTAAAATTTTCTCTAGCAGATAAAGAAAGCACCTATCACGAAAATTACACGGAATACGGGCTGGACCTATTAGTCTCCAGCTAATTACAGGGACCAGCCCTTCTTCCTTCATTTTCCAGAAACTCCGTGAAAGGGCTGTCTGGTATCGAAAATGAATACCTGTGATTGTAATATCTCTGTTTAAAAGGTCTCGCGTACATACCAATATA